>JARHVA010000071.1:8802500-8956877 GCA_037957365.1 Torreya grandis | reverse complement strand
ATTCATGCTACCCCCTTTTAGATCTTTAGTGGGGAGATATATAAATTAAGCCAAGATGAAGTCATGTGCTGATGTGTTTTGGAATATGAAAGAGACTCCATTTTATGAGAGGTGCATGAGGGGATTACAAGAGGCCATTGCACTAGAGATGCAATGACACATAAAGTGTTACAATCAAGCTTGTGGTGGCCAAGCCTATCCAAGATTTAAAGTATTGTACTAAGATATGTGACATATGCCAATGCATAAGGAATCCCAACCAATAGGATGAGATGTCTCTCATCCCCATTCTTGTCTAGGTGTCATTTGAGAAATGATCCATTAATTTTATTTTGATAATCACTCCCATATCAAGGCACACAGATGCAAGGTATATTTTGGCAAAAACTAACTATTTCACCAAGTGGGCTGAGATAACACCTACTAAAAACTGCACTACTAACATTGTCACATGACTCATATGGGGAACATTATAATTCACTATGGGTGTCTACTCAATTTAAATAGCGAGAGAGGAACATGCTTCCTTAATAAAACTATGAAAATCTTGCTAACTAAGTACATGTGGTGTACCATAAGACCACCCCATATCATCCTTAATCAAATGACATAGCTCAGGCATTCAACAAAATCTTGGGAATTGCCTCATGAAAATATACAACATTAGTCAAAAGATTAAGATGATCGAGTATCAATGGTATTATGGGCATATTGTACAACATACAAGCACCAAAAAAAACTACATTATTCCAATTAGTGTTTGACATTGAAGCAATTCTACCAATGGAGATCTTGGTACCATCATTGCGCATTGCATGAATTATTCACTTGGATGACCAAGCTTTATTGAGTGCAAGGTTGGAGGACTTAGATAGCAGTTGGATGAGGTGCATGCCCAAGCAAGATGGAGCTAGTAGATTGAGAAGGCACACCATAAGTTATGGCATGATAGGCATATCAAGCAAAAAATACTGACTGAAGGGGCATTGGTATTGCTCTATGAATCTAAGTACCTAAGACACATGAATAAGCTATAGATAAGGTGGATGGGCCCATATGTTATCCACCACATAATGTAGATAGGTGCATGTAAGTTATGCTTGATGGCTATAAAAATTATCCCTAGGTATTTCAATGGTAATCGATTGAAGCCATATCAGCAATATAATGGTGATTGCACCATGAGACACTGACATCCTAGTCAGGAGTTGGTTATGTTGTGTTGATCAAAATAAAATTTTGGCATGAGCCAAATAGTTCCTTATGTTTATTTTGTTATATGTTTTTGTTCTTATAGAGTGAATAAGTGACACTTTTAGGACTACACTAGAAATATTCTATCACTTCTACATATAACTCTAGTCGAGTGAGTCAAGAGTATATGCTTTCCAAAGCACTTGAGGCTATACACCTAAGTTTTCAGGTACAAGGAGGTTACTAGGATAAAAATATAAGTACCATGTGATGAAGAGAAGTGCATAAGATGAAAGTGCACAAATAGTATAGTGGAGACACACAACATGATCATGTGTAAGAGACCAAAGGAGAGTGAAGAATTAGAGTACCAATTCAAGGTATTTATATTGGGTAGGACAAGCCAAGGCAAAGAGATGAAAACACATAAAAATCGACCAAGATAGGAAAGTGCACTTGAAATGAAGGCACAACAAGAAAAGAAGATGGAACTATGGAGGTTGAATCATGCGCATGTGAGGTGCTATGCCTAGATTTATATAATGAAGGTGAAGGTCATTTTAAGTGAACAAATCATAGGATAAAGATCATCAAGATGGTATCCACCCAAAGTGAGGTGGGAAGTGACTATTTGAACTATACGTCACTTTACCAAAAATATTATTAGAGGATTTATTGAGGTGATGATGGAGGCATAAAATATCTGCATTAAATGCATAAGTGGCAATGATTTTTTATGTATTTTTTGGGATTTTATGATTTCTAAGAACTATAGATGCTACAGACACCTAAAAATGGCCATTGATAACCTCCAACTAGGATTTTGACCAATTTCCACCAAAATGCACAATTTAGCCTGAAAACACTAAAACACATTAAAAACTTTGAAATTGATATATTCAAGTGCCAATTTTGGCCAGAGTGTAATTAAATGGGGCAATGAAACTTATGGGCTAGCTAACTTTTATCAGATCATTTTGAGTCAAAATGCCAATTTCGTACCTAGGTGCTCTGGATTGCTCTTTTCTATCAAATTTATTGCACAAAACATGTGCCTTTATTATTTGGTGTTGACAACATCATAAATGGCATAATATATCCAATTCATCTAACATTACATCCTAATTTTAATCTAATTAAATTTTGGGCCAATAACAAGACATTATGATCAATTTGAGTAATTTGTGCACAAATTGCCAAGGTTTTGCATCAAAGTGTTTAATCTTGCTTAAGAGTTAATTGAACCAAATGAGAGCCTATTTAATAATTCCATGGAACTTGTTGAATTTTTTTTTTTAGAAATGAATATTGAATATATGTATCATCAGGTGACCTCATTTCTTTGGAAGACATCCTTAGGCCATAAATGCCATAAATATCTGAATCAAGCCACCCCATGCCTCATCAATGCCTTTCATGCCTCTTAAATGCCCCTTTATCCCAAATATTGATGAGATTATTTATTAATTTTAATTTCATAATTTAATTAATCCTTAGCTACACATCTCCATATTGAGATGAACGGTTCAGGTTAATTCTAGCCATTTTCCAAAATCTATAAATAGGAGGCCTTGCCACATGAATTTTAAGCTCTTTTATGCTAGACTTATATTGCCCAAATTCATTCAAAAACCATTAAATCTTAGTTTTATAATTCCAAAATATTGATCCAAGCCAAGTCAAAGCCACACGAGGTGCTAAGAAGAGATGGAGGTAGCCAAGCTTCCATTGATGAAGACTTCATTAGCACAAAGTTGAGTAAGCCACTACAACAAGCATTTTGGAACATCCAAGGAAGGTGAAAGAAGGTTGTCTTTTGAATTTTAGTTTTGCTTTCTATTTTGTTTTTTTAACTAAGCTCCCTTTAATAACTAGGCCTAGAGATGTATGCTAATTAGTGTTTGGAACTAACACAATACTAATCACCTCTCTTGAGTCAAATTCCTAGTCTACAAATGCTACCATGCCATTAATCACCTAAAATTAAAATGGTAGATGAAATTAAGGTATAAATCAAAATTCAACTGATTGGTTTAGGTTATAAACCTTATGATAATTTTCATCTAGAATGCAAAGAAAATCAAATTAAACTAGAGCCGAAGTGAACAAATTCTACAATAGTGAAATATTGAGCACTCACAGACCACAAAAAGAGAATGATTGAGTAGAGAAAGGAATTACATCCTCTTTAAGATTGACATAGGAAAGTATGAGGCATGAATTTTCAAAAACCAAGCAACATAAAACTAAATTTACATCGAGGTCACCATTAATGGTAATTGAATCTCAAAAAAAAAGACACAGTCACAGACCTCATGACTATGAGATTAACCAACAAAAATTGAAGGCTTCAGCAAGTTAAACAGACCATACTTCAACACTAGATATTTTAGAATGGAGGAAAATCTCATGAGTTCCAATCCATAATAGGTGCAAAAGAATGCTAAGAAGGTGCAGATAGTAGAAGAGATGGTTATTGCAAAGATCAAGGTGTATCCCATTGCAGGAGTAAATGTCACAAAATTAGACAAGGAGACACTTACCAAAATGTCATACCAAGTGATATAGTTTCCCCTGGAGGCCTTGGTAGGGGAGAATTGGACATATTTTTCACACACATGCTGATTGAAATAATATAACCACCATCCCTCAATCCATGCACAAAATCTAGTACAATACTGGATGGTGGACATAGAGGCCAACATAGAATTAGGTGCAACATTGTTCGATGTCTCCATATGAGATAAACTTGTGACCTTCGATGCAACTCAGATCTATGAGTTATCATGCTTTAAGAAGCTGAAAGAACTCATATAGTTCTTTTTCTCACACATCTATGGACATTGTATCTATTTTGTAAGGAGGTGTATACAGATATCAGTGTGTCTAATAAGTAGAATCATAGAGCTCCTAGACTCTGATGCAGACATCCACCAAATGATGGTAGATGATGTTGAAGTTGAAAGGGTTAGGAAACTCTTGGGGTACTACAAGGGAGGTTTCACATTCCCAATCAAAGACATCAAGGACCCCAACATGAGGTTAGAAGTACACCTCATGAGTTCAAAACTTTGCCTCAATAATCAATGGATAGACATCACCAAGGCTTATCTATGTTTATTCTATCACATGGCATAGGGATTTAAGTTTAACATCACAAAGTTCATTTTGGAGGAATGATAAATAACGTGTTGAAATGTCATATGGTATGGGAGACCATCAGGTGGGGGTCAATATTAATTTTGATAGTCATGGAGGAGATCAGCATGCTTGATGTCAACAAAGATGATCTATGGTTCTTTCCAGAGCATAAAGACTCCCCAGCACAGAATTACCAAGATTTTACTTGTCACCCTTCCTTCTCTACAAAGTAAAAGACCCAAGTGATGGGGTGGTGTGCATAGTATATTGAAGCATTCAGGTTAGAATGGTGCATCCCCAAAACATGTTTGGAATGATGACCTTCACTGCTATGAAACACTTCTGTGGAGTGTGTCTAACACTAAAAAATAGCAATCACTTGGATTAGCTCAAGCTTCCTTATGTATTCTTAGAAAAATACTTTAAGGTGGTGCTAAAAAGGATCCCCAATGCACAGTATCTAGACATACCATTGAAGGAGTTGGACTTAGAGAGGAGGAGTTTGTAGCACTAATACATGTGCCCAAGAGGTAAATCCATCGAAGATGGGGAGGATGACTCAAATTTCATAGACATCCATCCCCTTCAAAAAGAAGTGATTCTCAAGCACATTCATATGTTTAACTATGAGATGAATCCAAAGAATAAGGGAACAAGCATAGATAAGGATGATGACCTCTCCCTTTGGATTGACAATGAAGGTATGTTGGAGCTACAACATAGAAGAAGTTTCCCCGAAAGAAAAATGGGGAGACACTTGAGGAGATACAAGAGCACCTCTAATTGAAGATCACATCCGATGATGAGGCCACTCCTTCTACACCAAATAAGAAGTGTGTGGCCTTCATGGCAGGGATTACTATGCCCAGGCCAAGGGAGAAGAAAAAGAAGTCAAAGGGTTGAATTGTGATGCCCACCATAACCTTAGCAAAGATGGAGGTGCAAGAGTTGTGTGAAGAAGAAGTGAAGAATGCATGTGAAGAGATGGAAGAAGAAGAAGAAGAATAAGTAGGGATGGGAGTCTACATCATCCATGAATAATAAGAAGCAGAAGAGCCTAACACTAGAAAAGTCTAGGAGGCCCTCCAAGGCAACACTACTACTATGCTTAAAGAGGCAGAAAATCCACCCAGTGCCTCATCTAAGGAACACTCCATAAATCCTTCAAAAACTAAGGAGGAGAAGAGAAGTTAGTAGAATAAAATGAGCCTCGGCAATGAACATATAGAGATGGTACTAGAGTTATAAAAAAAAGGGAATCCATGAAGGCATCTGACATGACCTAGGAAGAAATTGATAAGGTTGAGGTTGAGGAAATAAGGGATGAGAAATAAAAGATTGAAAATATAATAAAGAGGAGGAAATCATAAAATAATAAGGCCCAAGAGGAGATGGCAAGGAAATAGAAAGAAGAGAAAATGGTTGCTGCAAGCATAAAACCAATGAGGAAGAAAGCAACAAAGGTGCCTAGTGCCCCCACTAGCACATTAGAAGAATTTGCACAATCAGAGTGCCCTAGTACTAAAGGGGCACATTGAGATAAAGAAGGCAATGTTGGCACATTGAAGGAAAAAATGGAGAGTGCAATGGAGACCCAACAAAAGCAAGAGGGTGAAGCTAATGTTGAGGTAGAAAAATAAATAGACCAAGGGGATAAGTTCGAGGAAAAACCCCTATTAGAACAAGAGGTTGGAACCTCAGAGGGAATCATTGGTGAAAGTGATAGCAACCTCAGAGGGAATCATTAATGAAAGTGATAGCATCGATGAAGAGGAAGGAAAGCATATAGATTTAGCCATCACTGAAGAAGAGGGCACCAAGCCAAGCCTGAGAGAAAAAGTGTAGAAGGGGTGGACCGATGAAGATTACTACATGTTTGAGTACATTCTTCCCAAAATTATCACAATAAGGATGTGCTAACAAATATCATTTGATTTTGATAGTTATATGGATGAGCCCCATTTTGAGGTGCCATAGAAGGCCATGCTAGGTGAAAATACATCAAAGGAAGGGCATGATTCCCTTCTCATAAATTCTTATGCAATGAACATAGTTAAATCAGCTAATGCACTCATCTGGATAGCCTTCAAAGTAGCATAGAATAACATCATTAATGATTTTAGATCTTCAAAGTGGAAGAAGATCGTACTGGAAGTGGAAGAATAAATAAAGGCCATAAATTCTAAAATACAACAATTGGTGTAGCATGTAGTGAAATCCAAGCCATCTTTTTTGGATTGCATTGACACTTCAAATATTTTAGAGATTGGCAAGGTTTGTGTGTTAGTGGAGTAGATGGTCTCAACATTGAAAGAAAAATTAGCATAGGAAGAAGAGGAAGACCCTTGTGCCATCCTACAGAAGGAGCTAGCAGACAAGCTCAAAGAGGTGGAAGACCTCTTTTCACATCTAGAAGAAGGCAAAGAGGCAGCTGATGCCATATTCATGAACTTCTCAAACCAAGCATTGATCATCAATGTACACCTCAAGTAGGTAAAGGGAGAGAGGAAAGAGCTGATGGCCAAGGCATATACTATTAGTAAGATTGAGTGCACACATATCATGGTAAAGGTCAATACCCTAAATGCCTAGATCAAGAACCAGGAGTAGAACCTAGAAGAACTCTTCAGTGCCTTGCAAATAAAGTCTGATGATCAGGGGAAATATTAGATAGAGGAGTGATGAGGGCAAAGGAAAGGCTAAAGGCCTTCAAATAAGAGTTAGATAAAACTGATGTGATCTCTCTTAGCACTGCCTCAACAGAGATTGATAGTGTCATTGAAGAAATCAAGCTCACCATCTACGGCTTTGAGGACTTCATCATTAAATTAAAGGAGAATGTGATGGAGTTATGCACACCAAAAGCATTAAAATACTAGTTTGAGGTTGAACTAGTAGTTTTGTATGAGATAATGTTGGGCCCCTTTTTGCCTAAGTTTGAATCTATGCCAACTCTATAGACACTTTAGTGTGAGATAATCATTCAAGATGATTTATATTTTGATATTCTTTGCACCATTTGAATGGATCAACACACACCTTCTGCCAGCTAACAAAGTCCATAATGGTTTGGGCATCTTCAAAGAGTGAGAGCACATGGTGATCATAGTAGAAAGGGTGCAAAGTAATGGATCTAGTTGAATGATTGAGAAAATATCCAACTCAGTAACCGACATGCATAACTCCACCCTGGATGAAGGTGATCCTAAAGGTTATAAAATCCAATTCAAAATAGTATGCAATGACATGACTTTGATACAGTGAAACTCTACAGAATTATTTTTAGACCTAGTGAAGCAACTTCCATTAAAACTTAGGCTTAGTATGAATGCCTCTGAAGCTCCACATTGTAATGCCCAAGCTCACCTATGAGCCTCTAGGCCTTTAGTAGCTTTAAGATGATCATGTGCTTTATTTTTTTGATATGTACTATGTGTATTTGAGCTCTATTGATGAATAATGGTGTTGCACCCAAATGAGTATTGATTTGAAGTCAATGGTTATAATTATGTTCTTTACATAAGAATGGATTGTGCAATGTTTATAATATTTTAAATTCTTAGATTTATATTATGAATACCAAATTATAACAATCTTTCAATCCCACCTATTAATGGTATCCCTGTGTAAAGGATGACATCATCATATTATATAGGAATACTCTAAGTGTAGGAAAGATCTTATGCCAAACCATGATACATGTACTTAAAGCGCTAACCCAACATGACCCTTGATCTAAGATATTCCATTAAACTCTCCAAGTGCTTGAAGAATGGTAAGTATGATAAAACATAAGCTTGCACCCATAAGACTACAAAGTATCCTGATATAACCTTGCACCTAGATGACTGAAAGTTGATAGCTAAATAGGTTTTGTGCCTATATACCTTCAGCCTACCCTAAAAATGGTTTTCATCAATGAACTTTCAAATGTTGATGTTGCAAATGACCAAACCCCTTGAATAATGGGTTGCACCATGACATGACTATCCCAATGTGGTCCCTGGTTATTTCTTTGCTACACTTTAGGTGAATGCATAATGTTTACACCTTATATGAATTGATGCTAGTGCAGTCAAGTGACAATTGTTGAGCACCACAGTTTTATTCCATGATTATGCCTAATTATAACAAGTCTAGAACCAACTTGGATAGTCAGATAAGCGCCTGATGGAGTAAATTATTTAGACAAACAACCCCTTTTCTACATGTTAATTTTAACATTATTTCCTCTTAACCATGAATATAACAATATAGGTTAAGCTATGAATATGATACTAGTTATGTTAGTTGGAAGCAACTTAGTACAATTATAGACTAATTGTATGATTTATTTTGTAGGTATGTTGATACATATAAAATTATTTAGCACATAATATTGCTTTATATGATCTATTAGTGTGGATTTGTGGTTCATTGAACCTTGTACACATTTTGGAGATCACTAGTCATTTGTTTTGGTTTGTATGATGATCTTATGTGCTCTTGAAAAGTCAGTAAAACTTTTATTAAGATATGTGGGACCCTTCAAGGTAATAAAAGTGGTCAGTCCTATAGTATATAGGCTTATCTTGATGATTCTAGACCCTGAGTGGTTATGATAGAATCAATCAGATTAAGTAATACTTACATACCATGTTTGCATAATAAGGAGATGTCATTGAGCAGGGTCTTATGGGACCAACACTATGGGAATAGTACAAATTCAGGGAATGATGATGAGTTTTATAGGTAATTTTACATTTATTTACTTGATTTAATACTTTATAATTTGTTATTTCTTTGTGGAATAATGTTTTAAATTTAAAATTTATATTTGTTAAGAGTTATCCAGGATCATGACTAGCTTTAGGGGGGAAGGATGTTACATCTTGATTCCTCATTAATAAGCTATTTGACTATCCATGGATATTTATAATTGACACATATGATTTAGTTATGTTTTAATTAAGTTTTCAGATATATACTGTTATGGATAGTAGGATATTGTTTATGCTACATGTTTGTTTTACTATGAGGTAGTTATTGTGTATGATATTACATTATAAACATATTGATTTATCATTTCAGTTATATATATATATATATATATATATATATATATATATATATATATATATATATATATATATATATATATATATATATATCATGACTGTTGTGGTCTAACTACATGCTTTGTTATGAGGTTGATGTAGGAGAACCCATCCCTCAGAGTGTGGAGGGAGAACATCATCGAAGAGGGTGATGTAGATCAAGATGTCAGAGGATGACATAAAAATGACCAGTACCATGTACATACCACAGATAGCTAGCACATGTTAGATGCATAATGAGTGGTTAGTGTAACATGTTTTGATTTTATTTGCATTAAATAATCATTTTAACCATGATTTACTATCATAGTCATTGGATTTGTGGAATTTATCTTACATGACGCATTTGTGTGTTCACTAATATTTTGAGATTTGTGCATGTGACCATTTAATGTTTTAGATATGAGATTAGCATAATTGGATTTAAAAATACGATCATTAATTGTCAAAATTGACATTAAAATTTATGATAATTTGATATATCAATTAAATTATTAAATTATTGATTTTCTCTAATTTTTGTTGAAAGAAATAAAAAGTTATAAATTAACAATAACAATAAAAAAAGTAAAAAGAAAATAAAATAAAAGGTAAATATATTAAATAAAATAACAAAAAACAAAGAAAGAAATGAAAACTCTTTAAAAGATAAAGATTAGGCCTATTTTTCTATATGGGAAATTAAGAAAGAAATTCAACTTTAAAAATATAAAAGTTACACCCTTTTTCATAATGAAATGGGGGGGAAATTATAAAAGGAGGTAAGCAAAGAAAAAAAAGAGCAAATGGTGGGTGCAACAATGATAAAAGGTGAAGAATAGGCATAGCACAAGGAGAAAACTTAGAGGAAGATAGCAAGGCATCATCTAGGTAGGTGGAACATTAAATTTTTGTATATTCTTACTAAAAGGATTAAATATTAATTATATGAAATATTTTGCAAATCTAAAGAATGAAAGGAATCATTAGAACGGTATAGGCATTGTGTTAAGTTGTGGAGCTAAAAGCTTCAACTCTTTGCAAACTGAAGGAACAGAAGGTTGCTGAGATCCAGGAGCACCGGCATCGGCAGCAGGACCGACGTCGGTCGTGACCAGTGCAGAAGGCCACCGGCGACGGCAGGAAGTCGGCCGACGTCGGCAAAACCAGGCAAGCAGGGACTGGCGTCGGTCGCCTGTGTGTTCTAGAACTGTTCATTGCACAGATAGTTAGTTAAGTGAACGAAGTGTTTGCATGTAAAGGCCAGTTAGAAGCTTGAGTTGTGAGGATAATTGTCTAAATTAAGAGTCTAAGTTAGTGTTTAAGTCTGGGATCTATTTATAGACCCATTGGCATGTATTGTACAAGTACAAGATAAGGAAGGCAAGGAAGTTCCTTCTGAGTGTGTAAGATCATTGAGTTGCAGGTTGTTGCAAGCTCATAAGAGATTTACATGTGAGTATGGTCTGTTGAATTGCAGGTTGCAGGTTCATGGGAGATCAACTTGAAGTGTTATAGAGTGCTTGGTGAACTGGCAGGGTTATTACTGACTGGTTGGAGAGGTGAACACCAATTTTGTTTGTGAGTTGGTTGTTGGGACCGTTTTTTGGTGGGAGAGTGTTGTAGAAGAATTACTGTACACTTGAGGTGTGGCAAGCCTCTGTAAGGTGGAAGAGTGTGGCGGCTCTTTATTGTATTCTTTTCTGTAAAGTGTTAATACAAGATAGTGTATTGTCTCTCATATTCTGTACTATTGGTGAATTCTAGTTACTTGTATTTCTGGTTATTTCCGCATTTTAAATTGCTTATATTTGGTAATCATACTGTGCTCTTTCTGAGGAGCAAGATCCTAACAAAGTGGGATCAGAACAGGTGTTGTTCTTGTGATCCCCCAACACATTGATCTATCAATGTAAACTAGAAGATTAATTTATCCCTTGCATAGGCATCATTAGACTTTATCAAGCATGATAAATCACTGGATTCATTCCTTATAGGTTGCATGCTTATCATGACATCACAGAAATCATTACGTAGCTAGTTGATTTAGTGATTGTGTCTATATATATATATATATATATATATATATATATATATATATATATATATATATATATATATTACTTGGAGCGTCGTAGTATATCATATCAATAATCATTATTTTCTCTTGCTAGAAAACCCAGTCATTTAGTGTTAGATAAATACTATTTTTCTCTCTCTACATAGCCACATCGTTGGAATTAAAACACAACAAGGTTAGTGAGAAATCAAGTCACTATAATTATTCTAGTTATGTAATTATTCTAGGTGTGTTGCATGTGGTAATGGAATCATTGGTTATTATTTATTAGATTGTTGTAAATCTCCCTTACATAGCTAAATTCATATGTGACATCACTAGTTTTATTTCATAAACTAATATTAGATATATATTTATGAGCCATTTTTTATCCTAAACCTAGTCTATGCAATTCACTGAAATTACATAACCTAATGCTCTATAATTATCCATAACTGTCAGTGTATATAAGTCGACTTAATTTTATTAGAACCTATTAAAATTTATTGAATCGTTATTTTTGTAAATGTCTTACTTAAGTGGCGTCATTAGTTTGGTTCAGCAGTATACTTAACATGTTAAATTCTTAAGCAACATGAAATACACAGCTCGTATAATTGAATTCTTAACGTCCTACTATCATATGAATACAACAAAATATTTATTAACTACTTGAGAATTAATCAATAAATTCACTTATTGGTGTCCCATATATATAAATCAAATATATATAATTAATAAAAATTATCAATGAATTCACCTTTTGGGGGTACATACATATATATAATTAATCAATGGATTCTCAAGTGATTAACTCATGTAACCCAAATTATTAATTAACAAATTCACTTGAGAATTATTAACTTATGTAGTGATTAAGCTTGGTAATCACATAATTTTAGTAAAGATTAATATAATACATTATTCAAAATTTCAAGAGAGAGTACTCAGGTTGCATGTGGAATCTAGATCCTAGCATGGTAATGTGGTATAATCCATGTATAATAGTGGTAAAAAAGCATGAAAGAGGTGTTCAATATTATAAACACTTAAGAGTCTTATTACATGGAGTATTAAATTAATTTTCAAAGGACTTATTTGTATGATGGTAAACTTTGTTCAAAACCAATTGCAAAGTAGAGTGAGTATATATACACCTAAATGTGTGGCATATTAGTTTTATAATGTAACTTGGATCTAAGATATGTATAACAGTAACTAGTCTATATAGGGTAAGTTGACTTAACATAACGATGTATGGTAAGATAAAATGTGTTTTAGTGTTTATTAAGTCATGTTTGTTATAGAAGAGTGGAGTACCTAATCATGTAGTCCTTATTTTAATATGAAGAGTTGATTATCATATATTTTGTGAGTTAAACATGGGATGTGAGTGTAACATTAAGCCAAGTTACAGAATGATTAATAAGAAATATAGGTGTATAAACATATTCATAGGGGTGTATTTTATGGTTATGTATTTTCACGAGAGAATTATAACCTATGTTAAGGAATTGGAAATAATAAAACTTATCAAATCCGTAGGTATTAATGTACCTAGTAGCATGTATATGACCATAAAAGTGTACATTTATGGCTTTAGCTCCATAGGTGGATTATAAACTATATTAAATAATTATGATACAATGAAGCTTAACGAATGTGTGCATTCAAAACCTCTAAACGTATAGCAGATGCTAGATTGGATTATCTTATGTTTCTTGTGAGTTGAATCTTGTTTTGCTTTATCTATACATGGGTTTATGTATGCAACACAATTACATAATGGAAATGGTTGTGTTGGGTCATGTGGTTAAGCTTGTAGCTAGAAGAATGATTTTATTCTAAACATCAGGGGTTTAAGGGACCAAAACCATAACTATATTAAACAGTCTTTTAGAAAATTGAATGAGATATTTAAGTGAATGTTATAAAATATTTATGAGTTCTCTATTTTGCTATAAATAATTGATTGGTTGTTAGTTATATGTATTCAGTATTGAATATTTGTGTGTGGTACATGTTATGAGAGTGTTAATATGTATAAATGCTTAGTTATATCTAGTATATAATGGTGCATCATGATGCATGATTATAAGTTAACTTACTTTGGAATGCTAGTATGTAGTTTAAACTTAGGGTATACTCTAATGGTATAAAACCGTACTTACATGCTTGTTGTTATCTATGTAGGTCATTTGATTCTTGAAAGCATAAGTTGGGTTATGTGATTTTATGTACTTGTGATCTATGATAATATGATATATCATAGATTATTACAGTATAAAAGTATGTTGTATGCAAATGGTACATACTATAATTTTATGTCTACACTTACATCTATGTTTTATTGATTTAATGTATGTATGTTGGTTGTTACATGTGAATAGTCTATTTTATGATAGTTGGTAAGACTTTGTGTATGTGTGCATACAATCTTTGAAAGTGTAGCATATGCTAAGATGTAATGTTACATATTTCGTAAAAAATGTGACTTACTTGTTATGTCTAGTTGCTTGAATATAAACTTGTGTTTCCATGTAGTTATGACTACTTTATTATGATTGATTGTGGAAAATTAGTAGCTATGTCTTGGAACACTAGTCTATGATAATACAGGTTATCATAGGGGGTAGTATGTCTAAAAATAAATTGTGGTAGTTAAAATATATATTTAATGTGTATTTTATTTGGGTGGTATAAACTGTAGTCATTATTTCTAGTATGGGATAGAAGTTAATGTAAGATTCATTCATGCGTTTGATAGAATAAATGTACGCTTTAGTTACTCATATGTTAGCATGTTATATGATGTGTTTTCTAAAAGGATGTAAATAAATCTTGTGGTTGAATTGTATTTGGCCAATCTACATTCTCGATATGGAGTAAGAAGTGAGATGGACTTCACTGGCTTACTAGTATCAGAATGATAAATGAAGGCAGTCTAATCAAGTGGTGTGTATGAATTTGATTGATCTATATATTATTATTATTTATTGTTTGTAAAATGTTGAACCAATTTTATGAGTGTAATTTACATGTTAGTGAAATATCTTGCAATAGAATGATCTTCTATGATACACTACATGTTTAGTTTTTAGAAATCATACAACACATGCATACTTTCTTGTCTCTCTAGATTCTCGCACCATCACTATCTATGTATTCATAAAAGAAGGGCCATTTAATGATGAAATTAGTGTGGAGGATCATTGATTCGTGGTTAGTGCATAAAAGCGTTCAAATGATGCTTTTCCTCCCCACATCAGTAAAAATTATCGAGATGACACTTGAAATTGTCACAGATACTTGAGTTCAGAAACTATGCTCTGAAGGAGCCATGTATCTTATATGTACATTATATTGTATTTTGCTTATCATTGAATATTGTCATGAAGAGTTATAATTAGTTATTATTGTACATTGACAGGAGTGTTTATAAGATTGTATCAATTGTATCAGAGTTAATGTGATTATTTCTACGTTTGCATTATGACATGTACCTATGATGTTAGAGATCAATGATTTATGACGTGATATGTATTTAAAGTTATCACACTTGAATATATATGATCTATATTTATATTCTCATAATGTAATCTATTTATAATATATATATGTTTATCTAAAAAAAATCACATACTTTGAATTGACCCCAATAGGGTTATTACAAATTCAAATGACATAAGAATTGTAGAAATGTTCAGTAAATATAAAAATGAAAACCCCCCCAAAAAAAAAGAGAGAGGAAGAGCGCTCATATATTATATTTGAGCTCACAAACATCTCTCACATACCCTGTCTACTTAAAAAGTTAAAATAATTTTTAAAAAATAGAGAAAAGAAGAAATATATGACAAAAGGAATAAAATATATAAAAAAAGAAAGATAAAATACAATCAATGGTAAAAGAATTTAACCATGAAAACATTTTTTTTAATGTAACTAAGTAATAATAATTAATTAATTTAAAATTATTATTATTTGTAAATTTTGTTCTAACATTAAATAAAATTAAAAATATGGGCTTTCAATTAAAATGTAAAATAAAATACTAGTAATTCTTATAAAATCTAAATTTATAATGCCCTTTATAGGAAAGAGAAGCATGTTAAACATCTTTGGCTAAACAAAAGATAAATCTACTAAAGTTGAGTATATTAATAAGTTTAAAAAATACAATGAAATATATTTTAAATATAATAATTCAATTAATTTTTAAGTAAAACAATAAAATCTATTTATATATTTTTATAATAAATATTACTATCATAAAATTTTAGCATAAACATGAAATATTATATGTAAATATAATAAAATAGTGTTGCTTAAAAAATTTACCAAAAAAATATGCTCTTGCAAAATAAAGAAATATAGATAACTCATCCGAAACTTGACAGAAGTATAAAGATATGTAACATATTCATACATTTAAACAAATATCATGAATCACCCCAGGTAACTCTTTTAAATTGAAACAAAAAATGGAACAGAGGTGGTTATAAATGTAAACCAAAAAATGGAAAAGAGATGGTTATAAATGTAGAAGCCATAGTAAAAATGTACATAAGTAAAAAGATCATTTTTAACAAAACCAAGATTTTATTTTTATAAAATATTAAATATATATTATTCGAGAAAACCATTTTTTCCTAAAGTTTTGAAATTTTACTTAATAAAACTCAAATTCAAAGCTTTATTTATTGCAATACTAAGTGATGCAGGGGCTTTATTGTTTAATAAAAAAAAATTGCCCATTACACGTATAAAAGATTTATGGATATAAAAGAAATGGATATACATTATCTATGTCGAAGAAAATTAATGTTAGCGTTATACCGCCAAAAATATTAGTGTAAAGGAGGAGCATTAAATGTAGATTCACATCAGTAAAGGTGACTGAGGTCATTAATGGCTCATCAACAATTTTTGTAAAAATATTTGACTTTAGATATACTATAGTGTAATAAAATATTTCCATGTGTCGTGTTTTCTTTGACTGCCAAAAACATATGTATTTTTAACCAATCAAAAAATCTCCCATTTATTTATATAAATGTTTAGGCCAATCATAAAACAAAACAAAATTTTATATTATATATATATATATTCCAAAAATTATAGCCTTAACTTTAAAAATCCCAAGTTCTTTCATCCTCCTTTTTCCAGAGTTTCACTTGGAGGTTTGTTCGAAGGAGAAGCCTTCAACCATTCTTCAGCGAGTTCTCTCGCAAGCACCTTCAGCATCCCCTTCATGGCCCTTGTTCTTTGTAGAAGATCCTTCCATAAGGTATTGTGTCAATTATGCAACAAATCGGTCCTACGTCTATGCATCATTTTTTTCCCAGCCCCCTCCCTTGTCCTCCCCCCTTTCCCTTATTTTTGACCCACCCACCATGCCCATTAACCCTTCCTTCACCCACCCTCCCCACATGGTCCTCCCCTTTGTTTCCCTCCCTCTTCCCTATGTCATCCCCCCCTCTCCCATTGTTGTCAATCTGCAAATGCATCCCTCAAAGCTCAAAGATGATGTAGGAACCACTACTAAGAAGAAGGGAAGACACTCTGAGGCTGAAAGATTGAGGTCCGAGGCTAAAGAAATGGTAAGAGAGGGCTCCCAATTGACCATGAAGGATCTTCTTTCAAGGTGCAAGAGAAGAAAGGCATTACCCTACAAATGAAGACTACATTAATTTATGTTAGACTCCTTTCAGTAAGTTTTCTCTCTTACTTCAGGTTACCTGAATATTAATGAAAGGACTTGGTTTTCTCCTTTGGTTTGTTCACTATTAATTGGTAATATTTTGTAGTATTTTATTCTACGTTGCCTTTCCCTGTTTGTTTCCCTTTCCTATCTTGACATATTTTTGTCATATTTTATGGTTCTTTATCTTTCTTTAATTTTTTCACTTTTGTGTGTTGTGGATTGGTCCCCTTTTTGTGTTCGAAGATTGGAGAGAAAGAGAGAGAAATAAAAAGGAAGAATAAAAAAATAAAAGGGAGAAAAAATAAATTTAATGATAAAGAATCTAGTCATGAAAAAATATGATAATAATAATTAATTAATTTAAAATCATTATTTTATGTTCTAACATTAAATAAAATTAGAATTTGAGCTTTCAGTTAAAAGTGTAAAATATATTATAAACTCTTAGTAATTCTTATAAAAAATAAAATTATAATGCATTCAATAGGAAAGAGAATCTTGTTAAATACTTTTGGTTAAAAAATAAGATAAATCCATCAAGATTGATTATTTTAATATGTTGTTTATGGAGAGCACAATATAACATATTTTAAATATAATAAATTTATATAGTTCAACTAATTTTTAAAAAAGCTTTAAAATATATTACTTTAAAATAAAATAATGTCTTTTTACTTTAAAATTATATAAAAATCATACTAATTTATAATAATATCTATAAAATCACTCTTTTATAAGAAAGAATAATTTTTTCCTGTTTATTTTAGAAACCCTCGACATACAAAAGAAACAACTAATAATTAATTCCTTTTTCTTAAAAACTTTATGAAAATCAAAATAATATTTAATAATAGTTTTATAAGTGTCTTTAATTTTTTTTTTTTTTAAAAACATAATAACAAAATATTTAAATGGTCTCTTTTTTTTCTTTATATTTAAATTGTTTTGCTTTTATTAAAGACTACTCTTTCCCGAAACAATTTTATAAAAGTTAAAATAATTTCTAATAATAAGTGTATAATCACATTCATATGAAAGTCACAAGAATATCTAAGAATGGCTTTATGGTCATTTTTTCTTTTACGTTATTGATTATTGAACCTTGTAGTATATCACCAAAATCACATTGTAATATTTACATTGTTTTCTTTTTTCTATAAAAATAACAATTTTATATATATTGTTTTCTTTTTTTCATAAAAATAACAAAATTATATATGTGTGTGATCTTGTCTTTTGATTTTAGACTTTTTAATTATTATCTATGTATCTAATATTTTTTCCAATTAAAATCACAATAATAGATATTTTGTATGAGGTGTTTTGAAAATGATTCATTAAGGTTACATTTTTAAAAGCTAGAGCATTTAATAGGGTTTACTTTGAATAATGGTGTGTTGGATACCGAGGTAAAGAAGGAATGTATAATACTTTGTAATTTTGTATTAGATTGTCCAATATATGATGAGTTGAGGAGGAGGAACATTTGAAAACTAAGAGTTGAAAAGGGTGCTACAGGAAAAAAAATTAATTTTAATTGATTTTTAGAGATGATAAAAGATATAGAGGATGAAATTTTCATTATTAGAGAAAAAATAAAATCTTTGGCTTCTTCTCAAAATGACTAGGTTTTTATGGCTTCAGTTATTAAAACATGTATTGTTATGAATGATCAACTACCTTATTTTGGGCTATCTAAACCTATTTTCTTAGATCAAGTAACTCGAATGGATTTCACTGGCTTTATTCTAAATGAGGTCTTACATGAAAAAGTCAATTCTCTTTAATAAAAAGGTGTTAGAGTTGTGAGCCATCTTTGAAGGTAGATTCAATGTATTATTCCTAAGGAGGGAAATATGAAGGAGGATTTTAATTCCAAACTACAGCTCATAAAGGATGACCTTCAAATAAAAGAAACATTGATTTTAAATTTCAAATAATAAATTATTCAAGTTGGGGAATTAGTTGCAAAGCTTTCCACTTATAGGCCCCTTCTAAGGGTTTATGCTTTATATCTAAAGAAGAATTGGATTAAACTAAAAATTGATAGATTGGTTTCTTTTTTTAGTATTGACGTGTCCCGACTAAGGAAGTTTTGCCAAGTCTTCTTTTCTTTAGAAACTAAAAAGAATATTTTATGTGAAGCATATGTCCAAAACCTCATCTTTCCTAATGAGCTTAAGTGGAATCCTAACCCCTATATTGGGGATATTCTATTGAGATCATTTATTTCTTATCTCAAAAATGAAACTATTTTTTGTCAAAAATGGGGGTAAGTATCGATAATCAAAAGAATCTCATTTTCTTTGGCTTACAACATAATTTCGTAGACCCAGATAAATCATCAAATATTATAGTAACCTTATAAAATATTAGTAGATAAGATTAAAAATTATGTTTATTAGTAAATAAGTAGCTCAAATAGGGGCAACAATGTGTCAAGAGCTAGGTTTAGATGCATACAAGTCTTTTTGCCTCAGTTACGAGTAGTTCCCCATGACTTTGAGAAAAAAATCCATTCTCACACTATAATTTGAAAGAATCTCAAATGAGGGTTAGTAGATATTTGAGATTTTTATGAAATTGGATCATGCTTGGATTGGTACGAAACTTCAAATTCCTTTTTTTTTGGTTTCCCCTTTTGGGTTGGAGGGGTGGTTCTCAAGTTGATATAAGGAGAGAAATCTATTGTATATGTGAGCTCAAAGAAAATAAGGATTTATATCCTCCTTTAAAGGAAACAAATGCTTTTCCAATTTATTTTATCATCATTTGTGAACTGATAATATAAATAAGAATGAGTTTAATTTACATTTTGATGTTATGTTAGCCTTGGCTATCGAAGATTTGAATTTTTGGTTGCAAAATATTTTTTGAGAACTAGATGTAGTTATGGATGATAGATAGACCTCTATAGATTTGGTTGTTTTTTTAGTTTTTCAAAATGTTTATGTACCGTTAGTTGTCCTTCTTGGGTGGGAGACCTACGGGGTGTAGTTTTTTAATCCTATTGTGGAAGGCTAATTTTTCTTGTATATAATTTATATATCTTTGTTTTAGCTTCTACTATAAATGGACCTTATTTTGTTTTCTAATATCTTTATTATTTTTAATGAAAGAGGTGAGGAGCCTCGCTAACTCTATTTAATTGATTAAAAAAATATTTTAATCAGATTATAATTTTAAGTTTTATAAAAATTAGTCAATGAGATTATGAATTTGCAAGGACTTAAGATTTATTTTTTAACAAAGGCAATATTAATAAAAATTAACCTCACCCCAACATAATTGGGATAAATATTTTAAAAATAAAACTAAACAAATAAAAAATAAAATAACAATAAACCTAGTATTTGGGGTGCATTATAAAATATATAAAAAGTCCAAACAATTATATATTATTTTAAAAACATTTAGAAATGACCCTAGAAGCCATTTAACTTGCATGTAAACTATATTAAGCTAAGACCCATTCAAAAAAACCTACCATAATAAGCACTCGTTAAAATGGGATTTTGAGTTATTAATTTATCCTTAATATAAAAAAGGAAACAAAATATAATTAAAAATAACAAAATAAAAGTCAAAATAAATATATAATCTAACTACAAGAAAACATTTTACATACACCTTAAATAAAATTATTGTACATGAACCTTAATTTTTTTTGTGGATCATGAAGTTGCAAAAATTTTCAGGGGAAGATGATATTGATGCTAGAGAATGGTGGCTCCTTTTGGAGAATCATTTTAGAAAAACTTTTGGGCAAAGACGATTAATTCCTTTTTTGTCTGGGCCTGCACTACATTGGTTTGATCAATTGAGCTATATAGAAAGGTTTTCTTCATGGAAAGAAATGGAACAAATCTTTTTAGATCAATGGGCTATAAAACAAGAAGCAAAAAAAGAAGCAATAGAAGAAGAAGAAATAGAAGAATCAGTAGAAGAACAAGAAGAAGAAGTAGAAGAAGCAATAGAAGAAGAAGCAGATGAAGAAGGAGGAGGAGGAGGAGGAGGAGGAGGAGGAGGAGGAGGAGGAGGAGGAGAAGGAGGAGGAGAAGAAGAAGAAGAAGAAGAAGAAGAAGAAGAAGAAGAAGAAGAAGAAGAAGAAGAAGAAGAAGAAGAAGAAGAAGAAGAAGAAGAAGAAGAAGACCTGGAGCCCACAGATAGCTCTCACACAACCTGTCTACTTGAAAAGTTGAAATTAAAAAGAAGAAAAAGAAATTTAAAAAATGATGACAAAAGGGGAAAAAGATATAAATAGAAGAAAACTACATTCAATGATAAAGAATCTAGCAGAGTGTAACATACTTTAAATTTAATAAATTTATATAATTCAATTAATTTTTAAGCAAAGTCATAAGATCTATTTATGTATTTTTATAATAAACATTAGTCTTATAAAATTTTAACATTAACATGAAATATTATATGTAAATATAATAAGAAAGAGTTGCCCAAAGTTTTTAATAGAAAAAATGGTTTTACAAAATAAATAAATACATATAACCATCCAAAACTTGACACTAAATATATCTTCATGTATTTAAATAAATATCATGAATCACCCCCAAAATATTTTTTTTAAATTTGATAAATAAAATGGAAAAGAATTGGTCATAAATGTAAAAGCCATAATGATAATGCATATAAGTAAAGACATAAATCTCAATAAAAGGCAAGTTTTTGTTTCTATAAAATATTAAATACATACAATTTAATTTTTCTTCCCCTAAAGCTTTGAAATCTTACTTAATAAAATTCAAATTCGAAGCCTCATTCATTGCAAATACTAGGTGATGCAATGGCTTTTTTTTCAATAAAAAAAATTACTTATTGTATGCACAAAATATTTATCCATACAAAAAAAATGAATGTACATTTTCTATGTCAAAACAAATTAATGTCAACATGACACAACCAAAAATATTCAGTACAAAACAAGTAGGGGTATTTAATGTAGACTTATACCAGTAGAGGCAGCAAAGGCCATTTATGGCTCATTAACAATTTTTGTAAAAATATTTAACTTTGGATATATTATAGTGTAAGAAAATATTTTCACACACTGCGTCTTCTTTAACCATCAAAAAAATTAATCGATCAAAAAATCTCCCATATGTTTAAAAAAATATTTAGATCAATCAAAAAATAAAAATATTTTTTTTCAAAAATAATATAAATATTTATTTTCTAAAAACCATAACTTTAACTTTTAAAATACCAACAATCAATACACAATTAATACGACAAAATTCAAAAAGACTACTTAACAATACTTATATATCTATGTTTTACAAAGTAATAAAGTCTTCTTATTTTAAAGTTATATGAAAGCTATATTAATCTATCATAATATCTATGTTATAAAGAAGTAAATTTTTTCCATTTACCGTTTACAAAAAAAGTCAACTAATAATCAACTTATTTTTCTTCAAATTTTTTTTGAAGGTCAAAATAATATTTAATAATTATATAATCACTTTTTTATATTAAGATCACAACAACAAAATATCTGCATGGTCTCTTTTTTCTTTATTTCCAACTCATGATTATCACCAAAATAATATCTAATAATGTTTGCATTATTTTTTCTTTTATTAATGAATACTCTTCCATGACAATTTTATAAAAGTTAAAATAATATTTAATAATAACTATATAATCACTTTCCTCTCAAAGTCACAATAATATCTAAAAATGGCTCCATGGTCCTTGTTTATCCTTCTGTTATCTTGATTATTGAACTTTTAGTATATCACACAAAATCATATTGTAATATTTACGCTGCTTTCTCTTTTCTATAAAAATCACAATAATATCTAAAAATATCCATGTGGTCTCTCCTTTTGACTTTAGACTTTCTAACTATCTAATGTTTTTCCAATTAAAATCACAATAATAGATATTTTGCGAGAGAAGTGTTTTGAAAATGATTCATCAAGGCCACATGTTTTAAAAGCTTTAAAAAATTAATAATGTTTATATTATTTTATTTTATTCAATAATTCATGTTTATTTTTTAAGGGATATTTATGTTGTTTATTGTTTTTATTTTTCGATGGTATCATATAAAGTATTGGTTATATTTTTGGGGGTAAAATTTATAAAATAAAACCTAAAAAACTATCGAAGTAAAGAAAAGGAACCTAATCACCATAGTAAATAAATAAATAATTTTTTTAATTATTATATTATATTGAAAGAAGTGAATGCTTAGATTGTGAGCAATAGAAGAATTATATCAAAAATATATTTATTCAATACAATCATTCAATATTTACATCATTCATAAAGCGTTTTATAACTTTATGTTAGTTGTGAAAACCGACCAATAATTGCCCTAAACAATTGAATACGTAAATAAAATGGTAATTTATGATTATCATTAAAAATATATATATATTTGAACCACAAAGAATTGGATTAATAACTAAAGTCATCAAAGAAACTACAACACAACTGCAACTGATGCACTATACCTTATGGTAGTGATCAAAATCGATGTCACGTCATATAAAAACTCACCCTGCAAATTGTGGTATAAAAAGCTAATGAGCACGATCAAATCTTGTTCATCACTTGTGATCATCCATATTGTATTGTAGTAGAATACGATCAAGGCATGTCCAACTACATCGTCATACATAAGGCTTCACACAAAAACTCGTCCAAGTGACCAACCGATACTGTGTATGGGATATCTCATGAATACCCAACAATTGCTAATGACCTTTACTTAACATTGTTGGTGTTAGCAACCCTTGTCAAATCATACTATTATCAATGACTAATCGAAGACTAACCAATGTTATATCTTCTCCCCCTATTAGATGAGAGGTGAGAAGTTGTGCATCAAGAGAAACAAAATCAAACAATCATGTCTGCTTTATGTCATCAATATCAAGGATAGAAAGCCAAAACTAGAAAAAATAAAGAACACAAGCCAAAAAATGCTACTACAATAGATCCTAATCTTGAGCCTTGTAGCTCGCACAAAACGAGGGAATCACTGATCACTTAAAATACACTATCAGGTCCAATGGGATCGTAGACCTTAGCGATATAAGACACCCCCTGATTAGAGGAAGTGTCAGAATAACCTAAATAACTAGAGTAAGATCTACCACTAGAATGACCCACATAATTTGCTTCAACATTCTTTTTTTGTAGAGAGCGTGGTCGTCGAGAAGGGCATACATCTATAAGATGTCTAATACAACTGCATTTGAAACATCCAGGGTCTTTCTTGTGTCGGTAAGACCCAGAAGATGCTGAATCACTAGAAGAACCACTAGAGTGAGAAGAGCACTCATGGTGATATCTACGTTTTGAAGATCCTAAAGAGTGCCGATGAGAATGTTGTGGAGACTATATAGAATGGCATGGAGAACATCTCGGAGAATGTTTCATAAAATGCTTCTAAAATTTCCTCTGTACATGGCACTGATCTCTATGATGTGCCCCGGCTTTTGTATAGTGAGCTTCTTCACTAAGCTTACTCTTCTTTGCAAATTATCGCTCGTGCTGAGTCAACAACTCACAAATAGAGTCAAATGTTTCACCATTGAACTTATTACTACGCTACAACATTTTGACAAATTTCATATATGCAAAACTGAAGCTATTCGATGTGATGGAAACAAACATATCCTCATCGATCTTTCTACCTACATCTTAATCATCTACTAATTTATTATTCAAAAACTCTATAAAAAATTAAAAAAAATAATATACATATTATTTATTATACAAGTTTTTTTTTTTTTTTTTTCGCTTTCCAATATATAAAAAAAATGAGGATTTTGCTCGTAGGGTCTTCAATTATTGACACTATTTTCTCCAAGATAGTGAGTTTTTTTAATAGGGAGAATGGGAAATAGCATATATTCCATGGAAGTCATGAAGGTGCTTTTTGTGTTTTTGACGTACTTTTAAGCTAGAGGTACACGATTCTTGAAGCCAGTTGTTCCTAAAAGGATTACAACTATTGAGTAATCCGAGACCGTCGATGCGCGCCATTCGTCAAGATAAGATGGGTCTACAGACTGCAAGTGTAGACGTGTCAAATTCACGCACCCGAAAGGAGATGGTTGAGCAGTTGAATATTCAGATGCTCGTGGCATATCTGCTATTCGTTAATTTGGGAGGGGGGGATTCGTGGCCACACCGTTACCGATAACTACGAAGGCAATCAGATCGCCCTCCCCAAAACAAACACATACGATAAAATTTTCGAATGAAGAGCAGCCACGCAGCAAAAAGCCAATTTCACTTTGCTTACAACTTCCTCGTCTGATCTGGATGGAATTTTCTCCTTTACGCGATTTGTTAGGTGCACTTTTGCCAGCTAATGTCTCGTGCTAGGTCCCGCCGTTTTTGGCGTTTCGTTGGCAATGAGCTGGCACGAAAACCGTGCGGGTCTATATTACCCGTCCCTCAGCCGCTCCATTAACGCAAAAGTTTCAGCACTCAGATCGAATCTGTACTATGACGTTAATGTTTTCTTCTTCTTCTACCGTTGGTTCTCTCGCTAACAAGATTTTTTATAAGACTTTCTCATCTGATTCAGATGGCCTGCGTATCGCAACCACGAGGCATACATCGAGGCGAAGGCTGTCTCTGTCATCATCGACCAGTACTACCAGAGTGGATTGCTTGAGAAGTTCGAGTTCAAGGCGATTGAGGGTGGTGTGTAAATCCTACAGAATGCAGCCTGATGAATTGTCGGTCCATGAAAGCCCTAGTGAGAGTCCTGCTGAGCCTGAGATTATTAAAGGAGTGCCTGTGTATGTCATGTTGCCTTTGGATACTGTAAATTTCAATGGCAGCTTGAACAGAAAGCGTGCCATGAATGCCAGCCTTCTGGCCCTCAAAAGTGCAGGAGTGAGAGGTGTCATGGTGGATGTGTGGTGGGGATTGGTCGAGAAGGACGAGCCCCGGCAGTATGATTGGTGTGGATATAAAGAGCTCGTACACATGGTCAGAAATCATGGCCTGAAGCTTCAGGCCGTTATGTCCTTTCACCGATGCGGAGGCAACGTAGGCGACACTTGCAAGTAAAATTTTCAATTTTTCTCATTGTATTGGAGTTGTCCTTTGGGTTTGTTGTGATATCAACTCAATTCTGATTGATTTGATTTGTGTTTGTAGTATTCCTTTGCCCGGATGGGCTCTGCAAGAAGTGGATAGGAATCCGGATATGGTGTATTCTGACAAGGAAGGAAGGAGAAATCGTGAATATATTTCATTGGGGTGTGACACCATGCCCGTGCTCAAGGGAAGGTCGCCCGTTCAAGTGTATACAGATTATATGGCGAGTTTCAGGGACACATTCAAGGATTCGCTTGGAAATGTCATAGAAGTATGTTAGATAATTTTCTGTTTTATTGATTTTGAATACATATTTGTATTTTTGTTTTGAAAGATATTTTTTAACCAACACTCACAAATTAGTAGGATCCATACTTTCTATAAATCAACAAATTTATATTAAAAGTATAAAATTATATTTGTAAGAGCTGGATAAAATCAACTGAAGAACAAATATTAGATCTGATGTTTCAAATCTTTCTAAAAGATCTATCATCAGCGATAAGATCGAAGCTTGTAATTCTCGTATGTGTTTTGATATTTCTTTAATGACTGAATTTTACTGTGGTGCAGGAAATTCAAGTGGGAATGGGGCCTTGTGGTGAGCTCAGGTATCCTTCATATCCTGAGAGTAACGGGACATGGCGATTCCCTGGGATTGGAGAGTTTCAGTGCTATGACAAGGTATATTTTTTTAAACACTTGAAGACAATCAGTGAATTATGTGAAATGAATTCAGTTATTTCTTTTAAGTCACAACGAAATTAATCAATCGTAGATCTCACTGTAGAAGTTTTGTCCATGGCTCAACTGTGATTGTAAAAAAAACAAGAAATAAAAAATACTTTATTGTTAGCTCAGAACATGTGAGCCTCTAGATCTGAGGGATGGCGTTCTTTCCACAGTATTTGGTGGGGGTAAGATACATCAATCTGACAGACAAGTATCTTTGTCAGATCAACAGTTTGTATTCACTCCAATAGCATTGTATTGGATTTTACAAATACTCTACAACATCATTGGTTCAATCGGGACCTCAATTTGACCCTCAACTCTGCCAGTCATGAATTTTTTTTAACAACATTGCCCTTTCAGGAGGAAATATTAGATTATTATTTTATTTTCATTTTTTTAATAATTATTAAAGAAGGAAAGGGTTTACTAGTTGTGTACTATAACTTTACACTTATTTCATATTCAATATTACTTTTTTTAAATAATTAGTCTAAAATTTTACCTTATATTTAATAAGGGATAGGATTAGTAGTTATGATCAATACTTACAAATTATATAGTTTAAAGATTCTACTATTTAATTTTAGATTTTTAGGTTGTGATGTTTATAGGACAACAACACAACAATTATCAATTACGACTTAAGGTGTTATTAAAGTGTTATATATATAAATATGTTCAATACATATGTATTGAGTATTTATATTCGTCTTGTTGATGTGTCATCATATTATTCATTGTTGTGCATTATTAATTGCTCAAAGGTGTACAATTTCATGTAAATTGTACATCTATGTTTGACTCTTTTTCAACATGTATTGGATATTTTGATCATGTGTACCATCTTAACTATTGGACCCCACTCAACTATTCGGTAGAGATTCCATGTTGAGGGATTGATGATTATTTTTAGAGTGGTGTTGTTGAAAAATTATAGGAGTATTTTTTTTAATTAATTGTCTCATATTTTTTAAATTTTTGTGTAATATAAATTGTTCAAAAATTAAGAATATTTTACTAAAAAATTTATCTGAAAAAAAAAAAGAGAGCATGTTTCCTACCCCTCAAAAACCTCTTTTTAAATATTCCTTATTTTAAGGTGCAAATATTTTATACCAAATTTTTTAACTTTTGATGATACTTGGACAGCTCTCTCTAAAATTAATAGTATCTCTCTTTAATCTGATACCATATTCTCTCTAAAATTATTAGTATCTTTCTTTAATATGATACCATATTTTATGATTACAAATCTGTCACTAAATTTAAGCCCTAAGTACAATTACCACATGTATTAGGGGAAAAGTCTCAATAATCGTACATGTTCCAATTGTTGAACATAGCTTTTTTTAACATGTGCTTTATTGATGGAACATAATGGTGTGTATAAATAAGGACACTAAATGTTGAACATGTAGTATCTAGTACTTGTTCAACTATTACTCTATAAAATTAAAAATAATCAACCACATTTTAACAAATAAGACTTAAGTATTGATACTGTAATATACAATTATTAATACTCAGAATTATAAATAGTTAAGACAATATATAAAAAATGGTAAAAATTTAACTTAAATACGACAAAATCTAATACTATGTTATGACACCTTAATTGGCTATCCAAAATCAAGGTGCAGGAGACCTTTCCCCTGAGCTTACGGTAGGTTTTTTTAAAACTAAATTTGGGTATTGGTATTTGAAGTAACGTTTGAAGGGCATTTGTTGCAGTACATGATGGCATCTTTGAAGGCTTGCGCAGAGGCCGTTGGACACAAGAACTGGGGCAAAAACGGTCCTCACGATGCAGGCCACTATAACCAGTTTCCCGAAGACGCCGGATTTTTCCGCAGAGAAGGAACATGGGACACCGATTACGGTCGCTTCTTTCTACGGTGGTACTCAGAAACACTGCTTGCTCACGGAGACCGCCTTCTGGCTGCCGCAGCGGGGGTTTTCAGGGGCACGGGAGCTATACTTTCCGGTAAAGTCGCAGGCATCCATTGGCACTACGGCACCAAATCTCACGCTGCAGAGCTCACTGCAGGTTACTATAATACAAGACTAACGGACGGCTATCTTCCCATCGCTCGTCTGTTTAAAAAGCACGGTGTTGTTCTGAATTTCACCTGTTTCGAGATGAAAGATTACGAGCAGCCCCAGCATGCGCGGTGCAGCCCGGAGAGTTTACTGAGGCAGGTCACGTCTGTGTGCAGACAGACGGATGTTCATCTGGCTGGAGAAAATGCGCTGCAGAGGTACGACGATGGTGCCTACAACCAAATCATTCACAATTCCAATCTTAAATTGCAAGGCAAATTTGAGCAAGATGCGAAGCCTATGTCCGCATTCACGTATCTGAGGATGAACCCGCGAATGTTCCAGAGCGACAATTGGCGGCAGTTCGTGTGGTTTGTGAGGAGTATGTCGGAGGGTCGAACCCTGAGGCATGGCGAGGAGGAACATCGCCAGACGGAGCTCAAATTCAATGCCAGTAAGGCTCTCAGAAATGAGGCTGCAGCACTTATGCATGCCTGAAAAATTATGGGAATTCTTTAAAGAAAATTGAAAAAAAACAGATCTTCATAAGTAGCCAACTGCTGTAGTTAATGATATATCCTGCGAAAGCAATATTTTTATTCCATTAAGGAATGAAACTGTAAACTACGATGATGTTTAAATTGTAAAAGAGAAAAATGGCGACCACCCCTTCTACTGTATATAGGATGGCTGTAATAGGAGGCGGAGGGAAAAAAGGGTGGATTTGCACCGAACTCATTGATGACAAAAGTTTAAAAAAGTTTGGCACCTAGCTGGCCCTTGTGGAAAAAAAAAATAATGGAAAAAAAAAATGGAGAATTGTAAAATATAATTATTTTATATATATATAGATATATATAGTTTGTTTATAATGTTATTGAATTAACTTATTTTTTTATTTTTAACTATTTTTAAAATTTATAATTCAATTGCTTTGAGTTTAGTTCTCATAAATGGGTAAAAGAAGTAAATTTAAAAATTTCTTTTTCAAAAGAAAATACGTCTTTAAAATGTGGGTTTATGATAGGATTGGAACATGTGACCTAGTTTATTAGAGCATACGTTCGTCATAATTAAATTTATTGAGAGAAGTTAGTATAAATAAAAAATAATGAAATGTTTTAGTAAGCATTTTAGTTTGGTATTTTAGTATGGATTTTATATGTATAAATCAAGTGATATAAGTTCAAATCTTCAAAATAGATAAATGATATGTTCTATACCAAGCATGCGTAAAAAACTCTTCTCCATAGAGGTTATCATAAACTTAAAAAAATTTAAGTGCTTTATAAATAATTTTGGTTTAGTTCAAATCCACCAAATAAGAAAAATGCCATGTTTTATATCAAGAAAACTTTAACAATTCTTTAGAGACTTCAATAAATCAAACAACTTGCAAGAGCATTATCACACACCCCAGTTTGGTGTTTGGTTTGTGTGTATTATATAATTATTCATGGAGAGGTTGTTCCTTTATTTAGGTAATATGAGGTCAAATGATCTTATAGTTTATAAGAAGACAAATTCTTTATAATTAAATTAATTGAAAGAGTTTATTATAAATATAAAATAATTAAATATTTTAGTAAGCACTCTAGTTTGGTATTTTAGTGTAGATTTTATATTTACAAGTCAAGTGATCCAAGTTTAAATCCTCAAACTAAGTAAATGGCACGTTCTATGCCAAGTATGCATAAAAACCTCTCCTTAGAATATAAAATAATTAAATATTTTAGCAAGCACTCACTCTAGTTTGGTGTTTTAGTGTGGATTTTATATTTATAATTTCAAGAGATCTGAGTTGCTTGTTTTATGCCAATCATGCTTAAAAACCTCTCCTTAAAAAAGGCGACAACAAACTTAAAAAAATTCAAATGCCTTACAAATCACTTTGGTTTGGTTCAAATCTCCCAAATAATAAAATGCCACGTTTTATATCAAGAAATCTTTAAATAATCACTTTGAGAGACAACAATAAATCAAACAACTTGCAAGTGCATTACCACACACCTCAGTGTGGTGTTTGGTTTGTATGTATTAAATTAATTGCTCATGGAGAAGTTGTTCCTTTATTTACGTAATATGAGGTCAAGTGATCGTAGTTTATAAGAGGAAAAGTTCTTTTCAATTAAGTTAATTGAAATAGGTTATTATAAATACCAAATAATTAAATGTGTTAACAAGCACTCTAGTTTGGTGTTTTAGTACATATTTTATATTTACAAGTCAAGTGATCTAAGTTCAAATCCTCACAATAGGTAAATGGTTTGTTCTATGCCAATCGTGCATACAAAGCTCTCCTTAAAAGAGATTATAACAAACTTCAAAAAAATTCAAGTGATTTATGAATCACTTTGTTTTGGTTCAAATCTCCCAAAAAATAAAATGTCATGTTTTATACCAAGAAAGCTTTTAAAAATTACTTTGAGAGACTACAATAAATCAAAAAACTTGCAAGTGCATTACCACACACTCCGGTTTGGTGTTTGATTTGTGTGTATTATATAATTGCTCATGGATAATTTTTTCCTTTATTTAGTTAATATGAAGCCAAGTGATCGTATTTTATAAGAGGACAAGTTATTTAAAATTAAGTTAATTGAAAGAGATTATTATAAATATAAAATAATTAAATGTTTTAGCAAGCACCCTAGTTTGGTATTTTAGTGTGTATTTTATATTTACAAATCAAGTGATCGAAGTTCAAATATCCAAATTAGGTAAATGGCATGTTCTATTCCAAATATGTGTAAAAACCTCTCCTTGAGAGAAGAAACAATAAACTTAAAAAAATTCAAGTGCCTTGAAAATCACTTTGGTTTGGTTCAAATCCCACAAATAAGAAAATGGCATGTCTTATACCAAAGAAGCTTAAAAACCTCACTCTGAGAGATTACAATAAATCAAACAACTTACAAGTGCATTACCATACACTCTGGGTTGGTGTTTGGTTTGTGTATATTATATAATTGCTCATGGAGAAGTTGTTCCTTTATTTAAGTAATATGAAATCATTATCTCAAATGTTGGTGATACACTCTACATTTTATATGAATTAATTTGGATTGAGAGCTCGATCTGGGACCAACACACTTATTATTAGGAATTAATATGTTATTATAAAAGTAAACTATTTTATACTTATGAACAAATATGTTATAATAAAGATAAATTATTATATACTGAATTGACATAGATTTAGAAGGGTAATCAACAAAGTTGTATTACAAGATAATAAGAGAGCTTCTAAAAAGAAAACAATCTTTGTGATAGCTATCCACTTTGAATTATTATAGGGTAAAACCTTGTCTTATAGCTAAAGAAAACCAATAATAGTAAACATCTTTTAAGATAACTAAAACTAATAACATCTATTTAGTATGCATGGACATAAGAATAGGGATTTTATTTAAAGGTATAAAAAACTAATAATATCCTTTTAATATTCATAGGCATGTAGATAATAAAACTCCTAAATATTAGATCTACTAGAAGAAGAATTGCTAATAGTATCCAATCAAGCTGAGCCATCAGGTATTATGGCTAACTTTTATGGATATTCTTATATTTTCTAGTATATAACCTTTTCAATAAGCTTAAGACATTAAAAGTATATTCACCTAACTAACTCTTGATGTCGAGAAGCTTAGAGCTTATAAGGCCTCTGAAATTGTCATTTATGATGTGCTAAATTTTTTCATAAATTTATAAATTTTTGAAATTAAACCGTGACTTTTATGTAGTGGTTATTAAATTACTGGATAACTTCTAAATTTTTTTTAATTACCTTCAAACAAACACTCATAATACATGCATTAATATAAATCAAATAAAAACTTAAAAAAAGACACTACATAAATTTATCTAGGAAGAATTACTACCTCTCTAGATTAATATATGTGGTATAAATTCTCCAATATTACAATAATAAATCTCATCCAAAATATAATTCACCTACTAGCTCTCTATGCTCTTAAATATATAAAATACAAGGTTAGAGTTCGTGTTAGTGTTTGTAGAGTAGTTTTTTGTAGAACAAGTCTTCTTAGAGATAAGACTCACCTATTATTAGGATAAGTCAATTAAGTAAATAATTAACTGATAATATTCTCTAATGGCATTTGTGGATAAGTGTGCACCAAATACTACTTATCCATGAATTAAATTAAAAATGAATGATACACATGCATCTTACACCATACAAAAGGGTATGTGTTATTAAATACACTAACATATTCCCTTAAGATGTACTTTGATAAAGGGAGCAATGAAGGAATCATTGAGATATCCCCTATTGATGACACCTTCCTTCACTCCCAAAATTTACCTGAGCTGAAAAATATAGCCCCAAATAAGGGGATTTTGAAGATGTCTACAACTTGATCATCTGTTTAGCAATACTTTAGATTAGTGACCTTGTATCGTACTAGTTTAAGAATATAATGCATATGTATCTCAATGTTATTTATGTGTTGGTGCTCCATTGGGTTACAAGAGATGTAGATAGTACTCTGATTATCATACCAAATCATTGTTCGTTGGGCTTGCAAAAATTTTAAATCATAAATCATTCACCAAATTCAAATTAACTCATGGTCAGTAGTGACAACTACATTATACTTCACTTCCATAGTAGACAAAGAGATGATACACTTATCTTTGCAAGACCAAGTCATAAGACATGCCCTATGTTTTACCATTATAAGTGTAACAAAAAACCAAAGGTTTTCCTCCAACTTATAATCAATTCCATTATCAAAATTACTTCAAAGATACCTTAGAATGTGCTTTGTAGCTTGCCAATGGATATTGTTTTAACCTTTTAGGGTTTTACTAATTTAAATCCTATGCTGATTAAAGCGCTGAGTAGTCTAAATTAGTGAAATAATATACATAAAATAACTACTATTTGTTACAAATTTTGACTAGCTTTGAGTTTTTAAAAATAGTAATAAACATGTGCAAATAAAGACTTATCTAGAAAACACCTAATAAAGAAGATCTAAGTGCTGAAAATTGAGATATAAATAGGTCTTAGTATTATCAACTAGATCCCTATATTAGAACCCCTCCTGGATAGTAGTGCCACATTTGGATAGTAGTGGCATGTGACTCTAGTGTTTCAAAAATGGTGTTAATGTCATCTATGCAGGACTACTTTGAACTTTTGGATGCACCTACTCCTATGTTTCTGGGTTCTATTCCTACATGCATGAATCCTAAAAATCTTTATTATGTATATAATAACTTATTTATGATTCAAATTGTTAGAGGTACAATAAATAAGAGAGGGGGTGAATCAATGATTCCAAATTATCCAATTCAATTCCCAACTCTTAAACATTTAGCACATACAATCATGATGCATACAAGTTAACCATTGCAATGAAAAAGGAATATATAACAGGATCAAGCACATAACATATGATATATGTGGGACACCCTCTTGGGGGATAAAACCCACTGAATCCTACAAGATGGACTATAGTCCTATAAAGATAAGATTCAACATTTAGACTAGCACTAACTAATCAAGGAACACCCATCCCTTAATTTAGTGAGACACCCATCCCACAAGGAGGAAAAAATCCATAGGTAACCAAACACCAACCCAAATACCTTGATCTGATCTCCACTTCTAATCTGATGTCTTCTACACCTAATGATGGACTTCTCTTACTTGTTATATTTCCCCTTTACACTCTCACAAACTTGTACACATAAGTAATGCATCCAAAACACCCTTTTAGATCACTCTTCACTTATTAGCACATACACAATTGAAAAATATACAAAAACTCTATCATAACATCAAAAACATGACCTGTTCATGCACACAATCCTCAAATTTTTATTCCCTTCAATCCATCCATTAAGCACACTCACTCAATCAACCTTTAGGGCTTACTCAGTTAATTTGATTCTTCTAGGATCATTAGGTCCAATGACCTGTGTGTCCTCCTACATAAAATTGATTAGATAAGCATGACTGATCCTCTTCACTCTTTATTGGTCCTCAATGACCTATACCTTATATTTCAAAGGTTCTCTCTTTCACTTAGCTCCTCACTTGTTCAACAAGCATAAATAGTCCAATTAAACCTTGTACTTATACCACTCTCTTCTTTTAGATAGGTCCTTATACACATTACATGTAAGAACTACACACTCCTTAGGATGGCCATTACCACAATATCCCCAAACCACCATTAGGTCTTGGTGAGACCTAAAACAATTAGGCCTTCATACTCACACGTTTACATGTGAGACTACTTGGACCACCTTCATATTTTACCATTGATTAACGCACATAAAAAATGTCTCTAATATCCCATTTATCACTCCCTCATGGGTTCATGCCACCTGGAACACCAACTCAAAACATGAACCTACCAATTAGGTCTCCTCGTTCTGTAGGTCTTCATACACAAAAAACATAGTCTTAAACTTATGAACCAAAAACTCAAGTAATTCACATATCCATATGATTATATCACATGGGTGAACCCTTCAGGACATATGAAACACTTCCATGTGATTTAGACACTTCAACATAAGCTCTAAGCACTAAAAACAACTCTCTCAAAATGACCACTCAAGTTGGTCACACACAATCAAAATACAATTATACTATTTTGACTCTTTATATCTAATTAGGAGAATATCAAGATATCCAATTCTTTATCATAAGATTTAGATACTTATATAACATCTACATACTCATTTTATTCTTCAATTCTACTCAAAACACCTTAAACTTACCTCTACAAGATGGTCACTCAAACTGCCAGTGTATTCAATAAACACAGTCAACTTCTAATCCTTTGTTCATATTAAATATGGATTGGTTAAACCTAAAAAATACATACATATATTATTCATAGAGTATATAACACTCTTCAATAGATATTTCATCTTGAAACATCAAAATACTATCAGGAACAACTCAAATATCTTTCTCTAGTCACTTACAGAACATGGTCAAGCACACAATCAACTTTAGAGCTCAATATCTACAATTGTATGAACATTCACATATTCTAAATAGATTATATGGATGTGCCTTAAAATAATTTTCAACTTTTATTTTTACACCATTATAAAATTCTACCATATGCTCAAGATATAGATCAAAAACCCATCACTAGTTTTCTTTCACAAATTTGAATATTTAAATTCCAACAGTCACTATGCAAATACTAAACATCGAACACTTTGTCATCATCTCATTCTCCCTAGAAATTTTTAAAAAATATGCACCATCTATCTCCTTATAATTCTCTTGAATTTAACCTACAATCTCTCACCATTGATCATTGATCTATGCTTCCATGATCGTGCCACTTGGCAACTCTTCATGCCTTATATGCATTGACTATTTGACTTGAATCACACCATTGATCTCCATCTGTACGAACACTTGTGAGCCTTTGATATTATCTCAAAATCTTTTATTATGACACTTATCACTAGCACATGAAATCTTTGACATATTTACTCAATACAATCTATTGGATCATAATTGCATGATCACGTGCTCACCATTGATCTCTATTTGATAGGTTTCATGCCCATTGTTATATTTGTTGCTCAAACTCCATGATTGTGACACATGTCACTAGCACATGAAATATTGACTATTTGACTTTGAATTGCACTATTGTATCCTTATCCAATTAGATTAAATGCTTGTTGTTAGATCTGTGATCGATTAAATGCTCACCATAGATCTTTGATAATGCAAATTTGGCTAAGTATGGGAACTTAGTAAACTCTGCCTGGGAAGACAACTTTGTACCTTAATAAATTTTGCTACGCTCAATGTCCAGACCTAAAATTTGAACCATATGATCAAATTTCATAGGGAATCCATCCATGTATCAAAATTCTCCTAAGACTTTCACACATGTGAAATATGATGTCATCAAACTGATTACTCAACCTTATCAATCACGATGACTACTTGAGCTTAGACATTCATATGACTACTTTGATGAATTTTTTTCACTTTAATAAGCACTGATAACTTCCCATAGGGTCTCTAAAACATGTCCAAACCATCAATATCATCCATCAATTTCTTATCCAAGTCAACCACTAAAGAACCATGCAAGAACATTTAAGCACATGTCATTGTCATTCTAGCACACATGACACCTCATCAACATCCTTGGTCACCTTAGAGACATTATTGACAAACCTCCAACAATATCCCTCTTTTTCATTGATGTCAAACACCAATATAGAGCTTATGCTCATACTCTATCCCTCTCTTCAAGCACTTTCTCCCCCTTTGATACAATGATAAAGTGATATCAACTCTTGATCCTATGGACCTAAAAAGACTTAAAGAACTAATAATAGGAAAGGACCACCTATGAGAGATTATATAAACTCCTCCTAACATTATGTATACCTCTTCTTACCTTGAGATTCTCAAACATGTTCCATGACTACACTCTTCTTTGATCATACATAGCTTCTATGAAGACAAAACCTACATGAACATTAGAAACTACATGAACTTACCTTGAAAACATTAAGAGGGACTCTCCCTAAGTCACCTGAGCTTAGGCACCCTTTTTGATTATCTTTAGACCATTTTTAGCAATAATGAAAAAACACAAATGCCTCCATTCCTTTTCTCTTAGATTCTACTGCATAGTCCTCTGATCCTAGGACTTCACCATTTACAAAGCTCCCCTTAACTTCATGGCATACATAAATTGTCATCTAAAAAAAATAGAGACCTTCTTCATGATATTAAAGATATGACAACACATTCCTTCATGAACACTTTTGTAGACTCCTCTTCAAGATCACAAGAACCTTATGATGCTACAGGACAATGATCACTATCAAATCTTTATGAACAACCTTGGAGCATATAAAACATGTCAAATCACTTCTTAGACCAACATATATGAGCTCTCTAAGATCCTCAATCCAACAAGGCTCCAACCTCTGAAAGATACCCTCTTGGTTAATAATCAGTCATATTAGGCCTGTGACACCTCATACATTATAGGAGACCTCATACACTGTAGCAAACCTATGCTCAAATATTTGTCTCTTATATGAGATGCCAACAGGTATCATACAAATATGAATTGATTCATTATGACCTAAAGGTCATTTCAAAACTCAAGGAACACCAATCTTATCATGACATGCATCAATGATTACTCAAAGACCAACTTTTCATACTTTGTCTATACTTTGTATATGAGAACTAAGAACTTCTTCACCTTCAGAATGCTATGAAATCAACTCAAGACACTTGCAACATATCATAACTTTATAAGACCTTATGAGGTAAACATGTCACCAAATCAACCACTATACTACAAGTCTTCATCATTTTGACCAATTAATTTAAGCAACAAAAAATGACAAGTTCTTACCTTCAGAACCAAAAACCCTGAACACACCTTGAGCATACTAGAACAAGATCATCACACATTTCTTATGCAAATAGTATATCTTGACAACTCATCATCCTTGATTAGATACCTAGATAATTCCATTCCCTACTTGTAAACCTTGCATACATAGCTTCATTCTTCACCATATTGACCAACTAGACCATCCATCAAAGATTGACCAAAACTTTGACTTTAGGATCACTGTTCCTAAATATATATTCTGAATCATTGCATCACAACACTTTAGAGCAGTTACATAAAACTCATTGCTCCCCATTATCCAAGCATATCTTCTCATGACCTATCTTGTCCTGCAATATCAATCAAAACTCAACTAGCATCCACCATGCTTCCTCTTATTTGTCAAGTGTCTCCTTGAAGCCTAGATAGAGACACCCTAACCCATAATATCCTGAAACAATGTGAAACCAAGAGTTTCCCACAACTCCTCATATTCCTTCTCCTCATAGGTCATCTAATACTGATATTTATTTTTCTTGCTTTTAGGATTAAGAGAAACAACATGCTCATCCACTACAATATTCTCCTTTTCTTCTAAGATATGATTGAAAACATATGGAGACAACAAAGATTCATGACATACATTTTCAACTAAAGAAATAACCTCATCAACGGGCATTGACAACTAATCTTATTTACATGAAACTTGATCAACAATAGTAGGATATTCTCTTGGATCCATACATACCTCATACCTAGCCTCAATTAGCACTTTTGTATATTCCTTCATCTTGACTTGAACTAACTTTTGATTCTCTTTTTCTATCTAGATAGATGACACATTCTCTTGGCATTCTTGAACCTTCTTCATAACTGATTCCTCTTTTGCTTTAGTAGGCAGTCCACCCTGATATTTTATCTCAATTGAATTAGTCTTGGTCTTAGGTTTCCATACCAAGAATTGACCTTTATTGAGCACACTAGGATGTCCATGCACCTTCTTATGACTTGAGAGATTTATTTTACAATATGACCAACTTGATGACAACTAAAACAAATAACATCATTCATACCTTATGCTTGATGAATATTATGAATCTCAACAAACATACCATCTTGTCTCTTAGGTTCATTATGCTCAAGCTTATCTGTCTTAGGTCTCCATACCTGGGTTAGTCTTTTCCCATACATTCTAGGGTAGAATCTAGCAATATGTCCCATCTCATGATAATTATACTAGACTACATTATAAATACCTCTAGCTGACCAACTGATCTTCCTTCTATAGTTTCTTGCCTTATGACCAAACCTGTGACAAGTATAACAATGACCATTAAAATATATTTCATACTTCATGGCACTCCTATTGGATCTTATCTTGTTGATCTTGGTGATTGTATCCTTCTTGTCTTGATTTGACCTCTCTTTCTCTTTCTCAATCTTGTTTACCTTGAAAAAAAAATGATCATTCTCATCCTTTAATGAATCTATCTTGTTTTTCAATTGAACACTCTCATCCTCTTTAGCTCTCATACTTGAACTTGTAGCCTCTAACTAAATTTTAAGAACTTGGAAAGTCTCCTTATGCCTCTTAGCTTCGTTATCCATGTTATCCTTCAATCTACATTATTGCTCTTTAACTCACCTTAGAATTTGTCTCTTCTAATTGAGTCTTGAGATGTCTACATTCTTCTTATCTTAAACTCAAATTTGTCTTTATAACCCTTAATTGATCCTCAATAATGTTGATCTTCTCTTTATCATATTTTGATCTTGAACTTGCTTTCAAGGATTCTAGATCCTTATTGAGCTTGATGCACTCATGCTTATTAGCCTTAAAGCTTGAGGCCATGATCTTATTCTGAGATATTTCTTGATCATACTTACTCATCTTACCTCTTTACTTCTCAAAAAGTGCCTTGAGATGATTTCACTTTTCTTCACTTTATTTTAGACATGCATAAGTAACCTTTACTTGAGCCTTCAACTCTTGATTCTCTTTTTTCAATTACTTAGCCATATTGTACCTTATATCACTTTTATGTGGTTAAACTTACACAGAAGGTCCTACTCTAATACCAATTATTAGAGGTAGAATCACTAAAAGGGGGTGAATCAATGATGTTAGATAATCTAATTCAATTCCCAACTCTTAAATATTCAACACATACAATCATGATGCATAGAAGTTAACCATTGCAATGAACAAGGAAGCTATAGAAATATCAAGCACATAACACATGATATATGTGGGAAACCCTCTTGAGGGATAAAATCCACTAAACCCTACAAGATGGACTACAGTCCTATAAAGATAAGATTCAACATTTAGACTAGCACCAACTGAACAAGGAACACCCATCCCATAATTTAGTGAGACACCCATCCCACAAGGAGGAGCCAACCCCCTAGGAAACCAATCACCAACCTAGATACCTTGATATGATACAATGTCATATACACTTGATTAAATTCTCTTACTTGCTCTCTTTCCCCTTTACACTCTCATAAACTTGCACATACAAGCAATGCATCCAAAATTCCCTTTTGGATCACTCTTCACTTATTAGCACATACACAATCAAAAAACCTATAAAAAATCTATCACAACATCAAAAACATGAATTCTAGGTCATGCACACAATACTTAACATGTTATGCTCTTCAATCCATCCACTATGCACACTCACTCAATCAATCTCTAGGGCTTACTCACTCAATCTACCTCTTCTAGGCTCATTAGGTCCAATGACAGGTGTGACATCCTATATCAACTTGATTATAAAATCATGATTGATACTATTCACTCTTTTTTATCCTTAATTGCATGTACCTTTTCTTTCAAAGGATCTCTCCTTCACTTAGCTCCTCACTTGCTCAACAAGCACAAATAGTCCAATTAGACCTTGTACTTATACCACTCTCTTCCTTTAACCCATATTGGTCAGTGAAGATACTTTACATATTTGAACCACATTTGAAATAGGTCCTCATAAATGTGACATGTAATAACCACACACTCTTTAGGTTGTCCAATACCTCATTATCCCCAAACCACCATTAGGTCTTGGTGAGACCTAAAATAATTAAGCCTTCCTACTCACACATTTACATGTGAGACTACTTGGACAAAATTCATCCTTTACCAATGATTTGAACACATGAAAACTATATCCAATATCTCCTTACTCACTCCTTCATGGGTACATGCCACCTAGAACACCAAATCAACACTTGAACCTACTAATTAGGTATCCTCACTCTTTAGGTCTTCATACACATAAAACATAGTCTCAAACTTTTGAATCAAACACTCAAGTCATTCACATATCCATATGATTAGATAACATGAGTGAACCCTTAAGTACCTCTGTAACACCTCCATATTATTTAGACACTTCAACACAATCTCTAAGCACTAAAAACAACTCTCTTAAAATGACCACTCAGGATGGTCACACATAGTCAAAATACAACTATACTATTTTGACTCTCCATATCTGATTAGGGGCATATCATGATATATAATGATTTATCATAATCCTTAGATACTTATATAACATATCCATACTCATTCTATTCTTCAATTTTACTCAGAACACCTTCAATACCTTTGCAAGATGGTCACTCAAACTACCAATGTATTCAATAAACAAAGTCAACTTATAAGCCTTTGTTCATACTGAATATGGATTGGTCAAACCTCAAAAATCCATAAATATAGTATTAATAGAATATATTAAACTATCTAATATATATTTCATCTTGAAACATCAAAATACTATCAATAACAACTCAAATATCCTTCTATGGTCACTTACAGAACATGGTCAAATACACAATTAACTTTGGATCTAAATATCTACAATTTTACGAACATTCACATCTTATAAATAGATTATATGGATTCAATTTAAAATCCTATTCAACTTTTATTTTTATACCATTATGAAATTTTACCGTATGCTCAATGTATAGATCAAAAATCCATCACTGGTTTTCTTTCACACATTTGAATATTTAAATTCCAATGGTCAATGTGCAAATACTAAACATCAGACACTTTGTCATCATCTCATGCTCCCTAAAAATTAAAAAAAAAATATTAACCTTTTATCTCCTTATAAGTCTTCTAACTTTGACTTGTAATCACTCATCATTGATCATTGATCTGCACTTTCATGATCATGCCACATAGCAACTCTGTGTGCCTTCTACACATTGACTATTTGGCTCAAGTTGCACCATCTATATCAATCTGTATGAACACCCATGAGCCATTGATCTTTTGCTCAAACTCCATGATTGTGACACTTGTCACTATCACATGTAATATTTGATATATAGACTCAATACGATCTATTAGATTATAACTGCATGATCACGTGCTCACTATTGATATCTATCAGATAAGTTTCATGCTCATCATTAGATATGTTGCTCAAACTCCATGATTGTTGTTGTCCCCCAAAAATATCACTCATTTTTGGAACAACATTTGAACTATTTTGGTCCTACAGACCAAAATCCTCTCTTCCCATTTCAAAATTTGTTCTGAGCATTCAAATTCCTCATTTTTCAAGCTTCTTAGAAATCTACAGACTCTACAGGCTTAAATCTACATACTTTGCAAGCTCAAATCTATAGACTCTACAGGGTTGAATCTATAGACTCAGCAGGAAAAGAGAATCTACGGACTCTACAAGAAAAGAAAATCTACAGACTCTGCAAGCCAAGTTCAACGGACTTCACAGGTTGATTTCTACGAACTCTGTAGGAAAGAAGCAAGCTCTCAACACTTAGGTGATTTAAAAGTTGGTTCAACGAAAAGGTTCAACCAAAAGAGTTCATCGACAAGCTTCTAAGCAAGGATTGAACTGTTGAACGTTGAACCATTTTGGTTCAATGGGTTCAACAGGTTCAATGACAGGTTCAACATTAGCAGTAATAGTTCAACCACTTCAAGGTTGAAAATTCAATAGGTTCAAAGGCTTCTACAAGTAGGTTCAATCAAAAGAACAAGTTTCTGATGCTTGAATCATTGAACCGTTGAACCATTGAACCACTTTGGTTTAAGGTTCAAGGTTTAACAGGTTCAATGACTAAATGGTTCAACACATTTGGTTTAAAAAGATCAAAAGGACTTAGCCAAAAAAAATAATGAACCGATTGAACCGATGAACCATTGAACCACTTTGGTTCAAAGGTTCAACGAGTTCAAGGTTCAAGGTTCAAACAGGTTCAATGAGGCTGGTTTCAAAGAATCTTGGTTCAAGCAGTCAAAGGGAATGAACCATTGAACCAAAGTTGGTTCAATCGGTTGGTTCAATCGATAGGTTTAAGGGGTTTCCCCAAAGCCAAAGCATCAGATACCCTTATGAAGGGCAACGAGCAAAAACCTGACAGAATGCAATAGAAGCTGCCATGTGTCCTCACCTATTTATCAGTAGATGTTGCCATGTGTCACAATTTGAGATTCACATAAAATTGACTAAGGAAAATTTCCAAGGGACAAACAACCCTTGCAGAGGACACTCAGAAGTCAAAGTAAACCATTGCAAAAACCCAAAAGACTAATTCAGAGCTCAAACAACCCTTGCAGAGGGCAGAAAGGAGGCAATTAGACTAATTGAAAAGACTGAAAGACAAAGGGATTCCCTTTGAGAAAAAGACTAAGTCAAGAAATGAATTCTTTTAGACTTTTGTCTGAAGGAATTCCTTTGGACAAAAAGTTTGAAGAAATTTGGGTAAGCTGCAGGAGAAAAGCCCAAAATAATTTCTGAAGGCCAAAGACAAAGCAGCTGAAACAATTCTTGCAGACTTTTTCTCTGTTGTAAAATGTCTGTGAGAAAAGTCCATAGGAAAGCTCCAAAGGAATTTGAAGACAAAAGGCCGCCAAAGGACCCCGAAGGATAGGTACCCTTGCAGGGGACTCTTGGCTACCAAATTTAAGGACACTTCCCCAAAGCTGAAGGGTCACCTTCCCTTCGGGAGGATGCAAAACAAGAAATTCTAAGGAAGCAAGTAGCAAAAAAGGTTGAATCAAGAGAAAACAGAAGAAAGTTCAAGGGGTGACGTGCCCGAAGACATCAAAGTCAAGAATGGTGAACTAGCCATTGGAAATTCAAACGTAATGATAGGTGCACAAATGTCAATTTCAAGGTTTGTAAAATAGCCATTGATTTTGAAAAGACTTAAAGAAGAGCCAAAGAACTTAGCGACCCGCCAAAAGAAAGAAGCCCGAAGGCCATCTGAAGACTGCTCGAAGGGCAGATACCCTTGTGGGGGGCTCTTCCTGACCCAAAGTGGACCGTTTCTCAAGGCCTCGAAGGGCAGGTCACCTCTGAGAAAAATCAAATGACAAAGTCGAAGGAATTGTCGAGGAAAGTGACGTGCCCACAGACATCAAAGTTGTGACAATGAAATAACTGTTGATCCTTGTAGGTTTAAATCTATGGACCCGAATACATTCAAAGGCTTTAAGGCCAAGATCAGCAAGAAGCGACTAAGGAACATAACATCAAATTGAATCAAGGACCCGATTCAATTAACCAGAAAAGGAATGATGAGGAAGGATCAAAAACATTTACGCATCGAATATGTTTCTAGAAGCAGATCGCTAGGTGGACATTGAAAGATGCAAACTTTCAATAGCGTGACCCATTTATCTACATTGAGAAAAGCAAATGCCCCTAAATTCTAGCATGTCTTCTTAACAAAATTCAATGCAACATGATGTGTTACTATTCCCACGTCCTTCTTGAAGAGGCTATATAAGGGACTCTCTTATTATTGTAAATGGATCTCTCTCTGATAATCAAAAATGAAACTCTGCCCAAATTGAAAGGCATTACTGAGACTTTGAGCTCAAATTGTTGATCATATTTTGTTATTGGAATAAGAAAGCAAGTGACTTTTTAGACTTTGTGCTGTGATATCTTTGTTGTTGGGGAAAATGTTCTTATGTCTTTTTCCTTAATATATTTTCTATTCCTTTAATTCAATAAGCAGAATTAGTGAAAGTAGTCAGGAAGGTGTCCTGAAGCCAACTGTGGAGAGACTTTGTGCCCCCACAATTGCCTTTAGTGCGTTTTATTTTTTGTTTCTGTGTAAAGGACCTTGGGATGACTTTGTGCCCTCATTGTCCTTCGTATCTCACTCTTGGGAAATTTAGGTGGAGACTTTGTGCTACATCTCAATTTGTTGGTTACTACGTCCTTGGTTACATTTTGAAATTACTACCAAGAGTATTCTTGTGGTTTGTTGAATAGTACTTCTGAAAGAAGAGGAGTGCTTTTTGTCATTTCCCTTGAGATTTTTCCTTTGATTTGCACGTATCATCTCTAAAGAAAGAGAGATGGATGGTTTATCCTACCCTTGAGTATTATTTTTTGTTTATATATATATAGGGAACCTCCCCTTGATGAGAGGAGAGATTAGTCCCCTTTTGATGTGGTGAATCTACACATTTGGATGACCAATCTTCCTACTTTGGCTGATCAGACCTATTTTTTTTATCAGTATGCTAATCGACAAAATAATCGCTAATAGTTTTTGGTGACTCCGCTGGGGATATAGTTATGTGCATTCTAAAACCTCAAGTTTCAGATGGAATCAGTCTCTACCATTATCCATTATAGACTCCATTCCATTTCTATGTATCACCCATTATTATTATAACCTTACCATTCACCTCCACACTAACTAGGAAAGAACACGCAGTTTAAAGCCTCAAGTTTCAAACTAAAGCAAGGTCAATTCTTTTCAATTTTTGTTTCACAATCTGGCAGATTCAAGGTATACATGAAGCCAAAGGGCTAAAAGTATTGTTGACCCTATATTCTAGTTGGTACAGCAAAGTACTTTTGATCTATTTCCTTCACCATCTCGCCTCCAACGAACCAAGAGCTTTCCTCCTACTAAAGTCAGATCTCCATTGCCAAATAAAGTATCCACTTCTATTGTTGATACAGCTTTGCCAATAATTACCCCTCTGAGATTTCTTATTTCTCCTTTTCATAGTCATATAATGGCAGCTCAAGGCCCTTGGGGTAATTCTTTTTGTCCTCTCAATCTTACTCCACCTCTACATGAGCTTCCACATAGTTCAAGGAAGAATTTCCCCAAATTCTATGGTGATCAGAAAGTCAATCCTGATGAACACATTGTAGCCTTCAGCATAGCTTGTGGCATAATTGGAGTAGAATTTGAAGATGTAGCAGTCAAGCTATTTGTAGAAACATTACAAGGTGTTGCTGCAGATTAGTTTTATCATCTACAGGCTCAGTCAGTAACTGATTGGAATACCCTCAAAGCTAAGTTTGAATCCAAATTCAAACTTGCAGAAGATGCACATGCACTTCTGGCTCAACTTACATAGATGAAGAAAGAACCTCATGAACCAATGAGAGACTTCATAGCTAGATTTGACAAACTGAGGAATAGAATTCCTGTAATTGCTCGGCCCATAGCTCAGAATCTCAAATGCTTCTTCATTAATTCTCAATTCCCTGAAGTAAGTTTTCTCTTGAGACGTGCTGGTCAAATAGACCTTGCTGCAACTCAAGATTTGGCCACTGAGGTAGAAGATGATCTCATCTTAGTAGGGAAGATAAGAAGAGATCCAAACAAAAATAGACCCTCATCATCTTCTAAATATTCATCTATAAGAACCACTGATCCAATGGTGTAAAAGCTGGCAAATGAACTGCTAGCCTTGAAAAGACAAATGGCACAAAGTATGTCTTCTTCTCCTTCATATAAAGATATGCCAAGAAGGACATTCCCAAATCAGTCATATCAAGGCAATACTGCCAAGAATCAAGGGCAACAAAATCATCTTCCTCCCCCATAAGGGAAACTTGCCCTTGAAGCTCCTCCAACCAACTCAACAGTTGGATATTTGGAAACAGAACATGCTTTCTCTTTCCAACCTGAGTTTGAGCAAGAAAATGACACTGATCTCTTCACGAAGGATCAAGAAAAATTAGCTGGTGATTCCCACATTGGTTTCCTGAATTACCAGGATGAACCCAAAAGCAAAGGAGAAGCTATTGATGGATCATATGCAGTGTTTACTAGGTCTAAGAACCAATCAATCCAGCAAGCTAATAAAGGGAAGATAGTTGAGCAACCTCAACCAACAATTACAATTACTAAGTGTGGAACCACTCTGTCTTTCCAGTCAAAGGATCCTGTGATCACCCAAAAAGTAAGTACATCAATTTCACCTTCACCTTCTACTTCAATTTCACAAATCAACCCTCCTCCCATCCCTCCTAAAACCCAAAAGGTTGAAATGCTTTCCTTTATTCCTAGTCCAATTCAGCCATTTGACATAATTGATCATGTTAAGAAGACCAAAATTTAAATGTCTAAATTTGAATATTTGCAGTCCAATCCTGATCAATTGGATAAGTTGGTCCAATGTGTCAAGAACTAAACCGTCCCTGCAAGACAAGAGGTTAAGAAAATAATTCCTAATTCCCCAAAGAACATGCCCATTCCAAATAATCTTTTCATTACTCCTCTAATTTCCCCTGGGAAAATAGAACCTTTCTATGTTTCCTTATTGATTAATGGTTATCAACTCAACAATTGCATCATTGATTCTAGGGCATTTGACAATGTCATGCCTACTAAAGTAGCTGAATCTCTAGGCCTCACACTGACCAAGACATTTGAGAAATGTTTCTCCATGGAGAACAAGTAAGTATCACTGCTGGGGCAAATCAAAGATGCCCAATTTGCATTTGCAGCCTTTCCAGACAAGAGAATCAAGATGACTATCTTGGTGGCTGACGTCCCAGCATCCTATGGCATTTTGCTTAGATGAAATTTCTGCAAGGACATGGGAGGAGAATCAAGCATGGACCTGACCGAGGCAAGAATCCTTGTCAAAGGTGTAATGAAGAGATTTCTCCCTAAAAAGGAGGCAAAATACGTGGTCACCCAAATGTTGACCCCTGCAACACAAATTTTGTTTGAGTCTTCAGGCATGGGTAATTATTTCTTGACCATAGAGAATGTTCATGTTTCTACAGATGAAAGTCTTGGAGCTGACAATCTAGGAATTGATCCAAATAAGACATCAAGAGAATTGGTAGGGCACAGTATAAATAAGGAAGGATATTACATATCTAATGAATATAAATCTGATAGGAGATCAGCTTTTGATGATGCTTGGATCCTGGAATCCGATGGCAACAATTCTTCCACCAATGATGGAGTCAAGACTGTGTTGATATCTCCTCAAAGATATATTCTTCCTTCATGCAATTTGTAATTTAGCAACACCAACAACACAGCTGGATGTAAATCTCTATTGCTCGGATTGAAGATTGCTCAAGATGAAGAGATCAAACTCCTTCACATCAAAAGAGATGTTAAGTTGATAGTTTGTCAAGAGTTTGATATGGACAATCCAATCATGTGTTGGACTGAACCAGAAGAATAACCAATTATGGTAATGGACCATGCTACTGCAAATCAAAATTAGTCAGAGGAACCCTTCGCCAAGAAAGCAAGGAGTTATGGCTTTCAAATTGAAGATCATATCCTACCATGGGGCAAGAAGAAGAAAAAACCAAGAGGAAGATGCAAAAAATTGGTTTCCTGGTGGAGAGTTCCATTCGCCCGTCACCATTTCTGGGGACAAAATGTCTTCTTGCTAGTTTATTAGGATAGACCACAATTTTCACTACCTCTCAAGAAACAACATCTGAAATACTTCAATTCTTGAAGTATCAGATAAGTTCACCTGTACATATGTATATTTGTATAGTTTTTGTTTTCTCCTTTGTATTGTTTGTTTTCATTTTTGGGTAACATGACTCTGTAGCCGAATGGTACACATGAAGACACTGGAGATTCTATATTCTACTCCCTTCAATTCTTGTTACAATTGATAAAAGTTCCCCAACTGGAGCCAATTGTTGTCCCCCAAAAATATCACTCATTTTTGGGACAACATTTGAACTATTTTGGTCCTACATAACAAAATCCTCTCTTTCCATTTCAAAATTTGTTCTGAGCATTCAAATTCCTCATTTTTCAAGCTTCTCAGAAATATATGAACTCTACAGGCTTAAATCTATGGACTCTCCAGGCTTAAATCTATGAACTCTCCAGGCTTGAATCTATGGACTCAGTAGGAAAAGAGAATCTATAGACTCTACAAGAAAAGAAAATCTATGGACTCTGCAGGCCAAGTTCAATGGACTTCATAGGGTGATTTCTACGGACTCTGCAGGAAAGAAGGAAGCTCTCAACACTTAGGTGATTTCAAAGTTGGTTCAACGACAAGGTTCAACCAAATGAGTTCATCAGCAAGCTTCTAAGCAAGGATTGAATCGTTAAACCTTGAACCATTTTGGTTCAACAGGTTCAATGACAGGTTCAACATCAACAACAATAGTTCAACCACTTTAAGGTTCAAAGTTCAACAGGTTTAAAGGCTTCTACAAGCAGGTTAAATAAAAAGAACAAGTTTTTGATGCTTGAATCATTGAACCGTTGAACCATTGAACCACTTTGGTTCAAGGTTCAAGGTTCAACAGGTTCAACGACTAAATGGTTCAATGCATTTGGTTCAAAAAGATCAAAAGGACTTATCCAAATAAAAAGAATGAACTGATTAAGCTGATGAACCATTGAACCACTTTGGTTCAAAGGTTCAACAGGTTCAATGTTCAAGGTTCAAACAGGTTCAACGTGGCTGGTTTCAAAGAATCTTGGTTCAAGCAGTCAAAGGGAATGAACCATTGAACCATTGAACCAAAGTTGGTTCAATCGGTTGGTTCAATCAATAGGTTCAAGGGGTTGCCCCAAAGCCAAAGGATCAAATACCCTTGCAAAGGGCAGTGAGCAAAAACCTGATACAATGCAATGGAAGCTGCCACGTGTCCTCACCTATTTCTCAGTAGATGTTGCCATGTGTCACAATTTGAGATTCACATAAAATCAACTAAGGCAAATTTCCAAGGGACAAACAGCCCTTGCAGAGGAAACTCAAAAGTTGAAGTGAACCTTTGCAAAAACCTGAAAGGCTAATTCGGAGCTCAAACAGCCCTTGTGAAGGGTAGAAAGGAGGTAATTGGACCAATTAAAAAGATCGAAAGACAAAGGGATTCCATTTAGGAAAAAGACTAAGGTAAGAAATGAATTCTTTTGGACTTCTGTCTGAAGGAATTTCTTCGGACAAAAAGTTTAAGGAAATTTGGGTAAGCTGTAGGGGAAAAGCCTAAAAGAATTTCCGAAGGCCAAAGACAAAGCAACCGAAACAATTCTTGTAGACTTTTTGTCTGCAGGAAAATGTCCCCTAGAAAAGTCTGTAGGAAAGCTCTGAAGGACTCCGAAGACAAAAGGCCGCCAAAGGACCTTGAAGGGTAGGTGCCCTTGTGGGGGATTCTCGAATGCCAAATTTAAGGACACTTCCCCAAAGCCGAAGGGTCACCTTCCCTTTGGGAGGATGCAAAACAAGAAATCTGAAGGAAGAAAGTAGCAGAAAAGGCTGAATCAAGAGAAAGCTGAAGAAATTTCAAGGGGTGATGCGCCTAAAGATGTCAAAGTCAAGAACGGTGAATTGGCAACTGGAAATTAAAATGAAGTGATGGGTGCACGAACGTCAATTTCAAGGTTCATAAAATAGCCTTTGATTTTGAAAAGCCTTAAAGAAGAACCAAAGAACTTAGCGACTCGTCAGAAGAAAGAAGCCCGAAGGCCATTTGAAGACCGCCCAAAGGGAAGATACCCTTGTGGGGGGCTCTTCCCGACCCAAAGTGGACCGTTTCTCAAGGCCTCAAAGGGCGGGTCACCTTTGAGAAAAATCAAATGACAAAGCTGAAGGAATTGTCGAGGAAAGTGACATGCCCACATACGTCAAAGTTGTGACAATGAAATAGCTGTTGATCCTTGTAGGTTTAAATCTATGGACTTGAATGCATTCAAAGGCTTTAAGGCCAAGATCAGCAGGAAGCGACTAAGGAACAGAGCATCAAATTAAATCAAGGGCCTGATTCAATTAACTAGAAAAAGAGGAATGATGAGGAAGGATCAAAAAATTTATGCATCGAATATGTTTCTAGAAGCAGATCGCTAGGTGGACATTGAAAGATGCAAACTTTCAATAGCGTGACCCGTTTCTCTGCATTGAGAAAAGCAAATGCCCCTAAATTCCAGCATGTCTTCTTAACAAAATTCAATGCAACATGATGTGTTACTATTCCCAAGTCCTTATTGAAGAGGCTATATAAGGGACTCTCTTGTTATTGTAAATGGATCTTTCTCTGATAATCAAAAATGAAACTCTACCCAATTTGAAAGGCATTACTGAGACTTTGAGCTCAGATTGTTGATCATATTTTGTTATTGGAATAAGAAAGCAAGTGACTTTTCAGACTTTGTGCTGTGATATCTTTATTTTTGGGGAAAATGTTCTTATGTCTTTTTCCTTAATATATTTTATGTTCCTTTAATTCAATAAGCAAAATTAGTGAAAGTAGTCAGGAAGGTGTCCTGAAGCCAACTTTGGAGAGACTTTGTGCCCCCACAATTGCCTTTAGTGTGTTTTATTTTTTGTTTCTGTGTAAAGGACCTTGGGATGACTTTGTGCCCTCATTGTCCTTCGTATCTCACTCTTGGGAAATTTAGGTGGAGACTTTGTGCTACATCTCAATTTGCTGGTTACTACATCTTTGGTTACATTTTGAAATTACTACCAGGAGTATTCTTGTGGTTTGTTGAATAGTACTTCTAAAAGAAGAGGAGTGCTTTTTGTCATTTCCCTTGAGATTTTTCCTTTGATTTGCACGTATCATATCTGAAGAAAGAGAGATGGATGGTTTATCCTACCCTTGAGTATTATTTTTTGTTTTTATATATATATATATATCATATCTATAGGGAACCTCCCCTTGATGAGAGGAGAGATTAGTCCCCTTTTGATGTGGTGAATCTACACATTTAGACGACCAATTTTCCTACTTTGGTTGATAAGACCTATTTTGTTTATCAGTACGCTAATCAACAAAATAATCAACCAATAGTTGTGACACATATAACTAAAACATACAATCTTGACTATTTGACTTTGAACTATATCATTGGATCCTTATCTAGTCATATTAAATACTCATCTTTAGATCTATGATCGATTAAAAACTCACTGTAGATCTTCGATAATGCAAATTTGGATAAGTATGAGAATTTAGTAAACTTTGCTTGAGAAGCCAACTTTACACCTTAATAAATTTTGCTACGCTCAATGTCCAAACTTGAAATTTGAACCATATGATCACCTTTCATATGGAGATCCATCCATGTATCAAAATGCTTCTAAAACCTTCACACATGTGAAATATGATGTCATCAAACTACTTACTCAACCTTATCTGTCAAGATGACTACTTGAGCTTAGACATTAATATGAATGATCTGATGAATTTTCTTCACTTACATAACCATTCTAAGCACTCATAACATCTCATAGGTTCTATAAAACATGTCCATACCATCAATACCATCCATCAATTTCCTATCCTAGTCAACAACTAAAGAACCATGCAAGAACATTGAAGCACACTTTGTCATTATAACACACATGACACCTCATCAACATCTTTGGTCACCTTGGAGACATTCATTGACAAACCTAAAAAACAAACCCTAAAACTCATTGCAAGTAAGGTATGAACTAAAAAATGTGTTCGTTATTAGGATAGATTAGACATCCTCAACACCCTATTGTGAAGAGATTTGCCTATATACCAATACTCTAAGGAGGGATCAAACCTAATGTAGTTCTCCCTACCTAAGTGCTGGTGCAAGTGCAAGTGATTCTAGAATGATAGTGTTCTTGAATGCCTTGAGTGTGCTTGAGATTAGAAATCTAGAAAATTTGAGCTTAGGGAAGATGTAGATGGTAATATGCAAAAGTATGATAGAATAAGAATTAATAACCTTGATTTTACTCAACTTGTTTTATGTTTAAATAGGTATTTTACATCTAATTTTCATCTAGTGGATAGAGGTCTTAAATTCATGTATTTATAGTGTCTTGAAGCTTGTGAAGATAATAAAATATTCTTAGTCCAACCTTAACAGGGTTTTAATTTTGAAAATATATTAGTTAAATAAATATAGGGTAAAGGACATTAATGCCATTTTGGAGACATTATCACCACATGGCTCTAGTGCCCTTAATGTGGCACTAATGTCCAACTAGCAGAATGTTGGGCACAAAGGGCCAAGATCAGGAAATGAGGGTTTGAGACTACATTTAAGCTAACTAAGGATGCTTGTGGTTTGCACAAAGGCTAGAAAAGTATGATAATAGGCTAGCCTAGGTTTAGGGATAAGATAAGAATAGGTTGTCTCAATTAACACTTTAACATTCAAATACCACTTTTAGGTGATTAGAACTATCATTAGGGTCCTGAAATAAGTGTGACACTAGGTTCATATCAAAATAAATATCAAGATGAGTATCAAGTATAAAATAATCCCTACCAATTTATTGTCTGAGTGCACCATAAACTCAAGGGAATAACACTTAGTGGAAAGCTTGATTCTAGATTGAAAATGAGTAGACTTGTAGTCTTCCATGTTAAAGTGATAGAGTATGTTTGAAGACTAAGGAAATAGTGGAGAAAGTCCAAATTGGTTATCTAAAAGTACTTCATTAACTATTCCTTCACATCATGAACTGCTTGGTGGAACTCTTTGTAATTATTACGTCATCTGTATATATGACTAAATTTAGGAGTTTCTATCTATTATATTTGTGTAGATTGTGGGATCAAGGGGACTTTATGTAAAACCAAAACTAATTAGAAACATGTCAATATTTTCTCACCAAGATCATAGAACTTGTTTCAAATCAGACAAGGACTTTTTGATCTGTGTACATAGTTAGATTTTTGACTACTAGCAAACCCAATAGGTTAGGACATGTAGCTTTCTTCATATATACCTCTATGCAAGAAAGAAATTTTTATGTCCATCTAATGGACTTCCTACCCCTATGTTGGAGTTAAGAAAAGTACAACCTGATGGAATTAATCTTATAAATGGGAGAAAGGGTTTCATGGTAATCAATACATTCCACCTATGAAAAACATTTTTGTACAAGCTGAGATTGTACTTGTAAATAGAGGCATATGTTGCATACTTAGTGTGGTACACCCACTTAAACTTCACTATTTTTATTATTTTTAGAAGTAGAAGTAGAACTAGTCCCAGATTTTACTATTATTCATAGAAATAATTTATTCTACCATAGTTTCCTTCCATTCAATATGCTTAAAAACCTCATGATAAGTCTAGATTCTAACTCGCTACCATCTATGCCAAGTGTGTAACACCAAACTAATGTTTTGATCTAATCCTATGTGGATCTTTAGGATCCCCTACCCTTGCATTAAACTATTTAAAGACTATATGGGCACATATTGGTTGAGTTTGTGCTGGTTTTTCAAGATCATTTTGAACAACTTGTGGCACTAGTAGTGGAATAATGTGTTCTACTGATAGTGGAGGAGCTAGTTGTCATTGTGCAACCCATTATCTAAATTATAATGATGCTTATAATGAAAATAATCAAACTTGTCTTGTTATTTAAAATAAATATCATAAGTTCTTTCTAAATTGATATAAACTAATAAAGGTGGAAGAGGTAATTTTGGATCTCAATCCTATGATTTTTCCTAAAAAACACAATTTTATAGTAAATAACTTTTACAGTGCCCAAAATAAAAAGACAATATGCCTTCACATATTTATAATAGTTTAAATAAATATAAGGACTACACTTACTTTCCATTGATTTGATCTTACATCTAGGATATGCACATATGCATCACACCCAAAACTCTAAATTTAGAAATAATGGGCTTGACGCCAAACAAATTTTATTTAGTAGTCGTGTCTTTCCCTACTAAGTGGAAAGTGTAATTTTGAATTTAGTTTTCATATTGAATATCCTCTTCCAAAACTGAGGAGATAATTCCTTGGAATGAAACATGTAATTTGACATTTACATGCATGATAATTGTGTTTATCTCTACGTCATTTTGTTAAGGAGTGTAGGGCACAATATGTTGAAGTTGAATCCATATCTATTCACATAAGCTAATCATCTGATTGTTGAAAAAATATCTTCTATTTTTTGTTCTAAGACACTATATTTTTCTCTTTAAAAGGTTTTCAACAAGGGATTTGAATTTTTTAAAGTGCTCAAAGACTTCACTTTTATTTTTCAGTAGGTAGATCCAAGTTATACAAGATAAATAATCAATGAATGTAATCACATATTTATGTTTCTAAAAATAAACATAAGAGAATTATATGATCTCACTATGAATCAACTATAGTTTTTCACTTTTCCTCCAATATTTTCCTTTAAAAAATGATCCATATGTTATTTTTCAAGTGTAAAACCTAGACAAACTCCATATTTGAAGTAGACTTTTATAAAACCAAGAACCATGTTGTGATTACTGAGGTCATATAATGAATGATATTTCATGTGACCAAAATGTTCATGCCAAAGTTTACTAAATTCATTTGCATGCATAATCATGACTTGTGAATGTTAAGTGTACATAAAATTGTCAAAATTATATAGTGTGGCTTGATGATCAGACTCGTTAGTGGATACAATAATATACTTGTATTTTTCATTTATAATAACAACATCGGTAGGTGTAAACTCAATGATTTTTCTTTCACTTGAATGTGTGATCTGATCTATAGATAAGAGGTTCATAGACAATTTTTGAATGTGGAAAGCTTGTTGAATATTTCACCCATTTCCCTAAAAAAATAGAAGACTAGAGTTTCCCACACAAATTTTCATCTGTATAGATTTTTTCAAGAATGTGAAATAGAGATCCATCATGCACCATATGGTGATATACTCCTGAATCCAAAATCCATTCAGAAACTAGTGATGTGTATGTTGTTGAAGAAAGTTTTGTTCATGTCTTGGAGGTAAGGAGATGTATATTTTTCATTTATCTTCAAAGTATGCCATTATATTAAATTATTGATGTTTATAATGGTCGAGTTTACCACAAAAATTTTAAGAATCATTTTTAAAATTTGCATTCATTTTCCATTTGCCTTTATGCTGATGGGTAGAAGGGTTCTTGTTGGACCCCAAATTTTTTAATATATTCTAAGTATATTTTTGAGCCATGAGCATGGAAGACCATGATGTGGGATGAGCGTAGAAGACCAAATTAACGAGAGAGAATGACATAGAAGAGATAAACATGCCAGAACTATGTGAGATACTTTGGCATAGACATGTGTTACAAAAGACAAGGAAACATAGAATGAGGAACATAAGACATAGGAATCAGAGAAGCACAAGACTAGGACAAGGGTGATGGAAGTAGAGGTAGTTATAAAGTAGTTCATGAGAGTAATAGAGATTAAATGAGAGTGAAAATCTATCACCGATTCGTTAAATAAGAGGAACATAAACATAAAGATCTAGCATAGAGAGGGTATGTAGGGGTTGTTGGGCTCGATTCAAGAGGAAATTAATTGTAATGGCTCACCATGACTTCTTTTTTTGAAAAAATCATTCGCTATTTTTATATTAATGTTGCAACCTAATAAAGGGGTTTGCTTATGTATAAATACCTTGTTGGCTTTATTTAGGAGTTATTTTTGGGTTGTTTTAGTTATTGTTATGTAGTAGTTGTTAATGTTGAATATAATTATGTTGTTACTATTAAGTCATAGATATAGAGAGAATGTAATGAATGATGCACCTTTGTAATCTTATCAAATTGATCAATAACACTAATTTTTTTTGAACCTCGATGTGATGAATCTGTTTGGTGTTAATTTTTTTTTATGATACTAGTGATATACAATGTATGAATTCATTGAATGACTAACTCTAGACTAAAGATGGTAATAATATTGACTAAATGTAGCAACTCAAGTGCCTAAGTATGAATTTAATAACCACCATCCCATGATAAAATCGATGTGGACTGGTCCAAGTTAAGCACCTCGGGTGAGTACATGAGGTTACTCACATGATATGCCAACATGAAATATCATGTGCATCTTATTTATATTAGGCACATAAATAATAGCTATGTGAAGTTAAGGAAAAAGATCCAATATTTTGGTTTCATTACCAAGACCTATTGCACTTGTTATCACGATGTTAGAAAATGCTTGAGCAACTATCTTTGGAAAATATCGAGCATTGGGTTGTTGTAGTAGAAGATAAATTTGTGCTCCAGTATCTTGAACCAGGAGTTTTTATGCTTGCATGGGTAGAGTAGCATTTATATTATTCTCTATATGAAACAATCTTTGCAGAATTACCCATTCACTTACATGTTTGGATTTTAGTATACACATAATATGGTTCAATTAATTATGAATGGAAGGCTTCATGGTCAGTACAACATTAGATAACCTTAGCCAAGTTCGAAATTGTTTGGATAGGTGTGGTAGACATATAGTGGAAGGGAACACTCCATAACTACATTTTATAATATGTCATCTCTATATATTCTTGTCTTAATTATGCATGGTTCAACTTCCTAAGAGAACTACGTAGAAGGTATCTCAAAAAAACTACTTTAGAAATTAAAAATCTTATGGTTGACTATGGACTTGAGAACTTTCCCATGGATGGCTAAACTCTCTCACACATGAGTAGTACAACTGGTGGGGAAATGGAGGGGTGTACATTGGTATGAGATTGGGAGTTCAACATGGAATTTAGACAATGGAAATTTTGGAAGTGTAAGTATGACGAGTCCATGCATAGGTCTATGAGAGGTAATGATCCCAAGGGTCAACAAAATACTAGAAGTGATATAAGAATTCATAGGAGGGTGGAAAGGCATGGTGAGTACTCCCTGACCATAGATTTGTGCCCTTCAATGGCATATGTATGTTGAAAATAATCAAGATAAACATTGATAGTAGAACCTAATATAAATAGACCTAATTCCCCCACCATAGTCCATGCTCATGCATTTGAGTTTGATAGAATTCTTTTAATAAATTAAGATACTGACAATGCAAAATCTAAATTTGAATTTGAATTTGAGCTAGTAGAAGAATCTTTGGGAGTGCAAGTTCAACATAGTAATTTACCTTTTAATTTTCCCTCACAAGTAAGACCTATAGCTCACCTTGGAATGCTAAGTAGACCTAATATAAGTAGTGGGAAAAATATAAGCACAACCATTTCAAATAAATCTTCCTTAACACCCATTGTGTCTTGTGCACCTATTACTATAGGAGGTGTGGGAGGAAGTACCGGTGGTGGTTTTGTTGGAGGAGGATATAGCGATGGTGTTGGAGGTATTAGTGGACCTCCACCACAAGGCTCATGAGGAAGTAGAATAGCACCACAAAAAGGGCCACTGTAACCACGTAGTGTACCTATAGTATACTACAAGATAATGTTTCATCTGCCTAAATATTAAGGTTTCAAAATGCAAGAGAACACATTCACAAGTGTGAAATCATTTGGTGAGTGTGGGTTATCACTTCTTTAGAGTGACAGGCCACTCAGTTTTCCATTACTTTATTAGATCATGTACATAAATGGTACCACAAATTTGACCCTCAGCAAGCAGTTGTGAATTATGAATTATTGAAGATTACATTTCTCCTAGAGTTTGAAATCCTTGAGTTTAAGCAATAGAATATCATTGCCTTAAAGGACATCAAGCAAGAGCTCAATGAGAGTGTGTGTGTGCTTATGATGCACATTTAAAAATGCCTCTATCAAAATTATAATTTTTTATTAACCCAATGCAACATTGGGAGGGTTACTACTCCCTTTATGATGAGCCTTATCCCACAAGACTTTCATTGAACCATGAGAGGCACTGGAAGCTACCCTCTATTCCAAAGGCATCATAAGTATAAATACATGGATTAGCCCTTTTATGGAGTCTTAGATTGTTGTGATAGCCTCTCAAATGTAAAATTTTATGTCCAATAGTTCTCATGATACACATAGTGACCTTTGGTGTATTTAATATAAAGTGGAAGGCCATAACAGGAATAACTATCCATAGAAGAATGTTCGTATTGTAAAAAAATAGTTTTGTGAGATCTACCCAAAGGATCATGATGTAAGTAGTTGTCCCTTACTACAACATGCTAACCAGGCTAAAGAGTCACTATACTATAAAATATGTGATGCATACACAGATGATACTAATGATTATTGAGTCATCAATGAAATTCATGAATCACACACAAGAGGAACTCACCAAAATTATATTGCTAATAATCATGTGGCTGGTGGAGGCCGATATTTAAAGGGTCAAGGATATGGAAATGGACACGAAGGTGGTCATTTTCCACCTAGGACCTATTATAAATGTGGGTCTCTGGCCCACTATCAACATGACTACATGTTCTATCCCACCTACACTTTTTATAAAATTGAACATCACTAGGAAGAATGTCCTGATTTATATGCAATCATTACCAGATATTAGAATGTGAAGGGTGTTGTATGATTCATGTTGTAAAAAATCTAAGTGATCAATGGAGAGTGCACCCTACCACTCCATAAATTAGACCTAAGTTAAATATTACTATACAAAGTGGTGTTCATTCCCAAAAGGTTTCAAATCCACCTACCAAAATGGTTCAATGTGAAGAACCTCATGCACAACACCATTTAGATGTTCAGTGATAGAAAGATGTGTTGCATGACATAATGGCCTTGGTACGGGATATATAGGGTGAGATTGAGTTCTTGAAGGACAAGGATTCTACCATGTACACTAAAATGCAAAAAGTGATGGTACCCATGGACATGGGGCATGAAATTTTTTGTGAACTATGCAAGCTAATCCCTAATGAAGACGTTATCCCCCTCATGAAGAGTTGGTTATGTAAAAAAATTACTAAGTCCTTATAGTATCATTATTTTAAACATATGTGATGATAAAACTATTATATTTAACTAAATTATTAATGTAACAAAGAGGTCCTTCTCAATGCATCCATTGATGGTTGGATGATCTTATATATCCTGGTGGACACTAGTTCAGAGTTTAATGTTTTAACTTAAGATGCCTAGAGAAAAATGAGGAGGCCCACTTTGTAACCCTCTCACTAGATTCACGTACTGCCCATAGGCATTCTTAAGGATACCACCATCGACATCTTGGGCATCACATTTAAGGATAATTTTAAGGTGATCAAGTTTGCTAAAGCTTATGACTTCCATGCTCTTTTGGGTTAACCTTGGTGTTATGAAAAAAATGCTAACTTGTATTTCAAGAAGAGGTATTTCATGTTTGAGAATGACACCCAACACATGAAAGGCAAAGTTGAATTGAGTGGGGAAATAAAGGTAAAGAAGAAGAAGAAATTCCTTGGTCTCTTTGTAGCCCAGATCAGGTGATCTCCATTATCAATTATGGTTTGCATATTATCTTTGTGGCTGATGCTTTTGTTTTATTATGAGTTTTTTAATCATGATTTTAATTATTATGACAATTTCAAGTTAATTAATGGGAAATTGAGAATTTATAAAGCATCCATAACAAAGTAATTGGTCATATTTTGGACATTGCCTATTTATGGATCAACTTTGGTATTAAAGCAATTGAATTTAGTGGCTTGATTTTAGTTTGCATTTGATATCAGTTTGGTTTTAATGCAGAAAAGGAAACTAGTTTATTACCATTTGAAATCCTTCACAAGTGCAGTAAGAAACTATCCGATTTATGATAAAGAATTATATGTTTTGGTGTAGAATGTGAATAAATGGAAGCACTATTTGATGGGCAAAGAGATAGTGATTCACACTAATCATCAGCCACTATAGTATCTTCAATAAAAAACCAAGCTACAAAAATCAAGACATTTTTGGTGGATGAGATTCTTGCAGTGTTTTCACCTTGTGATAAGGTATAAGAAAGGTACACAAAACAAGGTTGATGACATGCTTTCTAGACCTCCTATTACTACATCAGTTCTCTTACATAATAGTTCTTTAATGCATGAAAGTTATAAAGAATAGTATATTAATGATGTCAAATGTAAGGAAGTGTATGAAGATTTGATGAGTGGTAAACAGGTGGGAGAATTTGACTATCATGTGTATGATGGACTCTTATATCATCTTGGAAAACTCTATATTCCACATGATGAATGAGTGCATATGGTCAAATAAGCTCACACTTCTCTTGTTTCAGGTCACTTCAGTGTTGGTAAGATAGTTGCACAATTACAAAGGTATTGTTATTGGCCTCATATTGAATATTTTATTGCAAAATATATAAGGAGTTGTATTCTTTGTGCTAAAAGTAAGCCTAGTAACAAGAAATTTGGTTAATATACACCTCTCCCTATTCCTAATAGACCTTGGAAAAGTATTTCTATGGATTTTATAGGAGGTTTACCTATGACACGAAGGAAACATGATTATCTATATGTCATTGTGGATAGATTTAGTAAAATGTGTGTATTAGTTCCTTATACTAAACATATTACTAGTGAAGGGGTAGCACACTTATTTTTCATCATGTTTGGGTTCATTTTGGATTTCCCACATCTATTATCTCTGATCAGAATTCTCAATTTCTTGGAGAGTTTTGGTCAACTTTATGAGACTTGATGGACACTTATTTGAAGAAAAGTACTGCATTTCATCCATAAAATGATGTACAAATAGAGGTGGTAAATCGTACAGTGGTACATCTACTCCAAGGTTATTGTAGTAAACATCCTAAATTATGGGATGAACATTTATGTTATGTGCAACATGCTTATAATTGAGAACTAAATTCTTACACACAAAAGTCTCCTTTTGAGACTTATTTTGGTTATCTGCCTAAGTCACCATTGGACTTCACATTTGAGAAGGAATCGGTTACAAATGGATGAGTTGATGCTGAGAAGGCCAAGAAGTTTATTCAAAAAATATAATTGGTTAACAGATTGTCAAGGAATAGTTGGAGAAAAGTCAAGTAAAATACAATGCTAGGCATAATAAACATTGAATTGATCATCATTTTCAAGTTGGTGATCAATTATGGATTTATTTAGTAAGGAGAGGCTTACAAGTGAAGGTAAAAAGCTTAAACCAATTTTATATGGTCCATTTAAAATTTTGGAAAAGATTGGTAATAATGCTTTTTGGTTAGATTTACCACCATATATGTAGATTTATTTGGTTGTGAATGTTGAAAATCTGAATTTGTATGAGCCTCCTATGATTCTCGATTATGATGAAAGTGTTTCTGTAACTTTTGTTGAAAATTTTTCTCTAGAGTATCTAAATGAATTATAGAAAGATACCATTCTTGATAGGAATGTGATAACTTAAAGAAGAGGTGATGTTTAATATCTTTGTGTGGGTCTAAAAGGGACACATCTAGGGAAGGATAAGTGGATGAAAATTGAAAAAGTGAGGGATAAATACCCTCACCTCATTTTAGGATAAAATGACTTTTGGAGTTCCAAAAGCTCCTTAGCAGGGAGGAGTGATCTAGGAGTATCCCCCACTGAAATAATATCGATCCAATATCCTTCTAAGTACCTGTGTTATTTAATATCTAGGCACAAAATTTGAGGCAAAAGGAGTAAAGAAGGGAACATATCACATATGGAAGAAGTATATATAAAAAAATTAAAGTTATCAATTCTTATTCAAATCATTCACATGGTGTAGATCTCATTGAGATCTTTTTGACACATTTTTAGTTTGAAAAATGGAGTCCATATGCACAAGATATGGTTGGTCAAAGTTGGTCAAAAGTCAACAAGATGGGTCAATGCTGGTCAAACCTAGCCAACAAGCATTAAGGGTAGACCAATGCGGTATGGACACATGGCATACACTAGTATGGACACATGAAACAACTTCAAGCCTCTACATGGTGCATCTATGTGGCAAAGTGAGACCACTTTACATGAGATAAAATTTTATCATTTAAAAAATATTTGATGATATGTTTTATTAAAACATATAAAGGCCATATAAAACACATAAAGACATTATATTGTAATCCCATGATAAAATGAGATAATTTTTAATCCGATTAAAATAGGTCTTGGGATAATTATAAATTTTATTTAAATTTTAGGATTATTTACCTAAAACACAGAGATATGGATAAATCAAAACCCAATATAATTTATAAAGGGGATAATTCTAAATCCCATAAAATTTGTAAAGGGATGATTATCACACCCACTATATGTGGAGCCTCCACAAGTATATGAAGGGGTGAGGGGTCATTTGTTAATCACTTTGGAGCTTATGGAGTGTGTTTATTTTCATATGATAGGAATTAAAGATAGAAGAGCAAAAGTGCATATATTTATTTAATCTTGGCTAAGTAGAGGACATTGACACACATGGTTTTGAGGATTAAATTTGATGTACTTCGATATTGTAAGTTTTGCATCAAGATATTAACAGATAAATCATGCTGGAGCAGACTTAATGATGTAGATAATTGTTGAACCCCATAAACAAACTTGTGTTGTTGTTCTCTATTGCTTTTGTTCAATTTTTAAGTTTTTAAGCAAAAATCCATTTAGTTATAAATAGTTAAAAAATTGATTTTTAAAGAATATTTTTTTATCAAATTATTTAATATCATTATTTAATAATGTAAACATATCAGTTTGGTATCAGATCTAGTGATTTGCACCGTATAATAGTATTTTTGGATTGCAAGTGATTATTTATGTTAACTAGGTCAAGATCTAGACGTGGTGAAGGTGAATTGGAAGAGTACAATCCTGATATAGGTACATAGTGTACAAGTCAAATGGAAGTGGAATCAAATCAAGAATGAGATTTTCAATAATTTTTTGAGTAAATGAAAATCATGATAGAAGATCTCTATCATGAAAGGCAAAGTATAATTGAGTGGGGAAATAAAGGTAAATAAGAAGAGGAAATTCCTTGATCTCCTCGTAGCCCAGATCGGGTAAACTCCATTATCAATTTTGGCTTCCATATTGTCTTTGCGGCTCATGCTTTTTTTTTATTATCAATTTTTTAATGTTGGGTTTAATTATTATGCCAAATTCAAATTAAGTAATGGGAAATTGAGAATTTATAAAGCATCCATAACAGGGTAATTGGTCATATTTTGGACACTGCCTATTTATAGATCACATGAAGAGTTGGTTATGGAAAAAAAATTACCAAGTCCTTATAGGATCATTATTTTAAACATGTGTGATGATAAAAGTATCATATTTAACTAAATTCTTAATGCAACAAAGAGGTCCTTGTCAATGCATCCATTTATGGTTGGATGATCTTATATATCTTGGTGGACACTAGTTCAGAGTTTAATTTTTTAACTTAAGATGCCTAGAGAAAAATGGGGAGCCCCACTTTGTAACCCTCTCCACATGTCTTTTTCATGGCCAACTAGACTCGTGCACTATCCATAGGCATTCTTAAGGATACCATCATTAAATTATTAGGCATCACATTCAAGGATGATTTTGAGGTAATCAAGCTTGAAAAATCTTATGACTTCCTCGCTCTTTTGGGTTAACCTTGGTGCTATGCGAACAATGTTGACTTGCATTTCTAGAAGAGGTCTATCAAATTTTAGAATGACACCCAACACGTAGTCATACATTTAAATAAAGACCAAGGACCCCCATTTATGAAACTAATTTATGTTGATGAGGATGTTAATATAATTTATAACATCACTTCCCAAGGAAATGAAATTATGGATCTTACTCTTTATGGCATCCTTGAGTTGGGAGGATGTGTAGTCTATTTATAACACTACCAATGTCGCTTATGACCAATGGTCTCAAGGCACATATGATCTATCAAGGAGTGTTTATGGTGTTTTAGAAAACCACCTAAGTTCCCCTCCAAAGCTTACTCAGTGCCACAAAACTATTCACCTTATTGGTGGATGCCTAATGGCTAGACCACCCTTAAAGTTAGACTAGGCACCTAGGTTTCATGGACAAATGGAGGTCTAAGAATACTTATATTAGTTAGAGGTTTAGTATGTTGATGAGGATGAAAGGTTATGCACAATCACCTTTCTATTTCAAGGGTCAAATGCTCGATGGTGGCATAATCATTGGAACCAACTAGATACATGAGAACAAGTACATGTATCCATGCATAATCATTTCCATCATGAAATTTTTTTTCATTCCACCCTGAGTTATAGTGGTATTAATTCATCAGAATAACATATAACACAATTTAAAAGCCTTTGAAGCATTGATGAAACATTTTTACTAGAGTTCTTATGGGTTTATGCATTCTATGGTACCTTATGCACCTGGGCTAGGGCATGGTATATTTACCAAGAAATGTATAGAGACATAGATAGTTGGTAGCACATCAAACATGGTCTACTTGCCAACTTTTCATTTTCTTCACCATGAATGGATTTGAATTTGTCTCTTTAAGTGATCTTTTAGGTAATTATGGGTGATTAGGCACCAATTAAAGACCAAATATGGCACATACATAGTGCCACTAAGGATAATATGGCTATCCTTCAATAACTTAATACTCCTACCATGATTATGGTTGAGTTTAACTCTCAACCAGACCATGCACATAGGGAACAAATCTAGAAGGGCAAGCAAAAGTTTATATACCAAGTTGGTGAGGGTACCAGTTCTGATCAACCAAAGCCATCATTTGACCAATTGAATATACATGTAAAGTGTAGGGCATGTGATGTCAGAGTTCTAATGTATTCCAATATAAATTGTATTTTGTGCCACTTCAAAAGATTCAACAGAACATTGGAATGAATGATGGACCTAAACTCACCATTGTAGGAAATTAAAGGTCTGATGTTGAGGTAACCAAAATATTTAAACTATTACATGAATACCAAGACATTTTCCCATCAAACTACATGCAAATGAAGGGATTTCATCCATCATTGTGCAAGATACACAACAATTTATTTGAGGGCACTCGAACAGTGCGTAAATGACCATATTAGATGAACTCAAATATACATGACTAGGTTAAAAAGGAAATTGATAGTGTGTTGTGTGCTAGATTTATTAATCCCATTGATGAGTCTAAATGGGTTAGACCAATAGTGATCAACATCAATAAAGATGGTTGCATTTAAGTTTGTATGGATTATAAGCTACTCAATATGGTATGTAATAGACCCTTTTCTAACACCTTTCACTGAGGAAATTCTCCAAGGTGTTTTTGGGTGTGATATCTTCATCGATGGATTTTATGGCTATCACTAAGTATAAATGCTAAGGAATACAAGGCCAAGACCTATTTTACAATTGAATAGGGTTAGTTTGTGTTGACCAATTTTTGCCCCCTGGCAAAATTGTGGTCAACTTCTTCTTTGGCTTTTCGAAGCCAGTCACTTTCGGGTTGCGAGTTCATCTTCAAGTTCATGCTCAGTTCAGGCCTAGTTCATTGATTCAGCCTAGTTCATCTCAGTTCATCGCTTAGTTCAGGGATGGTCTAGGTTCAACGAAAAGTTCAATGCTAAGTTCATCAACCCTTTGGTTCATCGGCATGCTCCTTTGAACCTTGAGCCATTAAACAGGTTTGGTTCAAGGGGCTGCCCTTAGCTGAAGGCACAGTCAAAGTCAAAGTGCCCTTTGGAGGGCAGGCAAACACTTCAAATATTTCAAAGGATTCGGGCTGATACAAATGCAAAGGCAATGAGCTGGGTGGAATTTTTGCGGACTTTTTGTTTGTGAGAAATTGTCTGCGGACAAAAGCCCGTGATTGATGGCAAACTCAGGGAAATTGAGCAGAAGAATTTTTATAGACTTTTTGTTCGTGGGAAAATGTCTGTGGACAAAATTCTATGGGAAACAAAGCTGCAAAAACTCAAATAGTGAAGACCTAGGGAAATTGTCTGCAAGGACCTGAGAGGACTGCCAGTTTACAAAGAGACCCACCAAAGGACCTCGAAGGGCAAGTGCCCTTACGGGGGGACTTCTGACAAAATACGAAGAGGCATTTTCAAGGGGTGGAGGGTCACCATCCCTCTGAGAGAAATGTGAAGGGTAAGTTTCAAAGCAAAGGGGTGCCCGCGGGAGGAAAACAAAAGCAAAGGCCGACAAGGGATCTGATGTGATGCCACGTGGGCCCGATGACGTCCCAATGGCCATCAAATTTAATAGAATGAAATGTTCATTAATGTTTAAAGCATGATGGCCGTAGAAGCATCAATTTTAATGAAATAGAATAACCATTTGTTTTCAAATGAGAAGCGCTAGCCAGGAAAGAGCCAGAATGTAGCGACCCACCAGTATGTTTGCCCAAGGAGCCAAGCAGTTGAAAAGAGACAAATCCCAAGTGGCATAAATAGGGTAATTTATTGCCTGATGGCATGGAAGACAAATAAGTAGAGCGACAGGTAGGTGATGAGTGAGCAATTAAGTCTGACTGGCGTAAATTGGAGAAGCATCTTTGGCAGGTGAAATAGTGCCAGCAAATTGATCATTTAGAATGATAGCGGCCAGCAGTGCAACTGTTTCCCCTATCTCGCATTAAATTGGAAGGCAAGTCATGTAAGTCATCCAAGCAGGAAATGTAAGTCTTGAGAAGGCAAAATGAATAGTCCATTTAATTCCTTAGGTGACTTATTCTCTTCATGAAAGGACACGTATGCCACTTGTAAAAGAAGGAGCACCACATGGGCCTCTTTGCTTCTCATATATATTGTGGACTTGTTCATTTGTAAAGGATCTTTTCACAAATTTTGAAAGGCATAGCCCTGCTAAATTTCACCTGAATCAAATAAAATGTAGTTTTACCTCCATTTGGATAGATATTTTCAGAGTATGTCTTGAGTGTTTGTCTGTGTCCAGTCATTATTTCTTGATGATCTCACAGGTTCAACACTAGTAGACCTGTTATCTACAAGGTGCCATTTCTATAGCTAAAAGGAGAAGAACTGACATTTGAGAAGACTAGAATAGAGGAAGTTACTACAGTGTGCATTCCACAGCACCTCAGTGATTTTCTATCTCCTGTGTTTTCATGAAAGCCTCCCTGCCAGTCTTTTGTAGCTTGGTCCTTTTTGCCAAATGTGTAGAGTATGTACATATTTGTCTAGTTCTGAGAGTGGATGTGTGAAGGTCGGCCTATTTTGGTGCATCACCTCTTTAGAGTAGGTTTGTTTTTCCTGCAATCTCTCTCTCTTTTCATCTTGCCCCACTTTATATCTATATATATGTGTTTTGCACTTGCTGGAAACAACACGATGCATCGAAGGGAGCTAGCCCTTATCTAGAGAATCTCTCCTCTAGCTTCGCCGGTCCCACAGGTGAGAGGAGAGTTTCCATGTTGCGAGGAGAAGGCAGGAGCTAGGCCTCCTTACCCCGAGTGCAATCTTCTACATCAATAGTTTTGGCACGCCCGGTGGGACCCAAGTTTTCAACGTAGTAAGATATCAGGATTGATGTTGGTCCTGTTATAGCAAATTTCAAGTATTCCAGCATCTGGTGACTCCACTGGTAAGAGCTTCAGTTTTCATATTAAGACCAGTGTCTTAACTTTCTATGCCTAAAGTCACCACAAGGTCTGCTTCAAGAGGGGTTCCTTTCAAATTCATTCAATTACCTTTCAATTATGTTAAAATACTACAATTTGAGAGGACTCATCCTTATCTAACAAGCAATCCTCCTAGGCCTATTATAAGAGACACAACAGAACCTCAGTTACAGCCAGTCCCAGCCATGGCTTTGCCATTCATAGCTTTTCATGGTGAGAGCCCCTTGAATCTCCCACAATATGATCCAATTCCAAGAACAGCTCTAAAGAATGTGCCTTCTTTTGATGGAGTGGGACCTATTATAGCCATTGAGCATATTAAGAATATTGCCAACCTTTGCAATATTCACAATATAATAGAAGAAAATATTGCCATCAGACTGCTAGTGCTGTCTCTTAAAGGCAAGGCTCTTGATTGGTACGGGACCTTGCCTGTGAACTCAATACATTCTTGGAACAAATTGGGTGTTCAGTTGATAGATCGTTTTGGGGTAAAAAGTGATGACCTCTCACTTGCTGAGCAGTTGATGACCATAAAGAGAGCTCTGCATGAGTATATGCAAGACTTCAACACGTGGTTTCAAAAGACTTGGGATAGAATTCCCATCCTGGTAAGGCCGACTCCTAGCTACGCTTTCTTGTACTATTTAAAAGCATTAAACAGTGACATTGTAGTGATGATACAATCTATGGGAGGGCATATATTGCCTGCTGCTTATGACATTGCCATAGCAGCCAAAAATTGCTTGGTTCAAGCCGGGAAAATTGCCCCTAGGCCTTATATGCCAATTTTCCCACAAATGTCACCTCCAATTCAGGCCCCTATTCCAACAATTTCCCCTCTGCCTACCATTGAAAAAACCAGTCGTTGTTCCACCAAATGAGCTTCATGAGGTTAAGAGTCTGTTGCAGAACATGTCCAATGAACTTGTTGCCATTAAAAGGTAGATGGCTCAAGGCAACAGACCAAATCAGGGATACCAAAATTATGGTCACACCCCTAGACCCCCCTTTCAGAATTATAATCAAGGTCAGGGGCAGCTCACTACAACCAGGGTATTTCAAAATTACAACACCGGTCCCTCCTCCTCATCTAAGGCCATGGTGCCTGTTTAGAACAATTTAATACAAGAGCAGCCTAGATGTTCGACCATGGGATATGGTCAAGAATAAGCCATCTATAAAAATGAGGTGATGAACTATTTTTAGAATGTGGACAACCAAATAGCCACTCAATCTTAGGCCTTTGAGCCTTCAATGCAGCCCAGCACGAATAACAATCAGGCTCAGCCTGATTCTGCCCTGATGAATCATTTGGAAGAAGATTTTTATTCAGTAAATTATGTGGGTGCTACAGATAATAAAGCCAATTGTGTTGCAGCCAACATGAGGTTTAAGAAAAGGGCAATGGGAGAAGCCCAGGCTACCGCTCAGGCATTAACAGCACCTCCTCCATCACACTCCAATGCAAAGGCCCCAAATTTTAGGCAGCCGTCTATACCTTCAGCCCCTCAGCTTGCAATTTAGCTTGGAATCAACCCCAAAGAAAGATTAAGGCATGGCAGTCCTCAAATCGATATAGTGGATCGGATGAAGAAGCTAAATATGAATATCTCTTTATGGGATGTGTTGTCTCTTCCAAGCCATAAGGATGTGTTAAAAAAGGAATTGAATGAGTTGGATTGTCAGGCTATCCCATCTAGCACTAATAATGTCTTGATGACAAATGGATAGCCTTCCACTTCAGGATAGGTGAAGAAGGAAGAGAAGACTCCTCCTTTCTATGTATCCTTGGTCATTGGGAACTTCTTGGTGCATAACTGCATAATTGACAGCGGGGCCAGCACCTCAGTGATGCCCAAGTGCATTGCTGATAAGATGGGATTGAAGTATCAAGAAATGAACAAAGGAGTCCTACAGCTAGATGGGACACCTACAAAAATAGTTGGGATTGTGAAGGATTTAGACCTGACATTGCATGCTTGCCCAACTTTATCAATTCCCCATGATATAGTGGTAGCGGATGTTCCTCCGTATTTCACAATTTGCTTGTCCAAGGACTTCACGTCAAAGATAGGTGGCTATCTAGCAGCAAATTGGTCATATCTGGTTTTCAGAAGTAAGTATGGGACCAAAGTGAAAATCGAGTCTGAGCCACTCTACAAGGACCATCTAGAGCCATTTTTGCCCAAAGCATCAAATGTCAGTTATACCATCATCGATCCAGAAGAGTCTCATATGAACCAATCTCCATCCTCTGCTCTTGAAGGAGTCACTGACTTACTCTTGGATGAGTGGGGAAATGATAACTTCGAACATAATCCATACAAATTCATTGAGGAGGCAGACCTTGGAGTCTATTGCATGCACGAGGAAGGTGCCTTCATGCCAAATTTAATGAAGGAAAGTGAAGAAGACCTTGGCCTATGGCAACTATTTTTTGATGGTTCTAAAAGTAAAATAGGCACTGGTGGTGGGGCGATGTTGGTTTCCCCTTCGAAGGAAAGGTACTTTTCAGCTTTCTATTTCCAATTCTCTTGCATAAGTAATGTTGCAGAATATGAGTCTTTGATCCATGGGCTTGAATGGGCAAGAAGAAGAGGGATTAGGGAGTTGCAAGTCCTAGGAGACAGTGAACTAATTGTAAATCAAATAAGAGCCCTGAATCTGACCAAGAACTCCTTGCTAAAGTCTTACAAAAATAGAGTTTGGGACTTGGTGGAGGATTTTCTTGCTTTTAACATTGCCTCTATTCCCAGGGAGTAGAACAAATAGGCTGATAGGCTGGCAGAAATTAGTGCCCAGTTTGACGTTTCAAAAGAAATAAGTCAAGATTGTGGTTCATGCCACCTAAAAGTGGTGGTTTGGCCTTCAATCCTAGACAACGTTGCAAATTGGCAGGTCTTCAAAAGTGACCAATAGATAGCTTTCTTCCTATAAGAAGAAGCTGAGTTCACAACACACAACCAAGCAAAACTGAAGCAACAATATGGCAATCAGATTGTTCAGTTGAAGAAAAATAAACTCCCTAAAGATCTGGTCACGCTTGAAAGCATTTTCAATGGTAATGACCAGTTAAGAAATGACAAGGCATGCATCACTACCAAAGAAGAAAATTATGAAAGGGTCAAAATCTTCAAGGGCAAGCTGCTAGCACTTGGCAAGGTTTGCATGTTCTAGGAGAGATGAGCTTTCATTTTGCTGTGTCAAGAATTTGCTGATGTGTTTGCATGGGATTACAGTTGTAGACACCAAAATTGTGTCTAACCCTTGTCGTCCTCCCCTTAACCCCCATATTATTCTCCCACGCCTATTTAACCCCTGTCGACCATTTTCCCATGAGCCTTGACCCTGGCAGCATGTAAAAATGAGCAGAAAGCTAAAATTAGCCTCTGTCTCCATTCTGCATCTGCCGATGTTGGTCACTACTCGACCGACATCATCGACATCAGTCACTACTCAGCTGACATAGACGGTCCTGCTGGTGTCGTTTATCCTTAATACTGCGTTCTTGACCCAAACGTAGGATCCATTATCCGTTATCTGTTATTCATTATTCGGTTGCCAATCAGTTTATCGATTGGTTATCGGACCTTGTTTCAAAACATTCTTTCATTCGACCTTCGAAAGGATCAGCCAACTTTTGCATTCAATCAATCTGTAATCAAATCTCTCGTATTCTCTCTCTTCGATATAGGTATTCTGCTTCAATCATCTCGCTGGAGGTCTGCTACATCAAACTTTTGCAACACACCGACAACATCAATTATGTCTCCTACTCTATCTTCAACATGTAACAGGTAAGCGTTTGTTCTGTGCTTTTATTTTTTTCTCTGGTTATTGTTTTTAATTGATATCACCACCCTGATTTAGATTCAGATTACAAACCCGACTTGACTTCCTCCCGTATCACCTCTATCCACCCTTTCCAGAATATACAGTCTGTAACTCTGCCCAGATTTCTGCACAAACCCCCAAACAATCCCTCTGACTCCCAAACTGACTCCCTAACCCTCAGACGAAACTTCAGACCATTCTGCAATCCTAAAACCCTGTCCAGACCTAACCAAACCCCATCCAAAAATTGCTGCCCCGACCGACGCCGGTCATTACCCCTACCGATGCCGACACTTTAACCGACGTCGGTGCCCTTCCTTGATTGACGCTGACATAAAGACTGACACCAGCGACTGTGCAGAGCAATTTGCTACATATCAGGTACACATTTTTCTGTTTGTCTTTTATTTCTTTCATTCTGTCTTTCATTATTTCTATTTTTGTCAAATGTTCTATTTTAAATCACTGGGTTGATATCCCTCAAGGAAGTCTTCGTACTTCAGGGATCAAGCTTTTGCTTGACAGCCCACCATCTCCTCATCTAACATTTTTTTTGTGTTTTAGTCTCTTTTTCTTTACAGGTGTCATTCCTCCACAACCAAAGAGGAGTACCTTCCAACGTCTGATTTCAGTGCACACGACTTCATCTGGGTATCTTCTAACCCTAGACCATCTCTTAGTTTCTCATTTCTCTCTTTGAATGTGAAAGCAAATTTAGCGTAGAAACATTCTAGCACACCCGGTGGGACCCTAGGGCCTTCCTTGGGTTCTTTCTTTCTTTCTTTTCATATAGGTGCATCAGGTTTCTCCCTTTTCACCTCTTTCATCTCTTCTAAATGACACCATCAATAGGACTAAAAAGAACTTTTCTTTCTTTTCTTACACTTCTAGACTAGTCAAAAATCATATTCTTCAACCCTTTCTCAACTTGTTTTCATTCCAACTTCACATTTTGACTTGGGCTTAAAACACATTGCATTTCACTTCTGCTTGCTTGCATTTCTTAGACCACACCTAGTAATTAATAATGCATCATGAATTAATCTAGTCCACTTTATGTTACACGACCAAACCACTTACACAAAACAAACATCTTAACTTACCTGAGACAAGGCCCGATTGGGATTTCATCACCCAACAGATACCTTACCCATCCCCAGTGATCTTACTTAGATTTCATCACCAAGGGGAAAGCCCACTCTATTCTCTGGTAGAGTCTAATCTCTAGGGGAAGTATATTTTGGCTAAGCGAGACCAACTTATCATTGGACTCGTGAAGTGAGGGGAGCTTGCTCCTTAGCACCAGGCCAAGTAGGAACCTAACATAGACTTTTGAGCACCATAACTAACCCAAAACCATCCATAGACTACTTCTTCTAGGACTCGACTCAAAAGCCAATCTTCCTCTACACATATTCTAAGGCATAAGCCACTATAATCCTAATAATTTACTCCTAGGGTTTTTTTTTAGGATCTGCTTGTGTTCTTCATCTTTTCTGTTCTTATTTGCTTGTTTGAGCTTGTGAGGACGTTCTTTCTTGCCTTGAATCGTTCTGACTCGTAGTCAAGCCAAGGCTCTAGTCGATCACGCAAGGCATCACCCGCTTCCGTCTACCCCATCCATAACCAGTCCTATAATGGAGTTCCACTCAGAGACTGAAAGAACTCCTACTAGACCATCCCTGACCCAGACTCCTATTGTCCCAGAAGGGGACCAAGATTTTGCATGATTCTTGGACCTCAATGTCAAAGCCTTGCAGCACTATCTCGTGAATAGCCGAATGTGAGACTCCTTGGGCAATCTAATTTACGAAATGCCGACCTTTCTTCTCGAGACTGCGGCTATATCAACAGTGTCTGTAGTTCAACCTTTAGACACCCAAGCTATTGCCTCGACCAATGACCAGCCTTTGACCAACCATCCATGTGTGGCCTCTCCCTCCATCTTTGGGCCCACTTCCACCGAGGTTTTGGCCCCCTATCAACCTCAACCCACTCAACCACTCTCTACCCCCTTTCAGAATCTGGTCATCTCTATTCCACCTACCCTTGCTCCTATCAACACTAGGGTGGCTACCTATCCACTGGCCCATGTTACCACTAACCAACCTTCCATGGCAACATCGAGCCTAGCCATGCCTTCTACCCAACCATCCTTAGTCTCCTCTTCTATCCCTACGACTAGTCATCCATACGTTGCGCCCTTACTGGTATAATTGACTATGTCGTATGCCTCTTTCAAGCACCTTACAATCTAGGGGGTGCTCCACCCACCAATCTGTCAGTAGATATCATCAAAATGCTGATGGACAAGATGTCTAGCCTAGAGACCTCCGTTTCTGGCTCACGCAATACTATCTCATACGAACAAATTTGCAATGAGCCCATTCATCCTTCTATCTCAATCAGGCCATATCCCAGCCAGTGGGAACTTCTTAAGTTTTCTCATTTTCAAAGCAAGGAAGACCCACAACAGCACTTACGGGCATTCAGACATGCCTGTTACCTTATCGCCCATGATGATGCGTTACTTTTATGCACGTTTCCTATGTCTCTCTCAGGTGCTATACTTGACTGGTACAGCTCCCTTGCTAGCCATTCCTTCTTCACATTCACTCAGCTAGCCCAGCTCTTCCTTGATCATTTCTCTATCAACATCACCAAGAAGGTCTCAATCAAAGACCTCTATTCTATCCGCCAGTTTGAGGATGAATCCATTGCTGATTTCATTGCTCGATGGAGGGGCCTCATCAATCAGCTCTCATTTTCCTTACCCCAACCTAAACTTATTGAACTTTTCTCCCAAGCCTGTGCCAAACATATTTCTTCCACCTTAAGGGTTCAGACCTTCCGCACTTTTGACAAAACCTTCACGATGGCCCGCAAACTTGAGTTACGTGCCATCGAGGAGAATAAAGTCAAGTTGTGGAGCAATAATCCCAACTCTAAGACCAATGACCCCTCTTCTAAGCCTTCCTCATCCAATCCTAAATCTAAAGCTTCAACAAATGCTGTGGTCGTTAGATCTTCCTCCTCTTCCCCTTCAACTAATCAACCTGAGCCATCCACGTCCTAGAGTGCCACCCGCCAATTCCAGCAGAGATACGTACAATGATAGTATACTCCATTCAGATAATCATATGCGTCTGTGCTGGAAAAACTCATCAAACAGGGGGTCCTCAATCTCCCCCAAATCCGACCACCTCCACAATTTGATCCCTCATGCGCCATCCCTGCGTGGTATAGGGAAAATGACTTCTGTAACTACCACCGTGTTAAAGGCCATGACACAGGCAACTGTAAGACCCTTAAAAACATCATCCAAGACATGCTAGAAAAGGGTGACCTTGTCCTCAACAATCCCAATGTGCCACCTAATCAGGGCATCGACATCTTCAAGCAATCATTCCCCAATCATCCACCAACTCAAAACAATGTCCAGACCTTGACTGACAACATTCACGAACACAACATTTGAACAGTCAATACGGTCTCACCCTTCATTTCCAACCAACCTCAAGAGGTGAGTCCATCCATTAGTCCATCACATGTGGATGAACCTCTTTCTCCGGTTAGTTCTCCGTCAACCTCTCTCATCTTGGAGGATGCCTCGACCTTACCAACACCGCTGGTTTCACCATCCCCCTTCTTGCTACCCATGGAGGACCCAACCCTTCCTACTCCTCGACCGCAAGTGGAGGGCACAATCATCCCTGCCCTTTACCCGCTTGAGGAGCCTCATTCTCTGGTTTTTTCTCCACCCAGGGAAGAATCTACCTCTCCTTCATCTCCAATCAAGGACGAACCTGTCACGACTTCATCATGCCTTGGGACCGAGACTACCACACCTTCGGTCCCACAACCGTCAACATCTTCTCAAAAACCCAAACCTCATCCAACATCTTCTCAGCCATTTTCTCGATTAGTGGAGAAACTTGAACTTCTCCCTTCAAGGAAAGTGGAGCATCAGGTATTGTGGGAGCGTCTCACAGCTCTTCAACATGCCCATGCCCTCTCATCTCATGCTGCTAATCCCCATGGCAAAATCTTCCAAGACCCTTAACAAAAACCAGACTTCCACTTCTAGACCATCTACACCTCAACCAACCCCATCAGGACCAAAACCCGCATCTACCCCATCTAAACTTATCAAGTCACTTGGCGTTCGCCCTGTCTCTACCCTCACTCATCCATAAGTGAAGGTGGACCTAGACCAGACCTCGACCAATAGTAGTCTTCAACCCAAATCAAAGAAGATTTCCAAATCACAGAGGTGAATGCCTCCTCCTCCGTCACCATTGCCCTCCATTTTGGGCCCCCATCCTTTGACCCTGACAAGAATCCTTCCCACTCTGACCTTTAATCAAAACCAGTTGCCTCCTTTGCTTCCTTTGCCTACCTCTAGCCTACCCTTTCCCAAAAAGGCGGTACCTCCCACGAACAAAGTGCCATCTCCACCTGTCGTCGCACCGTCAACCCAAAAGGTGGTACAAAAGCCTCCTCTGACTCTGCCCAAGCAAAAGTCACCAGCATCACACACATCGACGAGCACAGACCCTTTAGTGGGCTCATACTCTTTGATCTTGCACCGACTTTTGCAGACTTCCAGCATAACCCTTCCACCCATCAGGCCTTTCCAACCCCTCGGGTCTAAGCCCTCCTAGTTTGATGACACGAAGATTTGCTTATAACATCATACGTTAGGACACGATACCGAGACTTGCTGTGCCCTCAAGGCTGTGATTCGCCACTATCTGGAAAAAGACATTCATCTTCTTGAGGACACTCTCGATCGACCCCTGACTCCTTCTCATAACCCTCCAACCTCTTCAAACCCATCAACATCTCATCAACAGGTTACGACCCCTTTATCTCCTTCACCTCCTATCTTTGAAATCAATGCCATTCACATAACCACTAGGTCACAAAAAGACAAGGTGAAATAAAAAGCTGCCATTCCTTGGACCTATCCTTTCGTCCAGCCACCTCAACCACCCAAGCCTAAGATTTCTATCCTTGGCGCGTCTCAACCCTCCTCTTCTTCTTCTTCTTTCGGACCAATCCATGACTCCATGTTGAAACAGCTTCACCAGACGCCTGTGAAGATGTCCCTTCATGACCTCATCCAAACCTCACCTCAACATTGTCAAGCTCTCATCAGAGCCCTACAGGTAGTGGAGGTCCAACCCGAAGACCCCCAACCACTCACTGCCCTTGTCCACTCCTTAGCCCCTGTTGCCTCCATCACATTCAGTGATTTTGAGATTCCCACATCCAACATGGAAGATTAGGATGCCGCCCTCTTCATCACTGCCTATGTTGATCAGACATGCATTAAATGCATTATGATCGATGGAGGCACCAGCATCAACATTATCTCCACCCATGCCTTTGATCAGTTGGCTCTTCCCAAGAATTGCGTCTCCAAAACTGACGCAATCTTGAGCTCCTTTAATGACACCACTGCCACGACCATTGGCATAGTCATCCTTCACATCTGCATTGGTCCACGCACAGTCCTGGAGCTCTTCTATATCATCGAAGGAGAGTTTCAATATAACATGTTGCTGGGCTGACCTTGGATCTGTGCCATGGCCTGTGTCCCCTCCACCCTACACCGTTGTGTGAAATTCAAGCACAATGGGCAAGTCCACACCATTCCCACTGACCCTTCACCCTTCAAAACTTGTAACACCACCTACCGTCCAAATGACGTCCTCATTCCTATCAAACCATCAATCCCGACACTGCCTCCATCTGTGGAAGCTTCGACCAATTCGAAACAGGCGGTCGCCCTCACACCTCCCCTTTAAGCGATGACCACAGACCCCATGGAAGACATCTTCCAAAGACTTTCATTGGGGGAGTATCACTTGCTGGCCTTAGAAATGATCCAAACTCCACAAGAGTATGGACGCCTTCATTACAGCCCTAGTTACGACCATCGAATCAGGATGATTGTGCCTTATGGTCCTCCTCACCTCCAAACCAATCTTGTCTATGGGGGGCTCAATCAAGCTCCTACTGATGGCAATCCTCTTTCTTCACCTCAACCTTTCACATCAGACTTCTCATTTCTTGGCAACCCCACCTTTGCACACACTTACCTTTATAGGTGTGCATGGAAGGGTTTTGGTTTCAGATGCTATGAGCAAGGCTCCCATCAGCCCATCAAACCACTCAATGATGACGATGCCAAGAAACGATATGGCCTGGGATATCACGACCCCACTCAGGCCCCTACAGACCTTTGTCCCAAACCAACCATTGACCAATCTCCTCCATGCTCACCCATTCTTCCTCCTTCACCTACGAAGTCGGTGGTTTCCATTCCTCTTAGTTTTTTTTTTACATAAACACCATCCGCCTGGAACCCTTGACTTATCAGCTCAATGGGGTGTCCAAATCTCTCCCTCTCATTTTTCCTAGCATGATAGAAGATGAGTCGGTGACCATTCACACTGTCCACTACATTGACGATGATGCCCTTCTTTCTTACATGGGCGCTGACGACTCTTTCATCCAGCACTCTCTCTGTTCTGAGACCCAGGTTATGTTAAATGAATCAACCATTGACATTAACCTTCCTTCTTTTGATGTTCCTTATGTCTTAAAGATTGGCCAATCTTTAGACGCTCAGGAGCAGCTAGACTACACCCAGTTCCTCTCAAACCATAGCAAGGCCTTTGCCTGGACCTATCGTGACATGCCTGGCATCGACCCCACCATCGCTACCCATAACATTGTCACCAAACTAGAGGCTAAGCCTGTCAGGCAAAAGCTTTGAAAGATGCATCCTTGCATTGCCCTCCTTGTCAAAGAGGAGCTTCAGCACCTCCTTTTTGTCTCCTTCATCCAGCCCATCGATTATCTGCAGTGGGTCTCTAACATCATCCCAATCACCAAGGCAACTGGGGGGATCCAGATCTGCATGGACTATCGCGACCTTAACTTAGCCTATCCCAAAGATGACTTTCCTCTTCTTAACATTGACTAGCTTGTTGATCTCACAACCAGCCATGAGATGTTATCTCTCATGGACAGATTTTCAAGATACAATCAAATATTGATTGCTCTGGAAGATCAGCACAAGACCACTTTCATTACTCCATGGGGGAATTTCTATTATCGAGTCATGCCTTTCAGCTTGAAGAATGCAGGTGCCACTTATCAGCGTGCCATGACTTACATTTTTCACGATCTCCTCCATAAAATCATGGAGGACTATGTGGATGACCTACTTGGCAAGTCCAAGCTTCGCCATGACCATTTGACCATTCTCAAAATCATCTTCTCTCGCCTTCTTCAATATAATGTCTGCCTTAACCCCAAGAAATGTGTCTTTAGGGTCCTTTCTGGCAAGCTCTTAGGCTTTATCATTTCTTTCTGTGGCATCAAGATAGATCCTGCCAAGATTTGCGCTATCCTTGAAATGCCACCCTCGACCAATCTCAAGCAGCTTCACAGTCTACAAGGGAAGCTCCAGTCCATTCACCATTTCATCTCATAGCTTTTTGACCACTACCAACCTTTTCATCATCTCCTTAAGAAGGACGTCTCCTTTAAATGGGATAAGGACTGTCAAGAGGCTTTTGAAGCCCTTAAACGCTATCTGGTCTCTCCACCAGTCCTCATTCCACCTAAAGATGACCAACCCTTCTACCTTTACATCTCTATCACCAACCATTCGTTAGGTGCCATGATTGCGCACCGAGACAAACATCACCATGAGCAAGCGGTCTACTATATCAGCCAGACACTGGTCGACTATGAAACTCGGTATACTCATACCAAAAAACTCTATTTGACATTAGTCTTTGCCATTACCAAGCTCTGCCACTATCTTCTTAATCACAAAACCTTTGTCATCACTCACACTGACCCTCTTAAGTTTATGCACTCCAAGCCATATCAACATCAACGTATGGCTCGGTGGCTCATGCTGCTTGCTGAGTTCGACCTCGAATTCATCTAGTAGAAATCCATCAAGGGGCAAACCATCACTGATTAACTGGTAGATGCCCCTCTTCCCAACAATCAACCTTCACAGTGCGAGTTTTCTGACGAGTCTATCGCCACGCTTTCCACCGATGACACTATCTACCAAATGACCATGTTCTTCGACGGCTCCAAATGTCAACTTGGTGGGGGTGCGGGAGTCATTCTCATCCCACTCGAAGGGGAGCCCATGCCTTTGTCTTTCAAGCTCGACTTTAATTGTACCAATAATATGGCTGAATACGAGGCCTTAATTTTGGGACTTCAGACCACCCTCTCTCTCAGCATCAAGTCCATCAACATCTTCGGTGACTCGCAGCTTGTCGTCAATCAGGTCAACGGTTCATACCTCTATAAAAATAAAATTTTGCAAAGGTACAAAAACCGTGCTGGCATTCTTCTAGCCTCTTTTGACCATTACCTCTTGCAGACTGTTCCTCGATCCACGAATAAGTTTGCTAACACCATGGCTTCTCTCGCTTTGCATATCCCATCTTCCTCATCTGCATCCAGACTTTTTGTCATGGTACATCATGTGTCGTTGCCTTCCTATATCTCTCCTAACATTAATCATGTCAACACTATAGACTCTAGCCCACGAGATGATTGGTATAAGCAACGTGTGGACTTCTTATCTTTTTCTATCATCCCTCCCAACCTCTCTAGCAATGTGTGGCGAGCTTTTATCAAGCGTACCGCTCGCTATACCATGCTACAGGGTCTTCTCTATAAGTGAGGCTTCGACGGCCTCCTTCCTCACTATCTCACCTCTACTGAAGCATCTCAGGCCATTAAAACAAGTCCACGATAGAATTTGTGGTAGACACTTCAGTGGGAACTCGGTTGCCAAGCACATCCTTCGTCTGGGCTATTATTGGCCCACCCTTCATCAAGACTATAGCGACTATGTCCAACGTTACATCAAGTTTCAGTAGCACTCTAACTTGCTTCATCTTCCTAGTCATGCCTTACAAGTCACTCAAGATTTCTGGCCTTTTTCTCAGTGGGGCTTAGATCTCATCAGTGAGATTAACCCTCATTCGTCTCTTTGTCATCAATCCATCATCACTACCACCGAGTATTTCACCAAGTGGGTGGAAGCCATTCCTCTCATCTCCACAAAAGCCGATAAGATTATCGACTTCATCAGCACCCACATCATCTGTTGTTTCGATGTCCCTCACAAAATCATCACCAATAATGGCAAGTCCTTCAAAAACAAAACTGTCCAAAAGCTATGCGACTCATTTGGCATTAAGCTCAGTTTCTCTTCACCTTACTACCCACAAGCAAATGGGCAGGCTGAGGCTTCCAACAAAATCTTGACTAAAATTCTCATGAAGGTGGTTAGCGACACTGGAAGGGATTGGCATATTCACATTCCCTTCGCTTTGTGGGCCTACCACACTAGCATTCGAACCTCCACGAGTGCTACCCCTTTCTCTCTAGTGTACAGAACATAGGCTATCATACCTCTCGAAGTATAGATCCCGTCTCTCCGCATCTCTCTGCATGACATTCTTTTTAATAATGACTTTTGTCAAGATCACTTAGCTCAACTTGAGTTACTTGACGAGCACCGTCTTGCTGCCCTCAACCATCTCCATGTCTATCAACATCGCATCAAGCGAGCCTATGATAAAAATTTGTGAGAATGAGATTTCAATATCAGAGACCTCGTCCTCAAAGAAAATTAGCACGTGACCAATATGGAGCGAAGTAAATGAGGCAAGTTTGCCCCTAATTGGCTCAGACCTTTCATTATCACGCACAAGTATGGATTAGGGACGTATCGTTTGTCTTCTCTCGATGGACGGCCAGTACCTAAGCCTCTTAATGCGTTGCATCTGCGACCATTCTACTGTTAGTCGAATACTCATCCACTTGACATTTACCTTGAGCTCATCCCTTGAGCAATCTTCATCCTCTTAGTCCTCATTCCTTTCAACCCTATTCCCCTTAACAAATCCTATATACCCCTTTTATACAGTATGGATGCTTTGTCCTAATAAAAGGGAGCCCTTGACCTTCTATAATCTTGTCCATGACTCACATTTCTGTCAAAACAAATCAAGATGTCAAAATATCCAAGGTCACCAAATTAGAATTAAAAGGCAGACTATTCCCTCGAAGGACAACTGTACTATCATTGCTGTAGCTAATAGACTGCTCCCTTGAAGGATAGCTATTCAAATCCCTTATATATAAAGCAAAAATATAGACCACTCCCTCGAAGGATGGCTATGACTAACTCTTGCTAAAAATAGCAATCTTTCTTAGAAGCTTCCTGCATTGATTAGCTTCGCAACTGGCCACCAAGCAAATGACATCTCTATGCAGACTTCCCACATTGATCAGTTTGCACCAAAAAAAAAATTAAAAAAATAAAAATAAAAATAAAAAAATAAAAAAAATCATGGACTTGGCTTGTAGTTGTCTCAGGGTCTCCTATAAAAAGGGGCAAAGTTATCTCTGCTCTAAAATGGGTTACCCTATCCTCCTCCTCTCACTTACTCAAGGGACTTCGAGCTCACTTTAATGTCAAAGTGATTCGATTACCTCTCTAACACAACATATGGTCAACGATGTCATGCATGAATGGGGCTCTTGGTTCTAATAACCCCTATCTATGCTGTCATTCTAGTCCTTGTCAATGAAAGAGTAATATGCCTTTCACTTCTTCTACACTTTGGTCACATTCAACTTCATCACTTGTCAAACCTAATCAACTCAACTCAATTCTCTTTTTAGGCCACTCCCATAGCCTATTCATACTAGTTTCTATGGGCACCAATACACATGGAAACTATCGACCAGACACAATTTATGTTAAGCATAAACCAATACTTGCTGAAGCATAAATAGACCTCAATTCATCTTTAGCATACATCCATCACGAATATGGAAAATTTCTAGAGATGAAAGACTCCTCAACCAATGTTGCAGAATACACCATTTGGAAAAGGCTGTAACATCTTTTTCTCCTCATCATTTCGACACATGACCAAACCAATCATCGACCAATCTTCTCAACTAGTTTGAACTACATTGGTCTGAGGCCCTAAGACCGGGGCTATGTAGGCAGCACTCAGATGACACGACATCTTCTGGGGTTAGCTCGACCACCCTCGTTTGTTCGTCTCTCTAATGGACAAACCTTCTTTCCTCCTTTTGACCATGACCTTGCCCTTGACCAAGACCAATTCCATCCCTTTGACCCTTCCTCCCTTTTAGGGAGAACTACATTGGCCTGAGGCCCTTCACACAAGGGCTATGTAGGCAGCACTCATATCACATAACATCTTCTGAGGTTAGCTCAGCCACATCCTTTCGTCCATCCATCCACCTTGACCAATGACCATTGGAGGTCATGCTTATCTCCTCCAACTTCGACCACTTCCAAGACAATGTTGCCTTGGTTGTTTTTGCTTGTATGCTACCTCATGACTGGTTAGCAAAATTATGCGCAGACTATATTTTGGACCCTCACAAGTATAGGATCACAAGCCGGTTGATCCGCACTACTTGTGACTTTTTCATGTTTCTAGGAGCACTTCCTGAGCCTGGGATACTTGGAACACGATGACCCATTGGAGCTACAGCTTCGATTGAATAACTTGATCAGCTACGACCACATGCTGGGGCCCGATTACTTTAATTTTGGCACTCCTCGACCCTTGACCTGTGACAATTTGACCTGACCATCTCGTGAAGTGGTATGGATGCAATCATAACTTTTGCAGCGTTCACCCTCACCCCTTTTTCATCCACTCTTTGTCAAATCAGCACCTGATTCCCAATTCCCTTCCCTCGACTCCTGCTTTGAGGGGGAATACCTCATCCATAATCGAGGCAATCCACCTCTTGTTTTTGTCTTGCAGTTCATTCGAACAACCAACAAGATAGAATCGACCTTATCCCACACCTGGGGCAACCAACTCCTATTTTTGTCTTGTAGTTCATCTAGAACAACCAACAAGACAAAAAGGGGCAAATGTAGACACCAAAATTGTGTCTAACCCTTGTCGTCCTCCCCTTAACCCCCATATTATTCTCCCATGCCTATTTAACCCTTGTCGACCATTTTCCCATGAGCCTTGACCTTGGCAGCATGTAAAAATGAGCAGAAAGCTAAAATTAGCCTCTGTCTCCATTCTACATCTGCCAACATCAGTCACTACTCGGCCGACGTTGCCGACATCGGTCACTACTCGACTGACGTTGGTGGTCCTGCTGGCGTCGGTTATCCTTAATACTTCGTTCTCAACCCAAATGTAGGATCTATTATCTGTTATCCATTATTCGTTATTCAATTGCCAATCAGTTTCTCGATCGGTTATCAGACCTTCTTTCAAAACATTCTTTCATTCGACCTTCGAAAGGATCAGCCAACGTTTGCATTCAATCAATCTGCAATCAAATCTCTCATATTCTCTCTCTCTGGTACATGTATTCTGCTTCAGTCATCTCACTGGAGGTCTGCTACATCAAACTTCTACAACACATCGATAACATCAATTATGTCTCCTACTCTATCTTCAGCATGTAACAGGTAAGTGTTTATTTTGTGCTTTTATTTTGTTCTCTGGTTATTGTTTTTAATTGATATCACCACCCCGATTTAGATTCAGATTACAGACCCGACTTGACTTCCTCCCATATCACCTCTATCCACCTTTTCTAGAATATACAGTCTGTAACTCTGCCCAAATTTCTGCACAAACCCCCAAATAATCCCTCTGACTCCCAAACTGGCTCCCTAACCCTCAAACGAAACTTTAGACCATTCTACAATCCTAAAACCCTATCCAGACCCGACCAGACCCCATCGAAAACTGATACCCCGATTGACGCCGATCATTACCCGTACCGATGCTGGCACTTTAACCGATGTCGGCACCCTTCCTTGACCGACGTCGGCACAGAGACCAACACCGGCGACTGTGCAGAGCAATTTGCTGCATATCAGGTATGCATTTTGCTTTTTGTCTTTTATTTCTTTCATTCTGTCTTTCATTATTTCTATTTCTATCAAATATTCTATTTTTAATCAGTGGGTTGATATCCCTCAAGGAAGTCTTCGTACTTCAAGGATCAAGCTTTTGCTTGACAGCCCACCATCTCCTCATCTAACATTTTTTTTGTGTTTTAGTCTCTTTTTCTTTGCAGGTGTCATTCCTCCACAGCCAAAGAGGAGTACCTTCCAACATCTGATTTTGGTGTGCATGACTTCATCTGGGTATCTTCTAACCCTAGACCATCTCTTAGTTTCTCATTTCTCTCTTTGAATGTGAAAGCGAATTTAGCGTAGAAACAACAGTGACTTGAAGGGCTTCAACCCAAGGCTTGCCCAGCACACCATTGAATTGGAAGAAGGAGCTAGGCTAGTAACACAAAAGCAAAGGCCTATCAACCCCACAATTGAGCCCTTCATGCAAAGGGAATTGGCCAAATTGATTGAGTCTAGAATTATATTTCCAATCAAACATTCCTCATGGCTGGCCAACCTTGTTCCTGTTAGAAATAAAAATGGGGAGATCACACGGTGTGTCGACTTCAGAGACCTTAATAAAGTCTCTTTAAAGGTTCATTACCCCCTTCCAAGCATGGAGCAAATCCTCCAGAAGGTAGTTGGTAGTGGGTGTTTCTCCCTCCTAGATGGTTATTCAGGGTATAATCAGATTCTAGTGCAAGGCTGTGACCAACACAAAATAGCTTTCACCACAAAATGGGGAGTGCTTGCCTACAAGAAGATGCCTTTTGGGCTATCCAATGCTGGTGCTACCTTTCAGCGAGCCATGGACATGGCCTTTGGTGGCTTGATAAATAATAACGTGCTGGTATACCTCGATGATGTAACGATATTCTCCAAGAAAGTGAACTAGCACATGGGACACCTCAGGTAGATTTTTGAAAGGTGCAGAGAATTCGGCATCTCTCTTAATCCAAAGAAGTGCGTGTTTGTTGTTCATGAGGGGAAACTCCTAGGCCACGTTGTGTCCAAGGAGGGTTTGTCTATTGACCCCGAGAGAGTTCATTCTATACTGGAGATGTCCCTACCAAAACACAAGAAAAGTCTGCAGAATTTCTTTGGCAAGATTAATTTCATTCAGAGATTCATTCCAAATTTTGCAGAGATAGTCAAGCCACTCACCCCTATGCTAAAGAAAGGTGAGGATTTCAAATGGAAAGCTGAGAGGAAACATAGCTTTGAGGCCATCAAGTAGGCCATAACCCAGGATCCCACTTTGATCATCCCAGACTTCAACAAAGACTTCAACCTCTATACCTTCAGCAATGAGGAAGTGATATCTGCCATGCTTACCCAAGCTAACAGTAACAACCTTGAGCAGCCACTTGCTTTCTTCAACCAAGGGTTAGAGGACTTTGAAGTCAGGTACACGTATGTAGAAAAGCAAGTCTTGGCAGTGGTGTGGAGCCTAAAGAAATTTAGGCATAAGTTGTCTAACAACAGGATCCACCTTACGGTCCCACATTCAAGTGTCAAGGATTTCTTGACCCATCGAGATTTAAATGAAAAGAGGGCAGGGTGGATTACCAAAGTGATGGAGTACAACATAGATATCAAGATCACCAAGCTGGTGAGGGGAAGAGGCCTATGTAAATAGCTGGCTATAGACTTAAATCAAGAAAGGAGAGACAACTTGTTAATCCATGATGCAGCCATAGTAGAAGAACCAACTGCCATAAAGGATTAGACACTGGACATGAAGTGTTTCTTTCTCATGGGTGAATGTTTGCAGGGTCTTGATAAGACCAGAAGAAGGTATTTTAAACTCCAGTCCCTTCCTTATGTTCTGGTTGATGAAGTATTATTTAGGAGGGATTTATCTGGGGTCCTCCTAAGGTGCATTGACCCAAACTAGGCTGATAAGGTATTGGCTGAGTTCCATGATGGGCCAGTAGGTGGTCACTTCGCCCCTAGAGCTACAACATCAACGATAATGAGAGCTAGCTATTTCTGGCCTACTCTTTTCAAGGACACCCATGCCTAGGTAAGAAAGTGCCAAAAGTGTGCACTTTTTGATGTAAAATAGTGATTGGCTGTCATGCCTCTACAACCCATTAAAGTTGAGCAACCATTCATGAAGTGGGGCCTAGATTTTATAGGGATGATCAATCCTCCCTCCAGTGTTAGGCACAAGTGGGTGCTAACTACCACGGATTATTTCACTAGGTGGGTAGAGGCCATTGCTTTGAAAGAAGCAAATGAAAGTGCAGTCTTGGAATTCTATGAGGACCTGGTAACAGGATTTGGGGTCCCAACCACCATAATCTCAGATAATACTCTGGCTTTTCTGGGGACCAGAACAAGTGAATGGGCACTGAAGTATGGCATCTACCTCAGCACTTCATCAAATTATTATCTACAGGGGAATGGACTGGTTGAGTCCACCAACAAAAATCTAATCAGAATCATAAAAAGAACTATGGAAGAAAATCAGAGAACTTGGCATGCCAAGCTAAAGATAGCTCTATGGGCTGACCAAATTACTCCAAAAAGAGCAATAAAAAATTATCCATATACGCTCGTGTATGGAAGGGAAGCTAGGCTTCCCATCTCGCTTGAATTGCCAGCACTGGATCTCTCCCACCAACTGCAATTTGAAGAAGGAAATGGTCTAGAGGTCAGGTTGTGTGAGCTGATGGAACTCCAAGAGGTAAGGGATCGGGCTATGGCTTCCATGACCAGTCGCCAATAGCACGTGAAGAGGCACTTTGACAAGAAATATTTGATAAAATATTTCACTAAAGGAGACATTGTCTTAAAGTGGGACGAAGATCAAGCAAAGCCCAAAAAAATGCAAAATTTGACGCCTTGTGGAGTGGTCCTTACATGATCACTCAGTGCAAGCAGCATAATGCGTTCCAACTTTCCAGGTTTGACGGTGAAGAATTGCGTATCCTAGTTAATGGGATACATCTGAAATGCTACCATTGATTTTTTGGGTTTGCCTGTACATATTCTCTTTTTATTTTCTTTTTCTATTTTCCCTAAGTGCCATTGCATAAGTTGTAGTTTTCTTAGCCTTGCGTGTGTTTTTCTTCTCCTCAGAGGTGAGTCTACGCATTTTGGTTCTAGATTATAACAAAGCTATTGTTGGTTCTCAAGGTTTACTACTGACTCCATGCCCAATGGATTTTCAAGGTAGCTAAATTCTAAGCATAGCAGGCATGCTTCCCCTGTGAGTCGCTAATCTGTTGACCAATTTTTGACCCCTGGCAAAATTGTGGTCAACTTCTTCTCTGGCTTTTCAAAGCCAGTCACTTTTGGGTTGCAAGTTCATCTTCAAGTTCATGCTCAGTTCAGGCCTAGTTCATTAGTTTAGCCTGGTTCATCTCAGTTCATCACTTGGTTTAGGGATGGTCTGGGTTCAATGGAAAGTTCAATGCTAAGTTCATCGGCCCTTTGGTTCATTGGCGTGTTCCTTTGAACCTTGAGCCATTGAATGGGTTTGGTTCAAGGGGCTGCCCTTGGCTGAAGGCACAATCAAAGTCAAAGTGCCCTTTGGAGGGTGGGTGGACACTTCAAATATTTTAAAGGATTCGGGCCACTACAAATGCAAAGGCAATGATCTAGGCAAAATTTTTGCCGACTTTTTGTCTGTGAGAAATTGTCCACGGACAAAATCCTGTGACTGACAGCAAACCTAGGGAAATTGAGCTGAAGAATTTCTGCATACTTTTTGTCTACTGGAAAATGTCCATGGACAAAGGTCTACGGGAAACAAAGCTATGAAAACTCAAATAGTGAAGACCCAGGGAAATTGTCTGTGAGGACTCAGGAGGATTGCTAGTTTACAAAGAGACCCACCGAAGGATCCCGAAGGGCAAGTGCCCTTGTGGGGGGACTTTCAACCAAATGTAAAGAGGCATTTTCAAGGGGCGAAGGGTCACCATCCCTCTGAGAGAAATGGGAAGGGTAAGTTTCAAAGCAGAGGGGTGCCCGCGGGAGGAAAAAAAAGCAAAGGCTGACAAGGGATTTGATGTGATGCCACGTGGGCCCGATGACATCCTAGTGGCCATCAAATTTAATAGAATGAAATGTCTGTTGATGTTTAAAGCATGACGGCCATAGAAACGTCAATTTTAATGAAATAGATTAACTATTTGTTTTCAAATGAGAAGCGCTAGCCAGGAAAGAGCTAGAATGTAGTGACCCACCAATATGTTCACCCAAGGAGCCAAATGGTCGAAAAGAGACAAATCCCAAGTGGCATAAATAGGGTAATTTATTACCTGATGGTGTGGAAGACAAACAAGCAGAGTGATAGGTAGGTGATGAGTGAGCAGTTAAGTCCGACTGGCGCAAATTGGAGAAGCGTCTTTGGTAGGTGAAATAGTGCTAGCAAATTGATCATTTGGAATGATAGCGGCCAATAGTGCAACCGTTTCCCCTATCTCACATTAAATTGGACGGCAAGTCGTGTAAGTCATCCATGCAAGAAATGTAAGTCTTGAGCAGGCAAAATGAATAGTCCATTTAATTCCTTGAGTGACTTATTCTCTTCATGAAAGGACACGTATGCCACTTGTAAAAGAAGGAGCGCCACATGGGCCTCTTTGCTTCTCATATATATTATGGACTTGTTCATTTCTAAAGGATCTTTTCATGAATTTTGCAAGGCACAACCCTGCTAAAATTTCACCTGAATCAAATAAAATGTAGTTTTACCTCCATTTGGATAGATATTTTCAGAGTATGTCTTGAGTGTTTGTCTGTGTCCAGTCATTATTTCTTGATGCTCTCACAGGTTCAACACCAGTAGACCTATTATCTACAAGGCACCATTTCTACAGTTGAAAGGAGAAGAGCTGACATTTGAGAAGACCAGAATAAAGGAAGTTACTACAGTGTGCATTCCACAACACCTCAGTGATTTTCTATCTCCTGTGTTTTTATGAAAGCCTCCCTGCCAATCTTTTGCAGCCTGGTCCTTTTTTCCAAATGTGTAGAGTATGTACGTATTTTTCTGGTTCTGAGAGTGGATGTGTTAAGGTCGACCTATTTTGGTGCATCACCTCTTTATAGTAGGTTTGTTTTTCCTGCAATCTCTCTCTCTTTTCATCCCACCTCCCTTTATATCTATATCTATATATATGTGTTTTGCACTTGCTATAAACAACATGATGTATCGAAGGGAGCTAGCCCTTATCTAGAGACTCTCTCCTCTAGCTTCATCAGTCCCACAGGTGAGAGGAGAGTTTCCATGTTGCGAGGAGAAGGCAGGAGTTAGGCCTCCTTGCTCCGGGTGTAATCTTCTGTGTCAACAGTTTACATACAATGTTATCCCACTTTTCCTAAAGAATGTATGCCCAAAGTTCTCATGCATTGTAGTGGAAACTTTCAAGTATTTTATTCACAAGATCATATAAGTATACTTAGATGACTAGACAATGTATGGTCTAGTGTGGTATCACTATGATAACATGCGCCTCATGTTTGAATGCTACCAGCAAATTTAGATTTCATTGAATCTTAATAAATGCATGTTTGCCACACCTTTTTGGATCTTCTTGGGTCACATAATTTTTCAGGATGGACTATTGGTGGACCTAACCAAGATTGAAGTTATTGTCCAAATACCACCTTCAACTACTTAGTGTGAGGTCCGTGCCTTTTTAGGTCACATGGGGTACTATCAAAAGTTCATACGGGGTTATACCAACATATTAGTGCCACTAGAAGAGCTACTCAATCATAATGGCATATTTTTATAGAAATCTCAACATCAACAAGCATTTGAGACCTTAAAGGATAAACTAGTTATTGCACCCATTCTCTAGTTCCCAAACTAAAAACAACCCTTTCATGTACATGTCAATGCTTCAAGAATTTAAGTCAATGCCATCCTAACACAACCCAGTGAGGGAAACCTTAATCATATTATTTATTTTTGTAGCTAAAAACTCACACCAACAAAAAGGAACTATTTTATGACCAACTATGAGGCCTTGTCTATGATCTATGCACTTTAGAAGTTTCACCAATACTTGTTGGTAACCCCATTTATCTTCTATACAGATCATGAAGCACTCAATTATTTTGATAATAAGCCCATATTTCATGGATGCATCTACCAATGGATTGTTATTTTTCAAGAATTCCAATTTTATGTAGTCATTAAACTCGGAAAAGTTAATTTTAAACTTGACCATCTCTCACGCATTTAATTTGGTAAACTAACATGTGCCATAGAGGATGATTTACTTAATGTAAAACTTTTTCAAGTCATGCATGTGCCTAAACAATTAGAGGAAATTATACTTTTTCTTATAATAGGCTCAATTCCAGATCACCTTAGCACCCAAGAGAAAAATCAACTGGCTATACATGTTTCCCCTTTCTAGCTTGTTGGTAGAGACCTATACAAACATGGCCAAGATGAAGTGTTACAGAGGTGTATCATACAACATGAGTGCACAAAATTCCTTCAAGAGGTCTATGAGAGTGTTTTAGGAAGGCATTATACTGGTGATGAAATAACACATAAGGTGTTACTAGCGTGATTGTGGTGGCCCACCTTATTTTTATATGCCAAAGTTTATGTACACTGATGTGATATTTGCCAACATATAGTTAAACCAAACTGATAGGATGTTATGCCTCGTTATTTAATCCTTGCACCTGAACCATTTGAAAAATGGGCTATTGATTTTTTTGGAACCATTCAAGCTACCACATGACATATTGGAGTGTGCTACATCATTACTACCAAAGACTATCTCACACATTGGGCTGAAGTAGTGCCCACACGTGATTGTACTACTGTGACTACCACTTGATTTCTATGGGAAAATATCATCACTAGGTACGGATGTCCATTAATCTTAACAAGTGATCATGGAACTCACTTACTCAATGAAACCATGCACATCCTCTTGCATGAGTTCATGATTAGCATCATAATATCATGTCATACCACCCTCAATGTAATAGATCAATTGAAGCCTTCAATAGGATCCTAGGTAATACACTAACCAAAATTTTTAATTTTGGTCACACTAATTGGGATGATCAAGTTTCTATAGTATTATCGGTGTATCAAACCATATACAAAAGGTTGAATAAGAGTACTCATTTTAATCTCATGTTTGGTGTTAAATCAGTCTTACTAGTAGAGTTCCTTGTACCCTCTTTGTGTATTATGCACATTGGTCAATTGGATGATAAATAATCCCTCAAAGCATATTTGGATGCTCTACCTCAACTAGATGAAACCCACTTTCTTGCATATTTGAGTCAAGGAGTTGATAAGTAGAAATAGAAAGCCTAACATGATCAACATATCAAAACCAAAGTTTTTCATCCAGCTATTCATATACTGGTCTATGATTCCAAGTTTGTGTGCACTTAGGTAAACTATGGATCCACTAGGATGGTCTATTTATTATTCAAGTTATCTTTTTGATAGGTGATTATAAACTAAAGAGGTTAAATGGCCAATTCCTAATAGGCCATTTCAATGTTAGTTGGATATGACCCTATCATTGTATGTAATTATCCTATTCATCCAATAAGGCTTATGCCATTAGGTTAGTCTAGGATTTTATTTTATTTTCAAATAAGCATCGCATTGGTTGTGTACCTTTTTGTAATTACTTTGACACTTTTTGATACTTTGTGTTTGTCATTCTCTTTTCCTTTCTTGACACTATGATATGATGTTGAGGACCACACACACATTTTAATGTGGGGTGGGTTTTAAGGATGGATATACTACTTAAGTAGTGGAAGTGTGCAAGAGGAAGCTCACAAAGGAAGAACACAAGAGGAAGTACATAAAGGGGACATGCAAAGGAATTAATGGAAATACCACATGTGATATTAGATCTCAGAAGAAAGTAGGGCACATAAAATAGGGTGCATAAGAGATGCATGAAAGGCGTAGTGGGAGGCACACAAGAAGTGGTGTGTGACCAACTAAGAAGAATAGAAATGGAAAAAGAAATTCCATTACAATATGGGTTAAAATGGAAAAGGCAATTCCCATCACAAGAATGAAAATTTTGAATTATTATACAACTAGCATGCACTATGGGGAAGGCACAATAACTCTTGGAGGAAGGATGGGACGTGTAAGTTATTAATGATGAAGTGGTATGAATGGAAAACATGACAAATGGACATCAAAACATGATATTTAGAGCATCAATTATTGAAGTGATGAATGGAGGCATGGTGAAAATTAATGCAGCATAGAGGAGTTAATGAAAAAAATTGGGATATCCTATAAAACTCCATAAGGATTCTCATTTCCATTTTTTATGATTGAAGACTTCAATAGTTATAGTGATCAAACAAGTGAAAACCAATGATAAATAAGGAAATTATCCAGTGTTCCCATTTACAAAATTTATATAGAGGCTAAAGCAACGTGCTTTCAAGGAGAGGAAAGTATAAATGCATCCACACAAGTAGAAAAGAGAAGTTATAAGTTGTAGGTGATAGGTCCTTTATCAGAAGAGGGTGAAGCATGCAGCCAAAGCATTTTGTGTATAGGAAAGAGGATTTGATATGTATTCATTTAGGATATTTGGTCATTTTTGCATTAACCTTAGGGGACCCCAATCAATGATGTGGATAAAATAAAAGTCTAATAGGATCAAAGAACCATTACCATCCATTCTTGAAGTTAAAGAGTTTGAGGGTGAAAAATTAGGTCATGTGTTCATTCAGGTAGAAGGAGGTCCCATGTTAATTCAAGAAGAAGGTTTTAGTGAGAGTATCACACAAGGAAAGTAATCACTAGGATTAAGGGGAGGGACCCCTATTAGACCAACACCATAAATGGAATGCTTAGGGAAAAAGGTTGCTGCAACACCATCTCCTCCCCTTATTCTGATTGAAGAGATGCAATACACATAGATGGTGTTATGTGAATATGATTAGAATCTAAGGCTTCTACCTATTAGGTTATGGCTACAATCACCATTAGCCTAAGAATGAGCTCAACTTGAAAAAGGAATATCATGTGGAGTGCCATAATACCAGGAATGAGATCACCTATGATCTCATGGTATATAACTTGTTGGAAGATGTGGGGGTGATCCAACTCTTCAACCTACTATATTTTGGGAAACTACATGAAGTGGTTCAATTCTTAATCGCATTGATTCATAAATACTATATCTACTTTGTTGGGTATATAATGAGGATCAACCCTAAATAGATTAGTAGAGTAACTGGGTTACTTTATTTTGGAGATAATCTCGATGCAGATCTGAAAGATCATGTAGAAATTAATAGAATGATGGTAGCACTAAAATATAAGAAAGAAGGCCACACTATGTACATTACTATCTGATAAGATATGATAATTTGAGTAGTTATACACTTGGCCATGACCAAGCTGGGAGGAATGGATCGATGTAAGGAGGTGGACATGGCACACCTATATGTGGCCAACCAAATAGACAAGTGATCAAAGTATAATTACTCCCTATATTTTGTAGAGAAAATTGAAAAATATGTGGTGAAGGCACATTGTCTACCCAACCACAAGTTTCCTTGGGGCATAATTTCAAGCACCAACTAAGTGTGGTAGAAGTGGATTTACTTAGGACATTGGGCCTTTGCCAAATAATTTTGAGAAGTGATCCAATGTTTACAAATGGATTTCTTGTTACTGGTGAGACAATCAATAATCTAGAGTGGCTCGTGGACCTTCTACTCACTAAATGTAAAAACCAAGTGGATCCTAGATAGGAGAAAAATTGGAAAACTGAGTAGTTTTTTGAGGCCATGGAGGTCTATCACAAATTATTGAATAAAATGAGTGCAACCATTCCCATCACTGATAAGTTTTTTTTTTTAACTTGGCATGGCCAAATGTGTAACTAATACTCAAGGAATAATATCACCAGTAATTGGCTAAGAATGCTTTGAGCATTAAGGGTAAGGCCTGACATGCAAAAGTCTTATAAGACATCGAAGAACTGGAAACACAAAAAAATGCCCATTGATAGTAGTTGAATGCTAGTTTATTAATGGTACAAGGATAATTTTTGGTAGAGGTTGGGTCCCTCAAGGATGATCACAATACTATAAGTGCTTAGCTTGAGACTTTAATAACTCAAGTTGATACCTTTTTGGAGTAGCCCAAAGAGTTGATTAAATTAAAGGGCAAAGTGGAAGTTATTACTTCTAATCTTCAGATAAACCTCAAATAATGGGAAGATCTCAAGAACAAATTCTAAGAGGCGGATCCCACATTTTTATCCACTAAGGAAACTAACACATAGTTCAAGACAGACTTTCAGATTAGTAAAGGGTGATGTTGGACCCCAAATTTTATAATATATTCTAAGTAGATTTTTGATCCATGAGTGTATAATACCATGATGCAGGATGAGCACAGAAGACCACGACATGGGAGAGAACAATGTAGAAGAGATAAATAGGGAAGAACCACATAGAATACCTTAGTGTGAATGGGTGTTACAAAAGATAAGGAAATAGAGAATGAGGAACATAAGACGTAGGACTTATAGAATCACAAGACTAGGAAAAGAGTGAATGAAGCAGAGGCAGTTACAAAGCAGTTTGTAGGAGCAACAAAGATTAAATGAGAGCATAAATATAGTACCAGTCTATGAAAGAAGAGGGACGTGAACACAAAAATCTAGCATAGAGAGGGCATATAAGGACTGTTAAGCCTGATTCAAGAGGAACATAATTATAATGGCTCACCATGACTTATTTATTTGAAATAACCATTGGTATGTCATCTTTTGTTTATTAATGTTGTGACTGAAGAAAGGGGTTCACTTATGTATAAATACCCCATTGGATTTTTTAAGGAGTTGTTGTTGGGTTGTAGTTATTGTTATGTAAAAGTTATTGATGTTGATTATAGTTGTGTTGTTACTATTAAGGCAAATATATAGAGAGCATATATTGAATGATGTTCCTATGTAATCTTATCAATTTTATCAATATAATTAATATTCTATGAACCTTGGTGTGATTAATCTATTTGGTGTTAACTTTTATTTATGATACTAGTGATATGCAATGTATGAATTCATCGAATGACTGACTCTAGACTAAAGCTGGTAATAATAATGAATAAACATAGTAACTTAAGTGCCTAAGTATGAATTGTCTAATCACCATCACATGATAGAATTGATGGGGATCATTCCAAACTATGCAACTTGAGTGAGCGCATGAGGTTAATCCTTTCACGATATGTCACCATGAAATATCATGGGCATCTTCTTTTTATCAAGCGCACAACTAATAGTTATGTGAAGTTAAAGGAAAATACCCAATAGTTCTATTAAGTCAATTGAATTCCCTAAGGCTTAGGATTTGCTTTCTATTTTACTTTAGCAAGGCCCTTTACTATATTTAGGTTGTGACATCACATTATTATCACTAGAAAACTAATGTCTACTTCTTAAAACCTCCATGAGGTATGTCACTAATAAAAATATTTTTTTCATGTCCTCTTTAAAGTTTCTCACGTAACTAGTCAAAATTTGATGCAACATAAAAAATTTCCCAAGGAATCTTGATATGTGTAGTTATTTGAGATGAATATTCAGTAACAATGACCCAATTTTGACAAAATGCCTATAATAAGTTAGTCATTAGTCTTGGTTTTACTAGTCTCAACAAGAAGTCTTAAGTGCTTGACTTGAGTGATGAACTCCTTAATCCAAGGATAGTTTTCAAGACTATGAACACTAAACTCATTTTTTAGTAGACGTGTCCACATCTTATTATGCTTCCCAAAATATTTTTTAAGGTAGTCAAAACTTTAAAAGGTTTGATAATGTCCTAAAATTGAAACTTTAATTCATGAGACACTGACTGAATTAGGATGCCTTTTGCTTCATCACAACAATTTTTCTATTTTTTTCCATTTGATAAGGTCAATAGGAGAAAATTATTCATCATTTATAATGTGATAAAGACCCTTATTGAGAAACACATCTAGAATTTACCTTTATAGTTCAAGTAGTTGGAACTGGTGATGATTACCTTTTTTTCACTATTGCTAGCAAAAAAATATATTGTATGTAAAAAAACCCTATTTTTTAAAGATTTTTTGGAGTAATATGTCAAAATAACAATCTTAATGAGTGGAAAAAATTTCTTGAGGACAATTTTTTTTCAAAAAAAGGAAATCTTCAAAGGTACACTTGAAAATAATTAACTCAATTATAGGATCTCAATAATGTCATTGCCTTATAACCAAAACAAATATCTTCAATATATCCTCCCACGGTTGTTATCAACTAATTATATTTTCATATACAACTTGTGCAAGGGGGTCGGTCCCCTTATATAAATCAGGCACCTAAAGTATCATGTGAAAGAGATCGTTGACTCGTTTTAAAATGGGTGGCTGAATGGCAAAAAAGAGATAACGATTGGAGTCATCGATGAAAAATGAAGATAAGTGCTCACCACCCACACATTATTTTGCAACGCCACATTTCTACAAAACTCCCACCCCATCAAATTTGACTCTCATTCTTGATAGTAGACTTTATTTATATATAAATTAGTATAAATATTTTAAATTGATTAATTTAAAAATGTTGAGAGAGATTTTTTTTAGGTTATGGATAAATGTTTTTATAGAATTTGAAGTTATAAAATGTAGAGGGGTAACGTTTACTGGAGCTATAAATTAATTTTGGACACAAGCAAGCGGTCTAAATCTCCTATATAAATCACTAATATTATTAGTGTGACTAACATTATCAATATTACCATCGTTATCAACGTCATTAACATTACAACTGACTTAACATATCAAACAAGATTTGAACCTGGGTGTGGTTGGACACAACCAAACCGTTCAACCAATACACCCACATCTCATTGATAATGTTAAGAGATATTAATCTCAACATGTTTATTTTGGATTTATTACATATTACATTGATTACTTATTATTATTTTTTTAAAAGCAATAGTATTTCCATATTCCATGTCAAATGTAGAGAAATGCTTTTGGATATCACTGTGTAAATACTTTTTTATCAATATTTTGAGTCACACTTTGTGAACTATCATCATGATCAGAACAAAATCTTATTTTCTTAAAAAAAAACTTTTGACTGGTGATAGTTGGTGTTCATCTTACTGCATCACTCTTTTGGGTTGAAAAAACTATTTTTCGAAAAAAAAAAGTTCTAAACTCCACCATATACACAAGATATTACAGTTTTTTTTAATCAATTTCTTTAAGTAAATAGAACAATCTTTAATATAAAAATCAAATAGATATCAAATTTAAAATCAAAACTATCTTATAACAATCAAATAAATATTAAATTTAAGATAACCATTAATTGCTAACAACTCACAGAGATTACTGTAGACACCTAAAAAGTGTCTAACCCTTTGTCTTCCTCTCTCCCCTTGGTCCCTTGCCACTTCGACTATCCCTAACCTACCTAAGTCTTATTAATTGAAAATAATCATCCATTTTTAATTAAATAAGTCCATTTTCCTTCTCCTTGCCACCTTGCCACCCTAGGATACCTTCCTTGGATCCCCTTTATTCCCCACATGGCCATTTAATGCCTAAGACTCCCATTCCAATCTCTTCACTCGCCCATTTAACCCCCGTCGACCATTTCATCCTCACATTCATTTGACCCGGCGGTTGGGAAACGGATGAAAGGCTATTTTTAGCCTTTCTCCGGCCTTTTAGCCATCGACGTCGGTCAACCGTCAACCGACGTCGGCGATATTGCCGGCATCGGCACCTTTCATAACGGCTTCTTCACCGTTATCTCCTTCTCTTCGCTCTCTGCGTCTCTCTTTGGTATCTCGGCTCTTGAATCTTTGCATCAGACCCTTGTATCCATCCTTTCACTTGACCTCTCTGCCAATCAATCTGACTCTCTCCCTCAGGTACACAGCAAGCTTCTGCAAGTGAACAACAGGGATTCTCCATCAGCAACAGGCTTCACATCCGACATCATCAGCAACAAGATCAACACCTTCTTCAGCAGGGCATAGGTAAGTACTCTGTTTGTTTTCTTTATGCTTTCTAGTCATCTGCTTTTAAACTAGATTCAGTACTTCTTTTCCCCAACCCAGACTGCTAACCAAACCAGGCAGACCCGGATTCCTATCTCTCTGATCGGCCTCCTTTATCTCTCTATCCCCTTTCGACATTTTGTCCATTATCCTAAGACCTCTGCACAGACCTTCAACTAAAACCAAACTCTCCCAGACCATTTTGTACGTCCACAGACCCGTCCACAGACCAAGCCCAGACCAGACTCTGTCCAGACTCGACCAGAACCTGACCTGACCCGTCTGGAGGCCATTGCCCCGACCGACGCCGGTCATTACCCCAACCGACGTCGGCCACATAACCGACATCGGCACCTTTTACCACCGACGCCGGTAGGACCACCGACGCCGGCGACTGTGACTAAGCCGACAGCTTCTTCCAGGTAAGCCTTTGCTTCCTTTTCTCTTTTAGTTTGCTATCATTTCAGTCTATTTTAGCATTCTGTCATTTATCAGTCATTTATCTTTTATCAAAATAGTGGGTTGACCTCCCTTAAGGAAGTTCTCATACTTCTGGGAACAAGCTTTCGCTTGGTAATCCACCATCTATCTATCTAACACCTTTTTGTCCAAGTTTTCTTCTTTGCAGGTGTCATTCCTCCACAGCCAAAGAGGGGCGCTCACAAACGTCTAGATTACGGTGCACAATCTTCATCCAGGTACTTCTAGCTTTGTCCATTTCTTTAGTTTCTTCTCTCTCTTGAATATAGAAAGCGATTTTGAATAGAAACATTCTGGCACGCCCGGTGGGACCCTAGGTTCCTCCTGGGTTCCTTTTCTTCTTCATTCATTTAGGAGCATTAGGTTCTTACCTTTTCTCCTCCTTCTTTTCTTCTCAATGACACTATAAGCAGGAATTTAAAAATAATCTTTCTTTTCTTTCTTGCACATTCTAGACTAGTCCAACGTCATACTCTCAACCCTTTTTCAAAATTTGTCTTCATAACAAACATCACATTTTGACTTGGGCATTAAAACACTTTGCATTCATTTCTGCTTGTGCTTGCATCTTCTTAGTCCACATCTAGTAACTTAGACGCATATTGAATAAATCGTAGACACTTGATGTTACACTACCAAACCACATGCACTAAAACGAACATAAAACTTACTTGAGACAAGGCCCGACTGGGATTTCATCCCCCAGCGGATACCTTACCCGTCCCGGTGACCCTACTTGGATTTCATCACCAAGGGGGAAGCCCACTCCGTTCTCTGGCGGAGGATAAACTCTAGGCGAGGTATATCTTGGCTAAGCGAGACCAGCTAACCACTGGAATCGTGAAGTGAGGGGAGCTTGCTCCTTAGCACCAGGCCACGTACCAAACCTAACATAGATTTTTGAGTGCCTTAACATACCTGAAACCATCTTTAGACCACCTTATTCTAGGACCCTTCTTATAGCCAATCTCCCCAAACATTCATCTAAGGCATAAGCCACAAGATTCTAAAGTTAATTCCTAGGATTTATCGCTTAGGCTTGTCTGTCTCTCTCTGTTCTTCTCTTCTCATCTATTTGTTTGAGTGAGTGAGGACACTTTCTTCATTGTTTTTCCAAAGAATCTTAAAATCTTTTGGTTCTCTGGAAGACACAGTCACCGGCATCGGTCCTGTCACCGACGTCGGCTTTTCTCTCTTACCGGCATCGGTTATCTGACCGACGTCGGCTATCTTCCTTACCGACATCAGTTTTTAACCCAACATCGGTCTCTGTCACTGTCCTTTTTTTCAAAACCAGCAACCTAAAACCTGTCCCTTCTCTATCAAAAACTCCATTCTAAGTTTCTGGAACTGCAAAAACATAGTTTCTGGAATCTGACCCTCCTTTTTGACCACGCTCCCTCGTCCCTAACCAGTCCTATCATGGAGTTCCACTCGGAGACTGAAAGAACTCCTACAGGACCGACCCTAACCCCGACCCTGACTCAAATTCCCATCATCCCTGAAGGGGATCAAGATTTTGAGAGATTCTTGGACCTTAATACCGCAGCCCTCCAAAACTATCTCGCAAGAAACCCAACGTGAGACCTTTCAGGTGACGTGGCGATGACATCCACACCATTCACCACCCAACCCTTTATGACTCAGCCTTTCACCTCAACTATTAACCCAACCATGGCCAATATGCAAAGTTTGGCCTCCCCGTCTATTTTTAGACCGACCTCCATTGGGGTTCCATTACCCCCTCAACCACCTGCAATTCAACCAAGTTCTACATCATATCAAAACTTGATTGTCTTGACCCCTCATACTCTTGCACCCACAAATGTAGGAGTGCCAACCTATCTTTCTACCAGTGCCGCCATTCAACCACCTTTGGCGGTGCCCAATCAACTTGTACCTTTGACCTTCATAACGCAACCACCTTTAGCCTCCACTTCTGCCCCTGCGACTAGTCATCCGTACATTGTACAACCGACTATGTCGCACGCCTCCTCTAGCCTCTTCCAAGCGCCTTACAACCTAGGGGGCGCTCAACCCGCCAATCTGTCAGCAGACATCATTAAGATGCTGATGGATAAAATGTCCAGTCTCGAAGCCTCTATTTCTAGTTCAAGCAATACTTTGTCATATGAGCAAATTTGCAATGAGCCCATCCATCCTTCCATCCCTATTTGACCATACCCTAACCATTGGGAGCTTCCTAAATTCACTCGCTTTCAGAGTAAGGAAGACCCACAACAACATCTACGGGCATTTAGACATGCCTGTTATCTTATTGCCCATGACGATGCGTTACTTTTATGCATGTTCCCTATGTCGCTTTCTGGCCCAGCCCTTGACTGGTATAGTTCTCTTGCCAGACACTCTATCTTTTCATTCATCCAACTCGCCCAACTATTTCTTGACCATTTCTCAATCAACATCACCAAACAAGTCTCAATCACAGACCTTTATTCCATCAGGCAATTTGACGACGAATCTGTAGTCAATTTTGTCGCTCGTTGGAGAGGCTTGATTAACCAGCTCTCCTTCTCCTTGCCTCAACCCGAGCTCATCAAGCTCTTTTCTCGAGCATGTGCCAACCACATCTCTTCTACCTTGCGGATTCAGACATTCCACACTTTTGACGAAGCTTTCATCATGGCTCGAAAGCTTGAACTCTACGCCCTTGAAGAAGATAAGGTCAAATTGCGTAATACCAACGCAAAATCTATTGACCATTCTTCTTCCAGACCTTCTTCTTCTGCCAACTCTAAGTCCAAAGGAGTGGCTAACACTGTGGTCATTAGATCACCATCCTCAACAACAACAAATTATTCCCAACCTTTGACATCTTCTAGCATTACCAAACAATTCCAACAACGGTATATCCAGCGTTCTTACACTCCACTTGGAGAACCATACGCTTCCGTTTTGGAAAAACTTCTCAAGCAGGGGGTCCTCAATCTCCCTACAATCCAACCACCTCAATTTGACCCCTCTAAAGCCCTCCCTACATGGTATAGAGAGGCCGACTTCTGCCACTTTCACCGCATCCAAGGCCATGACATCGACAACTGCCGAACCTTCAAAACCATCGTCCAAGACATGATCGACAAGGGGGATCTTATTTTAGATAACCCGAACGCTCCACCCAATCAACATATCGACATCTTCAAACACCCTTTTCCAAATCATCCACCTACTCAGAACAACATCCAAACCATAACCAAAGATTCTCATGACCATGACATTCACACGATTAACACTATCTTGCCTCTTGTCCTTGACCAACCTCTTCCATTAAAGGATGAAGAACCCTCTTCTCCTATTAGTCCTCCATCTATTTCTCCTATATTGGAGGACGCCTTGACCACACCTACACCATTAGCTCCACCTTCATCCAATGACCCTACCTTGCCTACTCCTCAGCTACAAGTAGAAGGCATGATCATCCATGCCCTCTGCCCACTTGAGGAGCCACACTCTCTTATTTCTTCTCCACCAAGAGAAGAACCAGTCTCTCCACCCATTTCAACCGAGGAAGACCCAACCACGATTTCCTCTTGCCCTTTGCGTGAGATTTCTACATCTCACTCACCTCCATCCACATCTAAACCCAAACCTACATCTAACATCACCTCACACAATAGTGGCCCTCGACCCAAACACACGAAAGCTACTAGACCTCACTGGAGAACTCCTCCTCCACCTTCGTCATTACCTTCAATCTTGGGCCCGCATCCGTCCACTTTAATAGGAGTGCATCCCACTCCCATCCTTCACAAAGGCAAGTCGCCTCTATTACTCTCTCAACCCATCAGACACACATCTCCTCCAAACCCTCGACCTATGCCTCTTTCGCCTCCCAAACCAACATCACCAACCCTCACTGCAATAAAACATCCCGACCCGCTAACAGGTTCATATGCCTTGCTCTTATGGCAACTATTGCAGTCATCTCGTATCGACCTCCTGCCTCTTAGACAATATCAATCTCTCAGACCTAAACCACCTTGGTTCGACCACACTTGCATTTTTGCGTATCATCGCACGCCTAGACATGACACGGAACATTGTTGTGCCCTCAAGGTTGCCATTCGCCGATGTTTGGAGAATGACACCTCTCTTTTCAAACACGTTATCAACAAACCTTCAACACCTCCTCACCCATCACATCTCGAATCAAGACCCACTTGGTTCGACAACTCTAAATTCTGTCATTATCATCACATTTTGAGACATGACACTGAGCGTTGTTGCGCTCTCAAAGCTGTCACTCGTCAACACCAGAAAAAGGATTCCCTTCTCATCAAGGATCCTCTTGACCACCTCTTTGACAAAACATCAACCCTGACTCATGCCTCTCCAACCTCATCACCTAAATCAAGATCCCCACGCCAGACTGTGGTCCCTTTGCTGCCTTTGACCCCCTTATTCGACATTAATACCATCCATCTAACCACTAGACCTCAACCGACCTTAACCAATCTTTCAAACATTCTCCCTACCCGCTGGGGGAACTCATCCTTCATCCAAACCTTGACTAACTTTTCAACCCAGTCTCTACCACATATCAATCACTCATTTAATCTTAAACCTCGACCAAGTATCCATTGACCCAACCCCCGACCAATTATTCGACCAGTCTCAACCAAACTTCAACCAAATATCAATCAACTAGACCTCTCGACCAAACATTCAACCTTTTTTAACCAACCAACGACAATGTCAACCAACTTCACATCCATTAATCAACACCTGACCAATCTCGAAAGAGGCAAATTAGGGCAAGTTTGCTTCTAATTGACTCAGACCTTAACGCACTAGCATGGCCCAGGGACTTATCAGACCTTGAGCCCCCCTTTCTGTCTTGCATCTTCGACCATTTCTATTGTTAGTCGAGTGTTCGATCACTTGACGTTTTACTTGAGCTCGTCCCTTGAGCAACCCCTTGTCATTGTCATTCCTTTTCCTATCAACCCTGCTTCCTAACACTTGTCAACCCTTTTTTGTCAAGTAGTAATGCTTTGTCCTAATAAAAGGGAACCCTTAAACCTCTACAGGCTCGTCCATGGCCAAACTTCAATCAACAATTATGTCAAAAATAATATATCATCCCAGGTCATAAAACACTCTAAATATAGATTGCTCCCTCGAAGGACAGCTACATAATTACTGTATTACTAGACTGATCCCTTGAAGGACAGCTAGGCCAACTTATCAAACATTTAAAGCAAAAATATAGACCACTCCCTCGAAGGATGGCTATGACTAAATCTTGCTACAGACAACACCTACTTTAGAAGCTTCCCGCATTGATCAGCTTCGCAACATGACCATAAATCAAATGACATCTCTCTGTAGACTTCCCGCATCGATTAGTCTGCACAAAAAAAAAAAAAAAAAAAAAAAAAACGAGTCATGGACTTGGCTTGTAGTTGTCTCAGGGTCTCCTATAAAAAGGGGCAAGGTTATTCCTGCTCTTAAACTGGGTTACCCTATCCTCATCCTATCACCCCAACACACTCAAGGGACTTCGAGCTCACTTAACGTCAAGTGATTCGACTATTTCTCTAGCACAACACTGGTCCACGACGCAACGCATACACGGGGCTTTTGTTCTAACAACCCCTATCCATGCTGTCTTTTTTGGTCTTTGTCAATGAAAGAGAAATTCTCCTTTCACTTATCTTTTGCTTTGGTCACATTAAACCAAACCAACTTCAACATTTTCAAACCAACCTCAACATTTTCAACATGACATCAGGCATCGCCTTGCCCTTTTCCCATAGTTTCCATGGACACCAATACACATGGAAACTATCGACCAGACCCAATTTATGTTAAGCATAAACCAATACTTGCTGAAGCATAAATAGACCCCATTCATTTTTAGCATACATCCATCACGACTATGGAAAATTGCTAGGGATGAAAGACCTTTCGACCAATGTTGCAGAATACACCATTTGGAAAAGGCTACAACATCTCTTCCCCTCATCATTTCATCATTTCGATAATCAATTAAACTCATCATCGATCATTTTGACCCTCGCAGTCCGAACTACATTGGTTTGAGGCCCTATGACCAGGGCTATGTAGGCAACACTCAGATACCACATCCTCTGAGGTTAGCTCGACCACCCCCGTTTGTTCGTCTCCCTGATGGACAAACCTTCTTTCCTCTTTTTAACCATGACTTTGACCTTGACCAAGACCAATCCATCGATTCCTTTGACCATTCCTCCCTTTTAGGGAGAACTACATTGGCCTAAGGCCCTTTACACAAGGGTTATGTAGGCAGCACTCAGATCACATGACGTTTTCTGAGGTTAGCTCGGCCACATCCTTTCGTCCATTCCTCCCCTTGCCCACCAACCATTGGAGATCATGCCTATCTCCTCCGACCTCGACCACTTCCAAGACATTGTTGCCTTGGTTGTTTTTGCATGTATGCTATCTCATTACTAGTTAGCAGAATTATGCGCAGACCTTATTTTTGGACCCTCACAAGTATAGGATCGCAAGCTGGTTGATTTACACTACTTGTGACTTTTTCGTGTTTTTGGGAGCACTTCCTGAGCCCTGAATACCTAGAACATGACGACCATTTGGAGCTTCAGCTTAGATTGAGTGACCCGATCAGCAGAGGACTAAATGCTGGGGCCTGGTTACTTTGATTTTAGCACTCCTCGACCCTTTTGACTGCGACCATTTGACCTACCTGTCCCATGACGTGGTATACGCGTAATCACGAATTTTGCAGCATTTTCACTCACTTTTCATCTTTTTCATCCACCTTTTGTCAAATCAGCACCTGACATCAGGTTCCTTCCCTCGACTCCCGCTTTGAGGGGGAATACCTCATCCATACTTCGGGGCAATCTACATCATCTATTACCTGGGGCAACCACCTCCTGTTTTTGTCTTGCAGTTCGTCTAGAAAAACCAACAAGACAAAAAGGGGCAAATGTAGACACCTAAAAAGTGTCTAACCCTTTGTCTTCCTCTCTCCCCTTGGTCCCTTGCCACTTCGACTATCCCTAACCTACCTAAGTCTTATTAATTGAAAATAATCATCCATTTTTAATTAAATAAGTCCATTTTCCTTCTCCTTGCCACCTCGCCACCTTAGGATACCTTCCTTGGATCCCCTTTATTCCCCACATGGCCATTTAATGCCTAAGACTCCCATTCCAATCTCTTCACTCGCCCATTTAACCCCCGTCGACTGTTTCATCCTCACATTCATTTGACTTGGTGGTTGGGAAATGGATGAAAGGCTATTTTTAGCCTTTCTCCGGCCTTTTAGCCACCGACGTCGGTCAACCGTCGACCGACGTCGGCGATATTGCCGGCATCGGCACCTTTCATAATGGCTTCTTCACCGTTATCTCCTTCTCTTCGCTCTCTGCGTCTCTCTCTGGTATCCCGGCTCTTGAATCTTTGCATCAGACCCTTGTATCCGTCCTTTCACTTGACCTCTCTGCCAATCAATCTGACTCTCTCCCTCAGGTACACAGCAAGCTTCTGCAAGTGAACAACAGGGATTCTCCATTAGCAACAGGCTTCACATCTGACATCATCAGCAACAAGATCAACACCTTCTTCAGCAGGGCATAGGTAAGTACTCTATTTGTTTTCTTTATGCTTTCTAGTCATCTGCTTTTAAACTAGATTCAGTACTTCTTTTCCCCAACCCAGACTGCTAACCAAACCAGGCAGACCCAGATTCCTATCTCTCTGATCGGCCTCCTTTATCTCTCTATCCCCTTTTGACATTTTGTCCATTATCCTAAGACCTCTGCACAGACCTTCAACTAAAACCAGACTCTCCCAGACCATTTTGTACGTCAACAGACCCGTCCACAGACCAAGCCCAGACCAGACTCTGTCCAAACTCGACCAGAACCTGACCTGACCCATCTGGAGGCCATTGCCCCGACTGACGTTGGTCATTACCCCAACTGACGTCGGCCACATAACCGACATCGGCACCTTTTACCACCGATGCCGGTAGGACCACCGACGCCGGCGACTGTGACTAAGCCGACAGCTTCTTCCAGGTAAGCCTTTGCTTCCTTTTCTCTTTCAGTTTGCTATCATTTCAGTCTATTTTAGCATTTTGTCATTTATCAGTCATTTATCTTTTATCAAAATAGTGGGTTGACCTCCCTTAAGGAAGTTCTCATACTTCTAGGAACAAGCTTTCGCTTGGCAATCCACCATCTATCTATCTAACGCCTTTTTGTCCAAGTTTTCTTCTTTGCAGGTGTCATTCCTCCACAGCCAAAGAGGGGTGCTCACAAACGTCTGGATTACGGTGCACAATCTTCATCTAGGTACTTCTAGCCTCGTCCATTTCTTTAGTTTCTTCTCTCTCTTGAATATAGAAAGCGAATTTGAATAGAAACAATTACAATACTCTATATCAGTGAAATTGATCTCAATTAAACTAATATCTATTTCTTGTAATGTGGGCCATGCCACGAAGGTTGGTTCACCTTCCAACTATTAAGAGCTCATAACCATCAAAAATCATTTTTTTGGCTTTTGGAAAAAAATAGAGATCAAATTTATGCACAAGCTGCCACCCCAAGTGGTGGAGATGGAGGATCATCTCTAAGAAGCACCGACCGACTCTACGTAAGAAATCTCTAAAGCATTCTAGCCATCTAGGGTCATAATGAATAGTGATAGGCCAACCAATAATTAGCTGTGCAAGAACAACAATGCTTATCAGAGACTGTTGTGAAGAACTAACATCAAACTTACCATGAGCAAGGAGTTTGAGCTATGATGTGTCTAACTGTTTTACCTTGCAACCTTCTGTAACTCTAATTTTTTATTAATATAATATAAAACATTCCAATAGTAAAAATCATTTTGTCATATTCTTCCAAAAGAACTAAACAATGTTATCCCATTGATTTTTTATAATCTACTGAGCTAAAAAACAAATATAACAGATAAATCTTAAAACAAAAATATCCAAACGATATTGTATTACTTTAATTAATATATATCTATTAAATTTGGATTAATAGTTAGTTTTATGGTGCTTTCTTTATTATATATTTTTTCCAGGAGTCTTCTATTTTTTTAAAATAATTATTAATATAATAAAATCTATTTCATATATATATGACCTATATATTAATAGCAATGGTAGTGAAATTGGACTAAAACAAGCTTAGGAAGAAGCCTCTTGAACTATTGAGACCTCCAAAAGCAAGAGATTAGTGGAAAAACAATGGAGAATCCCTAAGAAACACATGGAACAACTTCCCCTATCAAATCAAATCAAAAGCTTCTGAAACAATTGCAAATAGTGACCCCTTTTTAGATGCACAAGCATAAAAATGCTGCCTAAAGTCAAACTAATTATTCATAAAGGAGGAGGCACCAAATTTCAACTTCTTGCTATGAAAGTGAAGTTCACTCAGAGTACCATCCACCGCCATAAGCACTCTTTCCAATTCCACCTGTAAGACCCATGCCAAGTGATTGAATCTGGCCTTTCTTTGCTTGCCAAGTAAAAATGGAAGAAAACAAGTTGTAGATAAACTTTATTACATTATCCTTGCAATCCAAATGTGGAAATTCCCTATGGGGAGGTTAAGATCACTCCACCATGTTTTCAACTAATGGTGGCCTTGAGAAGTCCATACAAGTGCCCAAAAACTCCTATTTTTGAGGAAAAACTACCATTTCTTGATCCTAAAAGACTTCTAACTATCACCTGACTGATTTTTACATGATTTGACCTTATCCACATTGATATCCACCTTGACGACATATTTTGTAACTCCCAACATTAATATAAGTCAATTAATTACCTAGAAAAGTGGCCAAATGACCCTTTTACCACATGAAACCTAGAAAATGGCCAATTTATGACTTGAAGACACCTTGAAATAATTCAAAGACCATTTTAGGATATTTTCAATGTAATTTGTCACTTTAACTAAGTTTAACTAGGTTTGACCAATGTTGACTAAGCCAGTAGAAGGAGGATGGGTTTCAACAAGGACTAGGGAAAGGGTAAGGGTATGCATGGATGCTGATTCATTTTATGTTACCTATTTTGATTGATCCCATTGTCAAAACTTAGGCCTCTATGTTTTTTAGGGTATTTGAGGATTACAAGTAGAAAAAGAGTGGCATTAATAGGGTAGGTTGGATATGACCTCAACACCCCATATGCTGAATGTTTCCTACATACCAATACCTCAAAAGGGGATTAAGATCGATGTAGTTATCCCAATCTAAGTGTTGGTGCAAGTTAAAATGAATGTTAGTATGAGTAATAGTTTAAGTGCTTTGAGTGTGACTTGAGATTGAAAATATGAGTAATTTGAGCTTTGGGTTGTTATAGATAGGTGTATGCAGAAGTAGGATAGAATAGGGATCAATGACCTTGATTTGCATAACTATTTTTGAGTTTGTTTATGAATATTTGCATCTGATTTCCATCTAATCGATAAGTGATTGAAAGTGGTCTATATATAGCTTCTAGTATTTTTCAAGATGTGAAATAGGTCTAGGATGACCCTAGGAGTGCTTTGAGGAATGGAAATATATCTATTGGGGGAGTAAGGAGAAAGGGGAGACATTAACACTACCATTGGTTAATAGCATAATGCACTATATTCCAAAGGACCACACTAGTATCTAAGTGGTAGGAATGGGAAAAAATGAGACCTGGGTACCTAGGGGTTGGCTTAGTACTACTTTTGGTATATCTGGGAATGGGTCAGACTTACACAAAAGCTACAAAATGACCAAAATAGGACCTAAGATAGGTCTAGGGATAATCCAAGGACAAGTTTGTCTCAAGTGACACTCATTGCACTCAAATGACATTTTATATGATTACATTTACCCCCCTTCATTGTATAAATGCATCAAAGTGAAATGACTAGGATAAAGGAAAAGAAGGGTACCTAAACTTACCTAGGAAGCAAATCCTATTGGAATCATAATTAATGAGAGTGGGGGGGTGTGAATAAATCTTCAAAACCTTTTTTTCAATTACACTTAAGCAATCATGAATCATTCAAACCAACATATAGATCTAGAAAACATAGGTAACTATCCACATAAGCATGAAATACAAGAACACATCACATACATGGGAAAATCTCCAGGGGAAGTAAACCCACTAATATATGAAAATGGACTATAATATTATAATATAAAAACAAAATTTAGTGAAACACCAACTCCACATGGAGTACTAACCCCAACTAGCCCATCACCCACTTGACTAGGCTTTAGCAAGCACCCACTTATAAGGAGGCACCGACCCCCAAGATGACTCAGCACCAACTCATCCACCTAATTTTTTTAATCACCTTTAAAACATCATGTTTCTCAACCAATAGATAATGACCACCTCTTCAGCTCTCCACACTCTTATCCCTCTCAAACTACCTACTAGGCCTCTTCACTCAACTAGGTCTCTTCAAGATTGATTAGGTCATATGACCTTGATCTTCAACACTATCATATATTCATTAAAGATCCTATACACTCCTCTGATGGTCTAAAAGACCTCTTTATATTCAATAATGTGTTATTTCATGCACTTCTACACAAACATGCCTAACACTGCCTTGTATATATACCATTCCTTGTTCATATACCACTTAGTCATCCCTACACCCTTAACCTCTTAGGTTAGACATAGAATGTGTATCATGAAATATTTTATATGTGAATCAAACAATATTTGAGTCCCTTTTGGTCTGACATGACTCAATTAAACCTCATTTCACTTTTAGATCTCATAGAGACCTAATTGTATTAGGTTTATCTCTTAATGCCAAAACTTAATTCTCTTGTTCCCAGATGTCTTTATCCAATAATTGAAAACCATTAATTTACTTATAATATACCTCTACTTACCTCTTCCATGCTTGTTTAGACCTGTGTCTTTCATTCATATCATGAAACCTCTTTTAGGATAAATTATCCTATTAGGCCTCTATGCCTCAAAAGTCTATTTTGAACAGCTAAAGATAACACATTATTTTTACACACAACCATGATAATAATTAACTTATACATAATATAAATGACCTAAATAATATAATAATATTTATTATACACTTCCACTCAAGAGATAAGGACCCAAGAACACCTCTACAACTTAATCACTCAGAACTACCAATTTTCCTCAAAGACCAGTCACGGTGACTTTGAAATCCAACACTTGTGTAGACAAATTCAAATAATCCTGATGCATTCAAAATATTCTATGACATATTTATAACATACTCAAACAGAAAACTCATATAGTCTAATACTAAAATATTGGTATTTCAGATTAATCTCATAACCTTATATCATATTGTCTTATCTGAACCAGACATGTTAGCTTGTGAGCAACCTTTCACCATATTCATTGGCATAAAACCTTATTTAAACCATAAAAATGAATTAAATTTCATGAAAAACATATCCATACACTTGTTTTCATCATTTAATCATGAAAACATATTCCAATTCATATTCTCACTACTGCCTGGAATTTTCACTATTTGCACCATTAGGTCTATTAGTGACTGGCTAACTTGGATGACTAGTTTAGCATACTTGAGGACTAGAAACTATATAAAAACCTTAATGGACATGAAACATGAGTACCTACCTTCTTCCTTTATCCATTTTCTTACTATGTTCAATGTAACTTTTGACTTCTATAGCACCTTCTTCAGGAACAAGCCTGTAACTCAACATTTTCTCTCTCCTCTTTCTAACCAATACCACCTAGAGGTACTTGAGAGAGTTTAATATAAGTTTCAATAGATTAATTGATCAGTTAAATCCATCTTGAGCACTTTTTATCAACATATTCAACATCGGGTCTTCATTAGGGTTCTAAGAGATTTTAAACTAATTTTCACTCTTAATGATCATTTATAAAGCATAGCCCCTCAATCTAAAATCTAATGCCTATAATTTTGAGCTAGGACCCTTACCCATATACCATGAAATTATTATGTTAATATTTTCATTAAAATTTTCACCCTAAGACACTCTATTAATCTCCTTAAATTTGATGCAACGTTGAATCATCTCTCAAGTTTGTGGGAACTTGTAGGAGAGATGAATCTCTAGGATTGAAAGGGCTAGCTCCCTAGTTTATTCTTTAAGTGCACATAACCTAATCTAATGCTTGTTTATGGGAAAAGGGTTAGAATTTTTCATGAAAAATAAACTATACTAAAGAGGTGATACACCAAGACACATTTCCACATGACTATCACATTCCTTACTAAACAAGGCTTTCCAAGATTAACTCTAGTCATTGAAGGACTCTAGCATAATTGTTTCAATGTGAAGGTAGTCTGCATAGGAAAATCAACAAGATAAATGATCAAGGGGAATATTACACACCATAGAGTCAATTTATGTTTTGGATAATGTCCTAATACAACCAATACACTTCACATGACCTGCTAAAATTAGAACTCTTGCTTAAGCATGAAGGATAAAGAGGAATAAGGATGATACCAACACTTAGCTCTATTATTCATCACTCACACACTTAGAAAAATATGTTAAAAAAAAAATTATATTTGTATTCAATGTTTAAAGAAAAAAATTCAATGTCATACCAATAGGGCTTCACCATATTAGTTGTGGTCTCCCTTACAATAGCCAAGATGGCTCATACTTATAGAATTTAGAAGAAGAGAGAGAGAGAAGAAAAATTGAAAAGGCACAAGTACAAGTGTCTATAGGTGTAAATTAGTTAAAATTCAAGTGGATGAGGAGGAAAAGGAGTCATGAAACTGATTTACACATCATTCTTTACTAGATAAGCCTCTTCTCCAAATGTGGCATAGCAATCTCCTCAATCATTCTCTCTTGTGAAACTGCCTTCATCATGGGATTTCTCTAGCACTTAAAAGAAATTTAGGGAAAAATTTTGCATGGAAATGATTTGAAGGAGAGATAAAGTAACTGATGTGGACATGTGTCCACCCAAACTGAGCACCTTCCTCACATGTGGCATTGAAACTCTTCATAAGCATCTTTAGGTCTTGAAACTCCTTCTTGACAAGTGGCAATAGGCAAGAGTTTGATAATAATATCTCTTGTAAAGTTATATTTTCATCCCAAGGACACTTTTAAATCATCTTAAATCATTCTAAATGGATACATCATCTGAAATCATCAATTTCCTTCTTAGGTGTTACAAGACCTCTTTGTCCCATTAGGCCTAATTTGGCCAAAAAAGACAAAATTCAGATTTATCTCAATTGGTGAAATTTTATTTCATGAGGGTCCTATTTTCATCATATTAGACTGAAAACAATCCATTTTTAACCATTAAGCTCTCACCAAGAACCCATTTTACTTATAGAGCTTTCATTAGGCCTAGTCCTCTTATAGCCCTATTTTTACAGAAGTCTACTTGGATAATGTAAAAACTTCCAAGACTAAGTGAGACCATTTTTGAGTACCCATTTTCCTCATTGTTCTATATTATAAGTTTCATGGTGCTACACATAAGGCAAGTGTGTTTTTTAGATCAATTAGTCCTCCCAATTAGGCCTTTTTAGCCTAGAGGACAAAAAATGCTCATTTTATGATCCCCCGTGTGTGGACTGAGAAAGTAGCCTATGATTAAATTTTTTAATCTCCTCAAAATCCATCATGTTTAATTTTAGATCTTAATCATCTGTATAAACCCCTATTGGCATTAGGCTTGTGCCTTGCCAATGAGCCTACCTAAACTTTGGACTCAAAATGACATTCCAATGGTTTATTTTGACTTTTGATGGCTTAAAAACTTCTAAATTCATCCCATAAACATTATAAAATAGCTTAGGAATAAAAAATAAGGTGAAAAATGAAAATTACCATCCTTACCAAGCTTTTTGGTTATCATTCCTTTCCATGATGACTACAAACCTCCTTGTGTAGGGTATCCTGTTTGTCCTTAGACCTTATAGCAAAGTTTTTTAGATATCTAGGGTTTTTTCATAGCTTATACAAAAAAAATCCAAGGTCTAATTTCCTATGGCTCATGAATTTCATTAATTTTCTCAAAATTGTCATCTCCATGCAAAGGAAAATTGCCCATGCTCTAAGACTAAATAGAGAGGGTTTGCCTTGCTAGTTTTGTCAAATTAACTAGTTGATCATATTATACACATATTTATAAGATGTTTTTGAGGTATCTTAACTCATTAAAGAATGACAAGATACCTGCTCATAAAATGGTAAGAGCGTTTGGCTTAGGTTACTAGTAAAACGGTGAGAGTGTATCGAAAGGCGGACTGAGGTGACCTCAACATGAATTGAGCATGACCCACATAGTCCAAAAATGACCTCAAGTCATAGTAATTCCATCCATATAAAAGGCAAGGAAAAACCAACTAGGTCCCAACAAGTTCTCAAATCTGGTAAATGGCCAGTCAAATGAAAATAGTAATGGCCAGGTGATGCGACAATGCATGATAAACAAGTGTTGCCCCTAGTTTGCCCTTAGGTGGTTATAACTAGGATACAATATCATAGGTCAATGATATTAATTTGCCTATAGGTGGTTATAATTATTAGCAAGACTGGTCAGACATTGATTTGCCCATAGGTGGCTATAATCAAGCTCACATAAACAAACATGGATATAGGATGAAATATATCTTGCCAGATCAACTATCACACTACTTTCATAGACTATCATTATAAACACAAACTAGATTGATTGTTGAAACTTGATTGGAATCCCCTCACAAAAAGTGTGAGAAGAACCAAAGGAACCAAGATCAAAATAGGTTTGGGTAGGATGACTAAAAATAGGCTTTGGTCTAGATAGGAATGGAATGATAGGATGTATAACATGGTAAGAGGGTTTGCCCCCAAGTGATAGGGTGAATATCAAGAATATGTGACAATGGAAAATGGATATGTAACAACATCAATGGCATGACAATGAAATGGTATGGTACATGTTTTTGGCCTGCGTGTGGTTTTTGATTCTATTGTTCTTGTTGATGGGGAGATACACATTCGAATCAGAAAATGACACAAATAGAATACTCGATCATGTTAATTTATATTCCACGCCTCATTTGAATAATTTCTCTGTCAAGAACTGGCTGCATATTTAGTTGTCAAGAATGCTTTTATGATCTTCATTGGTCATTAATTTTGATTCCTTCAAGCGTCTAGACAAGGTATCTTTGTAGCCTCTACAAAGGAAAGTATGGCCATGGATGGTAAACAAGGATAGATAATGGATGGTAGGTTTGACCATGAAATGGATGGTAGATGATAATGGAATGTATAATGGTGGGGAAGCAAATGAAGATCAGGACTTTCAATCACACATAATATTGCTGATGCTAGATTCAACATAACTTTTGTTATGGCAGGGTTAAAGACTTTTTCTCTCAATAAAACCACCGATTTTTTTTTTGTTTGATCTTGAGAGTAGCTACCATCTTATTAGGTTGTAGATTGGTAGATATTTTGATTTGATCTTTTATTTTGTCTTCATCAAGTAGTGAAGAACTTTTGTGCTCAGCTATTGGTGCTTCAATGAGGTTTTCACCAATGAATTTATCTTGATTGTCCCATAGCACCTTTAAGAAGGTTTCACTAAGGAATGTTTACTTTTAACTTTGATTATCTTTTAGCACTTTCAAAAAAAAATCACTAGAAGATGCTGAGTTTTGACTTTGATTGTCCTCTAGTGCCTCCAAAAAGGTTTCACTAGGAGAGTGTTGTTCTGCTATATGAATGTGGTCTTAGCCTCATTGCTCTTCTTCAACTGCTATGTTACCATGGATGAAGTTCAACAAAGTGTGATTATATTGATCCTAATTGACACTTGTGGGGGATGGAATGTCAATGATATGGATATTCTGGTTGATGGTAATGGCCTATGGAATAGTAAAGGAATAGAGAGAGGCTGCACATTCCTCATAGGAGATACTAGGAAAACTTGTGTCAAAGCTCAAATACTCATCCTCAAAAATCATTAAAGGATCAAAAATTTATTCAAACTGATCTATAAGGTATGTGTAACCAATGTTGTAACAACCATGAACATATTATTCTTTTGAATCTAATTCTAACTCTAGGGACTCAAAATTTGATGTTGAGACTGATGTTGATTGTTATTTTGATGCTAAATTTGATGTCGATTCAAGAATAAAAACTAACTCTAACTCTAATTCTTTATCTAATGGGTACTCTGTTACAATGATGTCTTGATGAATATTTGGTATTGGACAAGTAATAGCCTGTGATGGCATAATGGGCTCCACAAAAACTAGTTTGTCAAAGTGAGACTCCTCTAGGATTAGAAATAGGTCAAGAGACAACTCCTCAGAGATTGGATTGTCAATAGGAGGCTCTTAAAAAATATGCACATGGTTGAGGTAACAATTTGTGCAAAGGAAGTTATAATAATTAAGAAGTGACTCAACAAAGACTGGCTCATCAAAGTGAGACTCCTCAACAACTGGTATAGGATCAATAGGCAATTTATCATAGGTTAACTTATCACAAATAGTTGATTTAATAGAAACATCTTGGATTGGTTGGTTTTCTTGGCCTTGGTTTCTAATGAGTTGGAAGATACTAGTTTTGAACATAGCTTGGTCTTCTAAGGATTAGATCAGTTGAGGTTTGGATTAGATTGGTACTGGATTAGGAATGGATTGTGGTTGGATAATGGTAGGGCCTTGAGGAGCATGATTACTTGCATGAGCCAAAGGATTAGGTCCTCGGATGATAAAAGGGCATTATGGAGCTTGGTTACTTACAAAAGCTAAAGGATGAGGTCTTGGTATGGGAATGGTGTGACATTTTGGTCTTTTAATAGAAATGGTATGATGTGGTGGAGCCTGATTACTTGCATAAGCCAAAGCATCTAAATATTTCTCATAAACCCTATCATCCCAATTATGAGTTGGCTCATAAGATGGTTCTTGACTATGTTCCATGTACTAATTATTGTAAAGAGGGTATGGATCCATATCCCTAACAACATTATCTGTAGTTGGGTCTTGAAAGTCCTTGTCACAAGCCTTTTCATACCAATCTAGGTCTTGAGTTGGATCGTGAGTTGGTTTGTGACTTTGTTCCCATGAATGATTATTATGAGGTGGACATAAATCTATCTCATAAACCATATTACCATCATTGGTGTCTTGACTAAAGCCATAAAAGTCATTTTGTGTGGCCATTCTATCATAAGTTAGATTATACGTGACTCCACCATAGGTGTAGCTAGAAATATTTGCATAAATTATGAAAGCTTAGAAAATAAAAAGGCTTAGAGTTCTATAAACTCCAAAAAAAACTATGTCCAAAGGATAAATGGTTCAAACTTGGTCTAACTTGGTCAAAGGGTTGGAGCTGTATCTCCAATATGGTCTGAAAGTAGAACTGTATCTATAAAATGGTTTGTTTTAACACTTGGCATTAAATAGTCTAACATCAAATGTCTAATGTCAAATGTCATACACACAAAAGGTCAAGCGTTTGAATAAAAACTAGCATGTCAAAGGTCTAGGTCAAAGTTTTCCAAACAAGGTCTAAACTAGGAAAGGGAAAAGTTGAGTTGCTATGTCTTTTGTCTAAACATGGAGTCAAAAATTAGGCTCAAATAAATAGGCATATGCTAGGACTTTTGGCCAAAAAACATCAAAATCTAGACTTGAAACAAAGGCTGATGTGATTTGATTTATTCTAAAAAATTTGGAAACAACTTTGACATAAAATTGACACACAGAATCAAACATAAACATGATCAATTATCATAAGGCATAAAATAAAAGGCATTTGGAGAAAGGTTGTGTTTCTCCCAAACAAAGTCACAAACAATGATGAGGATAGGCTCTGGACAAATAAACCATCAATAGTTTTCAAATTTTGGTAATCAATTAAATAAATTTATGTAACCCAAAAGACAAAGATTTGTATATTAGCCCAATGAATTAATACCTAAACAAAAATCAATCAATGTTTAAATCTAAACTTGACAAGGTTAATTGAAAACTCAACGTTGAAAACTAGGATTTTACTAAACAAGCTAGGTAAGATTGGATAACATGACAATACAAGACAAAGGTCCAAATGGTATACATGACATGGTTTGAAACAAATGATTTTTGATACAAGGTGAAACAAGTCTTGAAACAAATTGACCAACCTAATGGCATAAGCATGCTCGAATGATGTGATCTATGTTATTCTTCATAAGATTCAAAGGCAAAATGGTTTTAACGTGTTTTGGGAAGCATAAAACTACCCTCTTCAACTCAAATACATTGTTTTGACATGGCTTATGAATAAACAAATAAGTTTTAGTCTCAAAACATACCAAGCAAAAATGACCAAAATACTCTAAGTATAATCATCCAATTCCTAACAAGGGTATGGCAATGTGGGGTTGACTAAACTCACAAGTTTTCAAGTGTTTCTAGGGGAATAAATTGCACAACGACTTTCACATCAAACAATGCAAAATACAAGCACATAAATTGGGTGACCATGAATATTTGCTAGTTGTAAAAAAGTGTAGTCCTTTTTACAACCACTACATCTTACTATTCACTTAGTGTAGTGTGATGTCCAAATGTAGATACATCCCATGTGCAACTCCAATTAGGATCCAAATGAATTTAATGTTAGAAGGTAAAACCTCAAGTCAAAGCTTCCCTAAAGAACTTGTGGGAGGTGATGAAGTCCCCCTCATAAGCCAAGTTTGCATAAAAATAAAGAAAGCATGAAATAGAAATACTTTAGGGTCATTTTCAAGGTCACCCAAACTTTGATGAGTTTTTGGGGAGTTCTTTAGATGAATTTATTTCTAAGCCTTGGACTAGGCTATTTGCAATAGGAATGGTGCTTTTGATTCCAAGGGTTCCCTAAAGGGGACAAATGGAAGAGCATACACATAACACCCCTCTTTCCAAACCAAAATCTAATTTAAACAACTAAGTGAATACAAAAAGCTTGGAAAGGTGAGTTCATTATAAGCCCAAATGGAAAGGTGTGATGGTGTTCTTTTGGCCCCTTGGTCTTAATTGCAAACTTTAAAAACATTCACCATAAATATCTTATTTTTTTGTTAAACACCAAAACAAGGTTCCTAATCCATTTTAATGCATGAAAAAGGTGAGATAAATATGTTTTTAGCAAATTTCAAGCTTGGTCCTACAACAAAAATGTTAGTATGTCCTTTAGCCTTGAAGCTACTTTGGGTTTGAAATAATGAACTTGAAAAAAAAGAGCTCTCAAGTTTGTGTTTTTAAGAAAAACATAGTGATCGACATCAATTCTAATAACTATCGATGGTTACACTTACTAACCAATGACGGTTATCTAACCAAAAATGGTTATACCAATAGTGATTGATGATAGCTATGCCAATTGATGATGGTTACTATGTAAACCCATGACAAAGATAAATAACAAAACAAAGTTAGAAAATCAAATTATGAAAGTTTTAATGATCCAAATGAGGATTTTAAATTTGTAGAATGATATTCTTCATGTGTGGGATGCATCTAGTCCCATCGAGCATGCCATTATGTGAACTAGGAATTTGACTAAGAAAAGGAGATTAGTATTGTGTTAGTGAATGAAACCAAATCAAAAACACACTAAGATAACATCTTTATGCCTAGTTACTAAGGTGATCTTAGTAACAAAAATAAATGACAAACACAACTAAAAAGTAATGAAAAATAACAATAATTCCTTTACCTTCTTTGGATGCTCCAAATGCCTTTGTAGTAGTGGCTTGCTTGGCTTGTGCTCATGAAGTCCTTGGCAATGGAAGCTTAGATACCTCCTTCTCTCCTTGGCACCTTTGGCTTGTGGCTTGGCTTGGATTGGAATCAATTTGGCATGGTAAAAATAATTTTAATAGCTTCTGGAATCATTTGTGCATTATAACTTTGCATTATCAAGACTTATAAATGATGTGGTAAGGCCTCCTATTTATAGATTTTTGAGATTGATCATAATCAACATGAACTGTCCATCTCAATATTGAGATGTGTGGCTAAGGATTAATCCAATTTTGTAATTAAAATTGATAAATAGGATCATCAATATTTGGGATAGAGGAGAAATTAAGAGGCATGGAGGGCTTTGATGAGTCATGGGAGGTATGAATCTTGATATTTATGGCATTTATGGCCTAGGGATGTCTTCCTAAAAAATGAGGTCACTTGATGATGTAGATATTAAATATTCATTTCCAAAATGATTATTCAAAAATTTTACATGGATTTATTGATTAGGATCTAATTTGGTTTAATTATCTCTTAATCATGTTTAAGCCCTTTGTGCACAAATTACTCAAATTGATTAGAATTAGAAGGTGATGTCAGATGCATTGGATCCTTTATCCCATTTAGGATGTTACCAACACTAAATAACAAATGCACGTGTCTCATGCAAGATATTTGATAGGAAAGAGTAATCTAGAGTACCTCGGTGCAAAATTGGCATTTTGACTCAAAATGATCTGATCAAGGTTAGCTGGTCCATAAATTGCATTGCCCCATTTAGGGATACCCTAGCCAGAATTAGCTCTTGAATATATAAATTTTAACTCTTTTAATGTGCTTTAGTGTTTTTATGCCAAATTATGCATTTTGGTAAGAATTGGTCAAAACCCTGATTGGAGGTTATCAGTGGCCAGATTTAGGTGTCTATAATAACAAAGGCATATCAACTCTTGAGGATAATTTCCCAGCTAGTATCAAACTATTATCAGCTTCAATAGTTATCTCATATTCATAAAATAGAGTAAATACTCCCAATAATTACAACATTACTGCCACATCAGTGCCAATGGCCTTGAGATAAGTGGGGAGCACAAAGCTTGGAAGGGGTCTCATGATAGGTGGCAACCTATGCCATGTTCTTTAAAATATTTCATTGAAATCTCCCATGGATTCATTAGGACCTCTCCTTATCACATTTAGCTAATGGATTAGTGAAATTTGATCACTCTTATTCTCAAACTTATTTACCAACAAATCTCCAAAGCCATCCCAATTAGTAATATAACCACCTCCCAATGTCCTATACCAATCAAGTGCTTTACCCTTTATAGACATGGCAAGTAGCCTAATAGTTATGTTGAATTGAGTAAGATTATGGAAATTAAAAAAAATTAGATGTCCCTAATGTGTTCATATGGGGTAATAGGACCTTATCCATTGAAGTTAAGGAGAATTTTGGTGGCATTGGGAGGGATAGGATCATATGTAGGAATATTGATTGGATTTTGGGTATTGAAGGTTGGGAAAGCATGTTGCCTAGACATATCTTCTTCTTCCTCCTGACCATGAAATATAATGTGGAAAAATTGATCTAAAACCATAGATTCTCACCTTTTTGAGTCTCTAAATAATGGATTAGAAACACTTTTGCAACCTTGGGCTTATCAAGACCAGCATTCACCTTAACATGGAAGTAATTAGGACTAGTTGTCCCACTAGGTGTGTTAGAACTGTTGTCATCAAATTGTGCACCCTAGGACACTCTATGAATCTCCTTCAATATGATGCAAAATTGAATCATCTCTCAAGTTTGTGGGAACTTGTAGGAGAGATGAATCTCTAGGATTAAAAGGGCTAGCTCCCTAGTTTCTTCTTTAAGTGCACATCACCTAATATAATGCTTATTTATGGGAAAAGGGTTAGAATTTTACATGGAAAATAAACTATAATAAAGATTTGATACACCAAGACATATTTCCACATGACTATCACATTCCTTACTAAACAACAATGCTTTCCAAGATCAACTCTAGGCATTGAAGGACTCTACCATAATTGTTTCAATGTGAAGGCCACCTGCATAGGAAAATCTACAAGATAAATGATCAAGGGGAATATTACACACCATAGAGTCAATTTATTTATTGGATAATATCCTAATATAACCAATATACTTCACATGACCTGTTAAAATTAGAACTCTTGCTCAAGCATGAAGGATAAAGAAGAATAAGGATGATACCAACACTTAGTGACACTATTCATCACTCAAACTTAGAAAAATATGTTCACAAATGAAAATTAGACTTGTATTAAATGTTTAAAGAACAAAATTCAATGTCATACCAGTAGGGATTTTCCATACTAGCTGTGGTCTCCCTTATAATAGCCAAGATGGCTCATACTTATAGACTTTGGAAGAAGAGAGAGAAGAGAAGAGAAGTTGAAAAGGAACAAGGACAAGTTTACAAAGGTGGAAATAAGTTATAATTTATGTGTATGAGGTGGAAAAGGAATCATGAAACTGATTTACACATCATTATATCCTAGATAAGCCTCTTCTCCAAATGTGGAGTAGCAATCTCCTCAATCATTATCTCTTGTGAAATTGCCTTCATCATGGGATTTCTTGAGAACTTAAAAGCAATTTAAGGAGAAATTTTTCATGGAAATTATTTGGAAGAGAGATCAAGTAACTGATGTGGACATGTGTCTATCCCAAACTGAGCACCTTCCTCACATGTGGTGTTGAAACTCTTCACAAGCATCTTCAGGTCTTGAAATTCCTTCTTCACAAGTGGTAAAAGGCAAGAGTTTGATCATGATATCTCTTGGAAATTTATATTTACATCCAAATGAAACTTGGAAATCATATTGAATCATTCCAAACGGATACATCATCTACAATCATCAATTTCATTATTAGGTGTTACAAGACCTCTTTGTCCCATTAGGCCTAATTTGGCCAAAATAGCCAAATTTTGGATTTAGCTCAATTGGTGAAATTTTCCTTCATGAGAGTCCTATTTTAATAATATTGGACTGAAAACAATCCATTTTTAACCATTAATCTCTTATCAAGACCCCATTTTGCTTATAGAGCCTTCACTAGGCATAGTCCTCTTGTAGCCCTATTTTTACAAAAGTCCACTTGTGTAGGAGAATTTATAGACTTACAAGACTAAATGAGACCATTTTTGAGTATTATTTTCCCTCATTGTTTTTTGTGCCAAGTTTTATGGTGCTACGCTCAAGGTAAGTATGTTTTTAGATCAATTAATCCTCCCAATTAGGCCTAATTAGGCATTTTTAGCCTAGAGGACAAAACATGATCATTTTGTGATCCCACACATGGGAAATATGAAAGTATCATATGATTCAATTTTTTAATCTCCTCAACATCTCTCATGTTGAATTTTATATCTTGATCATCTGTATGGACCCCTGTGTGGCATTAGGCTTGTGCCTTGCCAATGAGCCTGACTGCATTTTGGACTCAAAATAACTTTGCAATGGTTTATTTTGAATTTTTATGGATTCAATACTTCTAAATTCATCCCCTAAGCATGATAAAATCACTTAGGAAGCAAAAATAAGGTCAAAAATGAAGATGACCATCCTTACCAAGCCTTTTGCTTATTATTCCTTGCCATGGTGACTACAAACCTCCTTGTGTAGGGTATCTTGTTTGTCCTTAGACCTTAAATAAAAGTTTTTTGGATCTTTATGGTTTTGTTACAACTTATCCAACCATAATCCAAGGTCTACTTTCCTATGGCTCATCAATTTTCTCAAAATTATCATCTCCTTGCAAAGGAAAACTGCCCCTACTCTAAGACAAAATAGAGAGGGGTTGCCTTGATATTTTTGTAAAATTAACTATTGGAAAATATTATAAAGGTATTTATGTTAATTTTTACCAAATGTGGGCACACAAATCCTCCATTTTACCCTCCAAATTTGTACATCTCTTAGGCAGACTTTATAAACTAAGTAGTTTATGAAGGCGGGCAGGGTATGACTATGTTTGTATGTTTTAGGGGTGGCCTTAGGATTTATTGGGACATGTATGTATCATAAATTCCTATAATGATGTATCTAAACCATTATATAGTCTATTGTCCCTTCAAACATCTTCCATGCCTTTTGGAAACCTAGACTAGGTCTTTGACTACTTGTTGAGGACCACTGTTTAGGATACTGGCTATAGGTGGTTTTAAGTTTAATTTAGGATCTAAGGACAAAATAAAACATAAATTTATGTTAATAATATCATTTAGGTGATCCTTAATCAATTTTACAAGTTTTATTTCAATTTATTTGCACTAGTTCATGACCTATTCCCAAGATTAGGCTCACTATTTGTTTGGACTAAGACACTTTCAACCTACTTGTAGGTGGAATTTAAACATTGAATTATGGATTAGGGATATATATCTTCATTTTATTTAGGTCATGATATTATATTTATGCTCTAATTTCACTTTGGAACCTTCAATTTGGCATCATTTCATGCTTAGGTCCTCAAGGAGACACCTCTGCCTTGATTGTGTTTCATGCCTATTCATAGGTCTGCTATAGGTTACCATGGCTTATTTTGGGTTTGTTGATGGTGATTTTTTTTTCCTATGAAGGTATTTTATTCACAAAACACTCTATGTCATCTTGAAGGATCCAAACAAGGTCTAAATTCTAACCTTCCAGCTCATTGTTTACTAACTTTGTTGTAGGTGACCCTTCCCAGGCTTGCATACAGACAATAGAAGGTGCATTGGTGATCAAAACCTAAAAATTCACCTTTTATTTGTATTTTTGGCTTAGGAGTGATTTTTTAATCATTGAGTATGGTTTTATCTTGATGACATAGTTAGAATCTTCCATAAGAATTACAAAGTCACTTTTCCATCAACCTCCTGTAGACATCACTGAGCTTTTTTAGTGTGTTTGCAAGCACTTTCAAGGTGTTCAAAATCCATCTTCCACTTACCATTTTGACCTCAAAATTGGCATAGTATTTGTCTATGGATATGGATAATAGTAAAAACAATTAAAAGCATAATAAACCCCTTTTGTCATGCCATAACTTATCCCAAAAAGGTTCTAGGATCTCTATTTTGGTCCTTTTGGGACTGTAAGGCCAATATAGTCAATAGGATTTTGGAAGTGGTTTTCATATCCTCTTGAAAATTATCCATTTTAAACAATCCTAACATGATTCCCATCAATAGGCAAGGGTTAAAAATAGGGTTTGATCACACCTCCATATATGCCACCATGATGTCAGCAAGGCTTGTAGATGAAGGTTTGACTATGATATGTAAAATCAAAATCTACCTAAAATAATTTCACTAAGAAACACATTAAAGAACTTCCCATATCAAATAGAATCAAAATCTTCTAAAATAATTTCAAATAGTGACCCGTTCTTAGATGTACAAGCATAAAAAAGCTACCTAAAGTCAAATTTATTGTTCATAAAGGAGGAAGCACTGAATTGAAACTTATTTCTATGAAAGTGAAGTGAACTTAGATTAATATCCACCCCCATAATAACTCTTTCTAATTCCACCTATACGACCCATGCCAAGTGATTGAATCTTGCCTTTCTTTGCTTGCCAAGTGAAAATGGGGGAAAATAATTTGTAGATGAACTTTCTTGCATTTTACTTGTAATACAAATGTGGAAATGACCTATGGGGATGTGAAGAGTCACTCCACCACATTTTCAACTGATGGTGGACTTAAGAAGTCCAGATAAGTGCCCAAAAACTCTTATTTTTGAGGAAAAACTACAATTTCTTGATCATAATAGACTTATAATTGGTACCTAACTGATTCCGACATGATTTGACCTTATCCAAATTTATATCCACCTTGATGAAATATTTTTAACTCCCACCATCCTTACAAGTCAATTAATTAACTAGAAAAGTGGCCAAATGACCCTTTTACCACATGAAACCTAGAAAATGGACAATTTTTGAATTGAAGACACCTTGAAAAAATTCAAAGACCATTTTAGGACATTTTAAATACAATTTTGCACTTTGACTAATTTTGACTAGGTTTGACCAATGTTGACTTGGGTTGACTGAGCTAGTACAAGGAGGATGAGTTTCAACAAGGACTAGGGAAAGGTTAAGTGAGACATGTAGGACAATAGATGACCCCATAGGACATATGAAACTTTATATAAAAGTTAAAAATATTATGGGTTGACCCAAATTTGACTTGGGGTCATATTTGGTTAATAATTACCACGCAAAGGTTTTATGAGCTAATGAGCACAAGAAAATCCTTTTTAAATTGAGAACCCTTTATTCTGAGCACTCAAGAGACCTCAAAACAAATTTTCATGCCTTTTCCTTCAAAATAGAACCTCAAATTGGTTTAAAAAAATCAAAACAACATAACTCACCTTTGACAATGCTTACATAAGCTTAAACACTTTTAAATTTGATCATGACTCTTCATTAAGCCACACACACACACACTCTCTCTCTCTCTCTGCTCTTTATACCTTGACCTACAAACCACATTATGCCTTAAAACTATCCTTCATGCCTCTTTCCATTCACTCTCCACCTCACTCACATACTCAAACAACCTCATACAATCACTTATGCCTGTGTGCACTCATATCACCAAGCCACCATGTTCATACCTTCTCACTAGGTCTCTTCATGCCATGACTACGCTTAAGCTACTTAAGCACTTGACCTCAATGACCTTCTACCTATGCATTTTTAAATAATTTAAATAAGAGAACAATAATTATAACTATTGTAATACTTTCTTTTCACACTACATACCTTTAATTCTCACAAGCTTGTCACAACACACACTGCCAACTAGCCTTGCTCACAATAACACTCTTGCAGACCTACTTATCATTATACCTTCATAATAACCTTAAATGACAAAAATTACAAATTCAAGCTAACCTTAACCTTGACATCAACCACTAGAAAAGATAATTCTTAACAATCTCACCTTGTCATATCATGCACATACCTCAAAGACCACTCACGATGCATCTTCACTAGATGCACCTTGAACTATGCCTTCATAAAACCATAAGACATTAATTTCCTTTAAATTCTCTCTTAAATTTAAATTATCTCTTGTCGCATGGCTTCCTATGTAGACATTAGTTATCTTCAAACTTCTTCCATGACAAGTACCTTCCATGTTCACACCTTTTATGATAATTATCATCAATACAACACTCTTATATTACTTGACATATCACACACTACCATCTGTCCTTAGTCACCTCTTAGATCAATGACCATTATGCCTTTGCATGATGCACCCTATTGACATCAATGATAAAAACATGTCAACTAACTCCCCCTTTATCATTTATGACAAACATACTACAAAAATGAAGTCACTTCAAAATGGTACTTTTTCCATCTACTCATTATCCCCCTTTTGACATTAATGACAAAGGGTCTTCTAAAAAATACCATATGATCCTTAGACCTGAATTTCAATAAAAAACATAGATAAATTTTGGAAAATTTTAACTGTACCTCAATAAACCATGCTTCTTATCACTATACTTCACAACACAGAGCTACAAAGCTCCCCCTAAATCGATGAAAAACTTCTTCAAATGAATTCAGATACACAAGAATACTTACCTTTTCCTTGATGTTTTTTTTATGCCTTATTTGATATAGACCATTACTTATATGCTCTTGAAGCTAATGAATCATTTAATTAGCTCCCCCTTTGTCATAGCTTATGCTCATCATATGAGTTATTAGGACTCACAGACATTTCTCAACATCCTTCAAGCATCTCTCATAGACAAATTAGATACACATGCTGTCATCACACTTTATCTCTATCAACAACATTCAACTTGTTTCTATGGTCATATTGGTCTTACAGACCAATCTATATTCCATATGTCTCTAGACATAATCTTGTGCTCAAAATTGCATTCAATATCATAAATCCTTATGAACTGATATCTAGAATCAATGACAAAACTCCTTTCACCTTGTCATATACATACAAGCTATAGATAAATCAACTTATATCTTGCAACATAGACAACTTGAAAGCCTCTCAAGATGAGTCCTTCTTTGACTGCAACCTCATGCTTATACAAATAAAAGAGTGTCTCTAGGAGGCCTAATGAAGTCACCCCTTTCCATAGGGCTCTTGAAACTCCATGAACTCAAGAGATTCATAGATCTCCAAACCACTTTCCTCAGCTATCTTGTAATCATGAGACTGGTAGTCTCTCCTTAGAATCCATTTAGGCTTGACTGAAGCGTTCAACTCATCCACCTTGTCATCCTTCTTTTCTTTGACTGCCTTGTCAACACATGAAAATAGCAAGTGTTTTTGGCATTCCTTCACTTCTAATCCTTGATATATCTTAGTAAATAATCCATCTTGACCATTGGGATCAATATGATCAATCTTGACTTTCTTTGGATTCCATACTAATGTTTAACCCTTCTCATGCACTCTAGGAGCTCCATATACCTTGTTAAGTTTTGAGGGCCTTATAACTCCATTAGGATAAAATATTATAATGTTTCCCATGTTATGACAACTATAGAAAAAAAAATTCTATATATACCTCTTAATTGATTGCTCCTTCTCCCATGTTTCCATGAGAACTCATTCCTTGAGACCGTTCTACAATCACTTGCTCTATTGCCAAAGTTATGATAAGAAAAACAATAACCAAAAGAATTGGAATACCTTATTCCATTGGGCTACCTGATTGGTCTTTTCATGTTTAATTTCATGTAGGTACTTTGGACTTGTTGATGATCATTTTGAGTCTTATATTTGAAAGTTTTTACATAGGTCTTTGAGGTCTAACTCTTCTTGTTCTCTTTTTGATCTTACTTGAACTCAAGACCTATTTTTTCATGTGGATGCCTTTGAATACTCAAAATATCACCAAGAAATTCAATACTCTTTTCAAATCTCTGATGTGTCTTTAAATTGATTGTTGTCTGATCCAATTTTGCCTTTAAGGAGTCCATTTTTATTCCAAACTTGATGCATTCTTCCTCCTTGGTCCTAAGACTTGTAGTGATAATTTTAATATGAGTTTCCAAATATTTAATGATCTCATCATGTTCATTTGTGTTTATGTTTAGTCTCTCTTCAAAGAGATTGATTTTATCCCCATAACTCTTAACCAATGATCTTAGTTTCTGATTCTTCCTTATTTGGAACTTTAACTCCTCTAGAACACTCACCAATTCTGCCTCAAGGTTCACTTTAGCCTCTTCTTCATCTGATTCTTAATCATTCATAAGATATTTCCCTTTTAAACAACCCTCATTGTCTATTTTTGTAGCCATGAATAAGGTTTCATTATTTTCATGTTCATCACTATCATAGTCACTATCAAATGTACTTGTGTCACTTACATCAGATGAGTTATTATCTTCTTTGGCATAAAAACTTTTCTTGTTCTTGAATAAGCCTTTATTGCCTTCATACTTCTTAAAACCTTTCTTGATTTTATCAGGGTTATATACCTTCTTATCATCACCATGATTTTCATCATATTCTTCATTATGATCATTCTTATCATTGTTAGAACACTTAGATGTAAAGTGACCAATTTTACCACAGTTAAAACATTTAAAAGGCAACTTACCCTTGTACTTACCATATCCAATCTTCAATTTCCTAGAAAACATGGATATCAATTGATCATCATCAATATCTAAACATACCTCATCCTTGACCTTATTGGTTTTTGACTTTTTCTCAGCTTTGAATATTTCCTCCTTCTTGAGAGGTCTTCCTTCATTTGTTCTTATCTCATAGGTAGTCAAGATGCCATGAAGCCCACCCATCTAAAGTGTATCTAGATCTTACATTTATTCTACTATAGACAAATTTGAATCAAATTTAGAGCTTAGGGATCTCAATACCTTTTGAAAAAATTTAAAATCTTTCATTTCTTCTTTGATACCTTTGATTACATTGATAAATTCATCAACTCTGAACATATAGGATACATTGTTTTCATCCTCCTTCATTCTCAAAATTTCAAACTATCTATGGTGAGTCTACAAATTTCCAACTTAACATTGGTGTCTCACTCATATATGGTCTAAATTTTTTCCCAAATACCTTTGGCTGTATTACAATGCATAACCTTAAAAAATTCTTCTTCTGAAAGACCACACATGATGGCATTCATTACCTTAGAGTTGTTCTCACTTGCCTTCTTCCCTGATACATTAGTTGGTGGTATAGAAGGTGGAATGAATCCATCAACAACAGATTGCCATATGTCATATCCTAAATACATGAGATATGTCTTCATTTTGATGCTCCAAAATGCATAGTTAGTCCGATTGAAGAGAGGATCCTTATTGGTTGAGAAGCCTCCTTGTACATGTTGAATAGACATGCTTGTGACTTGAGGATCTCCTTCAATTTGTTAGGCCTACTTCAAAGGACTGAAATATGATAAAAAAAATTTGAAGTAAAATTATTAAGAGGGGGAGTTAAATCAATATTCATAACATCTCTTTTAATTACACTTAAGCAATCATGAATCATTCAAACAAACATATAGATCTAGCAAACATTGGCAACTATCCACATAAGCATGAAACACAAGAACACATCACATATATGGGAAACCATAAAGGGGAAGAAAACACAATGATATATAATAATGGAATACATTCAGATGATATAAAAACCAAATTTAATGAAGCACCAACTCCACATGGAGCACCAACCCCAACTAACCAAGCACCCATTTGACTAGGCTTTAACAAGCACCCACTTACAAGGAGGCACCAACCCCCTAGATGAATCAACAAAAATTTAGACACATAATTTAATTTATCAAATTTAAAAAACTATGTTGATAAACCAAAAAATTATGACCACTTCTTCAACTCTTCACACTCTTATCCCTCTTAAACTACCTACTAGGCCTCTTCGTTCAACTAGGTCTCTTTAAGACTGATTAGGTCATATGACCTTGATATTCATATGTAGACACACTATAATATATTAATTATATATCCTATACACTCCTATAATGGTATAAAATACCTCCTACTCAATAATGTTCTATTTCATGCAGTTTTTCTTCACTTACATAAATAGGCCTAAAACTGCCTTATATATACCATTCCTTATTCATAGACCACTTAATCGGACATACACCCTTAAACTATTAGGTATGAAATATAATAGGTCTTAGGACATATTTTTGATGTGAATAAAATGATATTTGAGTTATTTTTGGTCTGACATGACTCAATTAGACCGCATTTCAATTTTAGGTCTCATGGAGATCTAATTGCATTAGGTCCATCTCTTAATTCTAAAACTTTATTCTCTTAGGACTAGATGGATTTTTCCAAAAAATAAAAAATATTAAATTAATTATAAATATACCTCTATTAACCTCCTCCATGATTGGTTAGACCTTTATCTTTCATTCATATCATGAAACCACTTTTAAGACAAACTATCCTATTAGGCATGTGTGCCTCAAATGTCTGTCTTGAACAATTGAAGATAACACATCATTTAGCCATAAAAACATGAAAATAAATCACTTATATATAATATACATGACATAAAAAATATAGGTCATATTTATTATACACTTCCACTCAGGATATAAGGACTCAAGAACACCTCTGCAACACACTCACTCAGAACTACCAGTTTTCCTCAAAGATCAGTCATGGTGACTTTGAACTCCAACATCTATGTAGACACATTAAAATAATAATGATGCATTAAGAATAATATATGATATATTAATAAAATCCTTATACACAAAACTCATATGGTCTAATAGAAAAATATTTCTCTTTCAGACCAATCTCATGACCTTATATCACATTGTCTTATTCAAACCAGACAGGTCAAATTTTGAGCAACCTTTCACCATATTCACTGACATCCAAAACTTATTGAAAGAGTATAAATTAATTAAAATTATTTAAAAACAAATCCATGCACTTTGTTTCATAATTCTATCATGAAAACACATTCTAATTCATCTTCTCACTGTTGCCTGGGTTTTTCACTATTTACACCATTAGCCCTGTTAGTGACTAGCTAACTTGGATGAGTAGTTTAGCACACTTTAGGAATATAAATTATATATAAAAGTTCATAGACATGAAACATGAGTCTCTACCTTAGTCCTCCATCCATTTTCTTACTATGTTTAATGCAACTTTTGACTTTTATATCAACTTCTTTAGAAACAAGCTTGTAACTCAACATTTATCTCTCTCCTCTCTCTAACCAATACCACCTGGAGGTACTTGGGAGAGAAAAATATAATATATAATAGATTAAATAATAAATTTAATCCATATTGATCACTTTTAAGCAACATCTTCAACATCAGGTCTTTATTAGGGTTCTAAGAGGGTTTAAACTAGTTTTCATTCTTAACGATCGTTCACAAAGCATAGTCACTCAATCAAAAAAATAATGCCTATAATTTTGAGATAGGAACATTAAAAATATACCATGAAATAAATATGTTCTCATGAATTTTTTTTATAATATAATGAGCACAATAAATTCCTTCTCGAGTTGAGAACCCTTCATTCTGAGCACTCTAGAGACCTCCAAACAACTTTTCATGCCTTGTCCTTCAAACTAAAAACTTAAAATGCATGAAAAAACTTGAAAAAACATAAATTGCCTATTAAAATTATTACATGAGATTAAAAATCTTGAAATCTGATCATGCACCTTCATTAGGCCACACACTCTCAATTTGCTCTCTATACCTTGACCTGCAAACCACATTAGGCCTTAAAACTGACCTTCATGCCTCTTTCCATGCACTATACACCAAAATAACATACTAAAAAAATATCAAATAATCACTCATACCTATGTTCACTTATCTCACCAAGCCACCATGTTCATACCTTCTCACAAGGTCTTCGCATGCCATGACTAGGCTTAAGCTACTTAAGCACTTGACCTCAATGACATGCTACCTATACATTTGTCAACAATAGAAATAAGAAAACAACACTCATAACCAATAAAATACTCTATTTTCACACTAGATACCTTTAATTCTCATAATATTTTCACAACACACACTGCCAACTAGCCTTGCTCACAATAACACTCTTGCAGACCTGCTTGTCATCATACCTTCACAAGAACCTTCAATGACAACACTGACAACTTCAAGCTGAACTAAACCTTGACATCAACCTTGACATAAAAAAATATAAAAGAAAATTCTTAATTATTTATAGGTCAATTCTCCCTTGTACTTCATGAATGGAAATAAGAACTTATATCTTACCTCTGTTACATGCACATACCCAACTATGTCCTTTATTATTTGTTTGGGTCACGTGTGTCTCTTATGAACTATAAAGGCTTTCAAGTTATTAGTAGTAATTTAAATTTATTTGATTTTTAATATACTCTTCACTCTAATTCTTAATTTATCCTCTTTTTTCTTAACATTCCTAGAACCCATTTGTATTCTCCAACTTACACACTCATTTCACACATCTACTTGTTTCCTTATTGTTCTTCATTGGCTTCATAGCCTTCCAAAACCATAAATGTCTAATTATTTTCCTTTAATTAATGTTTATATATTGAATATAATAAATTTTAGTCTCCTTTAATTTCTCTTTGATCTTCAACCCACTCAACACAACATTTCTTGCTTAACTCTACTACAATTCTTACTTTCTTGACCTTATTCTAGTAGCCTTTTTTACCCATTTTCTTCTTGTATGAACAAGTAAAATGGAGTTTTAGAAAAATAATAATTTTATAAAATACCATATATTAATTATTATCTATTCAACAAGTTTTATGCTATAACTTGTCCCCTAGACCACTTTACTTGGCATTTATTAGGCTCTATTAGGGCTTAATTAGGTCACTATTAAATTCTTTAACACATAGTCTTCATTTTTTCATAATACAAGGTACGCATGAAATTTAAATTTAAAAAATATATTTATATTACATAAATACCATATATTCACCAAATTTAAGACTTTTTTGACAGTGGCAACTCTTGTTATACACGTTTTAATATTGAAACCCTAGACATGGTTATGGCTGACCGTCACTAACACAAGAAGGGTTATTTTGTCTCAAAAAGCATCCTAATTTATTTAAAACCACACAAATAAAATAATAACATATTAATAGCCTAATTACACCTTTTTCAATCTTTAGACCTCCACTATAATGCTTCTATTCACCACTAGTATGAGTTTTCAATAGGATTACACACACAGTCACAGGGCTATGCAGCTGAGAAGAGTTATTTGAGATTATTTGAATTACATGAAATTTAAAAATTTTATCAAGGTATTATAAAATTTTTTTACACTTGAATCACCTTATATAATAAACACATACCACCCTCGATAACTCTGTTCACCTCCTTTATATGGTTTTATAATTGACAATATGATTGTAAGTGATTGTTAGGCTACCTTATAGGGTTTTATTATAAAACATAAGACATAATAAGTTAAATATGTTTGAAATAAAACATAAATAATTTAATAACATGGAAATAAAAACTTACCACTTAGGCAAACACTTCTATCAACTTCCAATATAATCCTTTCTAGAACATCTTGTTACTCAACCTTCTCTCTCACACAAAATACATTCCTTCTTATACAATACAGTGAATAGGGTATTGCATCTGCAACATTGTTTCTTTACCCAAATATTTGAAAAAAATAAACAAATTCTTGATAACATCAAGGAAAATAGTTAACAAACTCACAAAATATTATATGTATCTCAAAAATAACTCGTTATACAATATTTATTCTTTGGAACAATTCAAAACACAAAATTTACAAAATTAATAGAGAACATCTCTTTCTATTTAAAAATAGACGTCACCTTCAATATTCATCGGGAATCACCTCTCTTATTTGGAAAAAAATTGATAAAATCTAACTTAAGACATAAATATATACAAGCTTATTTGAACCATAACTAACTCAATGGTTCTTGCTCCTATTCAAGAACATTAACAAGTGTAGACTACCTATTCCTAACGCACTTATTACCATGAATAACCAAAAGAGTTAAGAATGTATTGAGACAACCTGGACCTCTTGAGAATCTTAAAAAAATACTTAAAAATTCCTCATACACTCAAAATCCCACTCAAATTAATTCCTAGAATTCAAATATTTGAATTTGAGTTTTGGCTAGAAAACACTATATAGACTCAAATTTGAATTTAAAGACCACCTAAGGACTCTAATCACTTAAAACACATCCTATTTGAATTATACTAACCAAAAAAAATCAAAATTTAAGACCATGTGAAGATTCCTTGCATCATACTACCAAGGGGCAAATAAAACTTTCCCTAAAAGTTATAAATATTCTTGCTTTGATGTGCTAACTTGTGATCTTCATTGCTTGGCCTCCTAGATCCCAAGGCCTACTAGAGGATCATAGAACTTATTTCCTTTTGTCTAATACTACAACCAATTTATATTGTATATGTGTATTCTCTCTTGAGCTACACTTGTATATTCTCTTGCCTCTTGCCATATTCACCCAAGTTATACTACAATCAACAAAACATTAGCAAAATCATGTTATTTATCATGCCCTTGAGGCATTATACTTCATCCATCATATTTTCATTAGCCACCAACTCATGTGGCTCTTCTCCTTGTATGGTTTCTCCCTCATTTACCACATGTTCTTCAACCTCAATAGATGCAACTTTGCCTTGTAGAGTGTCTTCATATGCATGGTTCTTCCATGATTTCATGAGTGATATTATTTTAGACACCGCTACTACATTCCACAAGTATATGTTATATTTTATAACCTCATGTACCATCTCTTTATACATTTGATGAGGATTAAAGTCATATTCTCTCTTCAAAATTTCATACAAACTAGAATAGTCCTCATACCTTTTCTCATGTTGTTGTCCCATTGTTATTTTGTATTCACTTACATCCTCTTTAGTGAATATAAATTCTTGTTTCATGTCACCTTTCTTCATGGATGGTTGACCTACTTGTTCTTCTTCCTTCATCATGGATCTTTCTTGAGCCTCTTCTTCCTCTTTGTGCCTCTTGAACACCACTTGATCATATGCTTCTTATTTTTGTTTCTTGAGCATATGCATTGGCCCAATTATCTCATATTATTCCTCAATTCTCAAACATACATACACATATGTAAAATAATCATTAGTTTGAAATCCATGAGGCTTGCTTGCCCCCTCCTTTTTTATTTTAGTCTACTTCCTCAACACTCTCAACTATCTCTTTAAAATGCTTACTTATACTTGATTTGTCTTATTCCACATTATGTCCTTAAGAGGCCATCTAAATCTTGTTATAATCCCAACTAAAAACTTTGGTCTTAGTTCCTCCAAAGCTTTCTCTAAAACTATTGAGTGTGCCTTTAATGTAGCAATCTCACTCTTATCACCTTCCTCTTTCTTTACTCCCATGTGGTGACCTTCTTGCTTCAATCTGTTCATCTTATTTCAATATCTAATCTTCACATTATCTCAAAGGTATCTCTCTTTCACCTTTATCTCTTATTGAAAATATTTCCTACTTGCCTTCTTTACCATTCACTTGGTCTCTCTCTCTCTCTCTCTCTCTCTCTCTCTCTCTCTCTCTCTCTCTCTCTCTCTCTCTCTCTCTCTCTCTCTCTCTCTCTCTCTCTCTCTCTCTCTCTCTCCAAGCCTTCTTCACTTAAGGGATTCACCATAAACTTATCTCTTTTATACCTCTCTTCCACATATACCTTCAACTTTCTTTAGTAGGTTTCTAAACAATCTTCACCATCATTGCATAAACTAATCAAATTCATAAACTGAAAAACAAAAAAAAACTTGTAACTTTTCTTCATGCATACCTTCTTCACTTGCTTCCCAATGACCTTCAATCTCTGATACAAAAATGATGTAGAGGTCAATGCTCCCTTGTACTTCATGAATGGAAATAATAACTTATATCTTACCTCTACTACATTCACATACCCAACTCTATACTTTATTATTTGTCTGGGTCACTTGTATCTCTTTTGAATTATAAAGGTTTTCAAGTTCTTAATAGTAATTTCACTTTATTTTCTCTTTACTAGACTCTTCACTTTGCTTCTTAATATATCCTCTATGTTCTTAACATTCCTATAACCCATCTGTATTTTCTAACTTACACACTACTTCACCCATCCACTTGTTTCCATATTGTTCCTTATTGGCTTCATATCTTTCCAAACCCATAAAGGTATAATGCTTGTCCTTTCATTAATGTTTATATATTCAATATAGTAACTTTCAATCTCCTTCAAGTCTTCTTTGATATCAAAACCACTCAACACAACATTTATTGCTCAACTCTACCATAATTCTTACTTTCTATACCTTATTCTAGTAGCCATTTTTTACCCCTTTTCTTCTTGTATGGACAAATACGATGTATTTTGAGAAAAATAATAAATTTTTAAAATACCATTTATCCATTATTATCTTTTTACCAAGTTTTATGCTCTAATCAGTCCCCTAGACCACTTTACTTGGCATTTTCTAGGCTCTATTAAGCCTAATTAAGTCACTGTTAACTTCTTTAACACATAATATTCATTTGTCCATACTACAAGGTATGTATCAAAATTAAAATTTAAAAATATATTTCTATGCCCTAAATCCCATCTATTCACCAAATTTCAAACATTTTTGACAATAACAACTCTTGTTATACATGTTTAAATATTGAAACCCTAGATAGGGTTATGGCTGACTGTCACTAACCCAAGAAGGGTTATTTTGTCTCCAAAAGCATCTTGTGTTGTTTCAAACCAAAAAAATACCATCATAGGATATTCATAACGTAATGATAGCTTTTCCAAGCTTTATACCTCCACCATAATGCTTCTATTCGCCACTAGTATGAGTTTTTAATAGGATTGCACATAGAGTCACAGGTCTATGTAACCAAGAAAAGTTATTTGAGGGTATTTCACTTTAAAATAATTTTAAAAACATTATCAAGGATTTATAACCTCTATTTATACTTTAGTCACCTTATACAATCACCACATACCATCCTTGACAACTCTATTCACCTCCTTTATATGATTTTGTAATTGACAATATGACTGTAAGTGATTGTTAGGCTACCTTATAGGGTTTGATTATAAAAAATAAGACATCAAAAATTCAATATGTTTGAAATAAAAAATAAGTCCTTTAATAACATGGAAATAAAATCTTACCACTCAATAAAACACTTCAATCAACTTCCAACATAATCCTTTCTAGCACATCTAGTTACTCAGCCTTCTCTCACGTAGAATACATTCTTTATTATACAATACAATGAACAAGGGATTGTATCTGCAACATTGTTTCTTTACCTATATATTTTAAAACCATAAAAAATTTATTGTGCACATCAAGTAAAATAGTTAACAAACTCACCACAAATTATATGTATCTCAGAAATAACTCTATACAATATATTTTTTTAGAGCAATTCAAAATAAAAAATATACAAAATGAACAGAGAACATCTCTTTCTATTTAAAAATGGAGGTGCCCTTAAATATTCCTTGGGATTATCACCTCTCTTCCTTGGAAATTTTTTTCTAAAAAATAACTAAGACATCAAAATATACAAGCTTATTTGAACCATAACTAACTAAATAGTTCTTGCTCCTATTCAAGAACATTAACAAGTCTAGACTACCTATACCTAACACACTTGTCACCATGACTAACCAAAAGAGTTAAGAATGTATTGAGACAACCTAGAAATCTTAATAATATTAAACAAATACTTAACTCATCCTCCTATTCTCGAAATCCCACTCAAACTAATTCCTAAAATTCAAATATTTAAATTCTAGTTTTGGCAGGAAAACACTATATAGACTCCAATTTGAATTTACAGACCACCTAAGGACTATAAATACTGCAAACACATCCTATTTTACTTATACTAACCAAAACAACTCAAAATTGGTCACCATGTGAAGATGCCCCTACATCACTCAATAATCTCACCTTGTCATATCATGCACATACCTCAAAGACCACTCACCATGCATCTTCACCAGATGCACCTTGACCTATGACTTCATGAAACCATAAGACATTAGTTGACTTAAAATTATCTCTTGCCTTCAAAGTCTCTCTTGTCACATGGCTTAGTATGTAGACATTAGTTATCTTTAAACATCTTCCATGACCTATACCTTCTATGCTCACACTTCTTATGATAATTATCATCAATGCAACACTCTTATGTGCCTTGACATATAACATACTACCATTTGTCCTTAGTAACCTTTGACATCAATGAACATTTTTACTTTGCATGATGCACCCTTTTGACATCAATGACAACAACATGTCAAAAAAACCTATGAATTTGAGTTTGAGTCTATGAAGCACACTCCATTGTGTGTCTTGCAAATGAAACATAAAGGAATCAATCCTTATTTAAAAAACATCAAAATAAAATAAAAAACTAAGTAAAGAGATGAGAGAAAGAGGAAATGAACAAATACACCTCATTGGGTATGTGAACCAATGCTAAAACTTGGTGACATCCTATGTATGCATGTAGATGGTGATCAAATGGTGAATAACTTGGATTGAGCCGATGGTTTTCTCAATCCTCATGTGTGTGTGGCTTAAGAACTCAACCTGGCCTTGAATCCATCATTAAGCTCCCCTAATTGGTGGATCATGATATGTGAATAACTTGGATTATACTGATGGCTTGTCCACCCCTCCTATGTATGATCCGTCAACACCAGTAGGAACTTCACTACTTTTTAAAAAATGTTTACTAAGATCTGATAATTACTTAATTCCTTAAATGAAATAGAATTTGATGCAAAAATTTCTCAACTTTATAACATTGGTTTATTTAAATCTGATTAAAATATGATCCAAGAATCATGTTTCAAAACTGAAATAAAGGTGAATTGAAAGATCACATCAGTTATCCATTGAAACTGTCAGATTTTTCCAAGTTCTTGATTTATTCAGTTTCTCGTAAATGATCAAATGATTAAATTTTACATTCTGATTAAAATCTAAAATTATAATCTACAAATTAACTGAAACTAAAATGCAAAAATGAATTCAAAGATCAAAAACATAGAAATTGTTAACGGGGTTCAGAATTCCTACGTCCCCAGGTTCATTAGAACCAATCCATTAATGTTGCTTAAATTGCAAGCACAAAATATACATAAAATCAATAATAGATCATTTTTATCTGCAATAATAGTGATCATAGCTTTGAAATACCTTCGTTGGCTCAACACATCCTTCACTATCCTGAATCACACACAAGGGTTTCTCCAAATCAAAATTGGCAACTTACGTAGCTTAAAATGACATTAAAAATTCTCAAATATTAGAAAATGAATATAAATCATAGAGAATATCAGAATTATAAGCAACTTTATAGTTTACTTCCAGCTTTGGTTTAGCCTCTAAGGGCTCCAAAATGACCGAATACTATAAACGGGTCTATTCTGTTCCAAAACACAGTCAATAATTAACCCCATTTAAATATAATGTTGTGCCCTTATAAACATGTTTCCAAGCATAGGTCAAGTGGTCAGGTCTTATCCCTTTTGATGGATAGGTCATGGGTTCAACCCCATCAGCATAGTCTTTTGTTCTAAACTTTATCAAATATCCCACATACGTGGGATATTAAGTTCAGAAGGCTTTTTATAGCCTTGTATCTACCTTATCATATGCCGAGATAGCCTTTTGGATAAGGCATGTAATTACTCAGCCCCAAAATTGCCATGTAGATGTGGTTTATGTGGGCAATTAGATGGAATATGTGGTAAGGCTTATCTCGAGCTATGCTGACTCAAACGTTTGGTTACTTAGAACCTTCAGATATGGCAGCGTTTACAAAATGCATTGATATTAATCTCACATGCAAGAGTTTATAATGAAAATTTGAATTTAAATACCAATTCAAATATGATGCAATATGAAATTAGGAGGTCAAGGCACCCCTCCTTAAAAAGAGTGTGTCGACCCTTATTAAAGGCCCCAATGCACAAATAGTGGGGCCCGTTTGTCCAATCCGTACACGGTGTCAAAGACAAAAATCAACAAAACCCAATTTTTTGGACTCCCATTGAATTCCACATGTCACCCCCTGATTGGACCACTTGGCATGTCCACATTGCACCACATCATCTTACGACACCACATTTTTTCCCTATCGCATCAGAACTTCAGTGGACCATATCTTTTGCATACGATGTCCATTTTGCAAACTATGAAAAGTGCCAGAAAGCTATCGATGAGATATACACTATGAAATCATTCTAATAAGAATATGGAGACTTAAGTTTTTTTTAACAAATGGAGAGATCCACTTGGATCAATGTAGGTGGCTTAAGAACTCAAAAAACCTATGACTCCATCATTGCCTATCCATGTGTAGTAGATGCATCTGAAACTGGAATTATGTAATGTAAATAAGTTGTGTGATGTAATTAAATTTTTTTAGGATGGATCTAGGGCCACTTAAAAAATCTAAAATAAAAAATGGCTCAGGGGCTACTCGAGCACTCATGAATGTATCTCAGGTATTACTCGATAATGCTAACCATTGAAAACATAATAAAACATCAATCTAGTGTGAACTTGGTAAAAAATTGGTGAAAATTGTGTCTAGAGTAACAATGTGGAGAATGACATGGATCTTCCATTCTATTTGAGAGTACTGGTTTCAAACTAAACATATGGGAATAATGTGTCATGCACATGCCCCCATCTCTAATATCTATGTATATGGATTTTGGATTGAGTCATAATAATTGGTTTGAGTATTTGAAACTAAAATGGGAGTGATCATGCTATGCATGATACCCATAATCTGAGAAAACCTATGTAATCTATGTGAACGCTGAGCATAAACTAAGAATATCTTATAATCTATGACTAATACTATATAAACCTAAACTGTACATGTTATAATTTTCTAATAATTATGGAATTTTTTATTTTTGGGGCTATTAGACAGTAGCACAGTACCTTGGTCAATATTTCAATGTGCTAGTGTCCTCTATGCTACACTATTAACCAAATGTGTTGTTTATGTGTAAAATGAGATTGATCTGTATGTGACTATTTTTCACTATGTTTTCTTGAGTCTAGGCTCTATACTTTATGTCTGCATGCTGAAAACTATGTTTTGAGTGGACTAGGATGGCTTGATCTCTATGAAAAGCCCCTATGAATGTCCCCTCTTTTGAGGGGAATTATTGAGCCTATACAATAACCATCCTCAAAATAAAAGCTATGCATCATGTGTGTTAGATTGAAAACATATGATATTTACATGATAAACCAATCTAATGTGTATACATGATATTGTAATGTAAAATAATCTAAACATAAGTTGGTAATGTATAATGTATGTTAGATCTAGCATTCACAAGGTTGTCAAGATATATATATATAACAATATATGGATGTATATGAACAAAAAAATTTGAGTATAATTTGAGTAAAGTACCTAGGGGGATGGAGCATGATGTCCATCAATGCACCCAAGGAGGAAGAGGATATGCATGAGGTCCTCATGGCATCACAAATTGGATATGTGTGTAACAATCAAGAGATAAGTGGCATGGCCATAATGCATACATACAAACACATGAGGCATGCAAAGTAGGACAAGGGGCCATAATAAAAGGGACACGAGCACATGTCACCGAGTTTGAGAAAGAGAAAAAATATAAGGACATTCTCAAATTTCCACATATGCATAAAAAAAGCAAGGTTGGATTCAAGCCACATGGAAGGACATGTTTAAATGTTTGCATACATAATCAAGAAGGCACACACAAAGACATGGGCACTAATAACATCCATAGGCATGGATCATGGTATCAACATGTTAGCTTTTAAACCAAATATTTTATACTCATTGTTAGGATTAAAAAAGGCCTAATCCTAATAAATGTTCAAGAATTAAATGCAAAATTAAAAAAATCTACAAAAATATTAACATAGAAGAAACCACATTACACAAGATATATGTGGAAACCCTGTTAAACCAGTAAGGGGAAAACCATGGGGCAAAGGCAACATCCATTCTTTAATATTCATCAACAAAACTCTCTCTATAACATTAACTCCTCTCAGAAACTCCTTTCCAATGCTTACAAGCACTCAGGTGAACCAAGCTTGTCAAAAAGCCTTATATGATACAACATCCATCATGATGATAACAACCATAAAATCCAAGGTGAGATCCAAAGAATTGAATTCATCTCCATAAGCCAAGCTAACAAGCCTCCAAGATCCAACTAGGTGAGCCAAGATAACATAGCCTTTCAGTATCCAACCTCTAACCTCAAGGATCTCCATGCTTCAATAAACTAGGTGAGCCATGCTCTCATCTAAGCCTTACAGGATCTAACCACCTAAGAATGAATTATGCTTACAACCCAAACATCTAGGTGAGACAAGCATTCAAGAATTACAAGCTCTAACCTTTTAACATGCAATCCCAAGGCTCACATGGATCCTCAAAGGGAATCCATAAGGAATTACAAATTGATTACAAATTACAAAGGAGAACATAATGTTTTATATCATTTAACAACAAAGAGAGAGAGAAGAGAGAGAGGGAGAGATAACTTCATGGTTACTCTAAAAAATTCACCACATTTGAGTGGGTGTCATGTGATCTTAGTGTTGGTTTTCCCCATGTGTCAAAAGTAATAAAAAATGACCCTCCACTAGACAAGATCCAAAGCCACCTTCATGTGGCTCCAAAAATCACTCCCCACTTCCACAAGTGAGTCCAAACACTCAATAGTGTTCTTCTTGTCTTCATATCCAAGGGTCAACAAAGTGGATGCTCCACTTTAAATAATATCCAAGCCACCCCATGTGAATCTAAGAATTACACCCCCTCACACATTTGAGGCCAATTTGCAATTGTGCAATCTTATCTTCATCTTCACATGTGATCACAAAAGTCCAAAAGGTGTTCCAATCACCTTTTGACCTTTCCTAGACATGTAAATCCTAAGTCCATTTATAAATTTGACACAATACCATGACTCTTGTACCATGTGACAACCTGCATGTGATAACTAAGGACAAAACATGTCCATAGCGGAGTGTTACACCCCACTCAATGTCACCTCAACTTGATCACATCTTAGGACCCACCATGGGCCCTCCTACCACATCACCATCTTTCCACATCACCTACATGCCAACTCATCTACAAACCAACATGGCATATCACCAAGATGCCATCTTAGCATACCACATCACCATGAATAGTGCATATAAATAGTGACCTATGAATAGTGGCTTCAAACCCTAACAATATCCCACTTGAAGTCATATACACAAGACCTTACCACACCTATGTCTTCTACCAACCAACTACCATCTAGCTAAAATCTATGTTATCATCAATGCCCACTACTACTCACACAAAAACATAGTAAAAGTTTTCTACACTATTAATTTTTTTTGCCCTGATCAGCTTTGTCAACATCTACTTTTCCATAACAGATTTGCAGTAACCTAAAGTGAATCCCACTTCACCACAAACCCATCCTTCTTCAAGATTCCACTATCAACTGCTTACAACTCCCACTGCTTGGAAGTATCCAGTCTAGTACACACCATGGCATATATGAGGCTTCCTACTTATGATAAATATAATACATAAGATAACCATGTATTCTCCTCCTCTAGGATATTCCAGAAGATAACTCATTAAACCATAAGAAGTGGGATATTTTCCTTTCTTATTTTATGTCCATTGTGCATCTCCATATTTGGTTTGTTCCTTCATCTCATCTTAGTCTCCCGAGCCATGTCACCATTGATCATGTTGTGGCCTACAACCAACATGCCATGTACACACAATAGCAACCTCTGCTAAACCTTGGCTCGTCATGAAGGTATTCCTTTACCACATCAATATGCCTACTAGAACCTGTATAGTATTCAATTGTAAAAACCATCAACTCTTTACCTCATCCTCATAGCCTCTTGACTACTCCATCTCATCATGAGACCACCATGTAGGAATGATTATTTTACATCCAACTGCTCCAACAACAAGTGCACATAACATTCTTGATAGTAGTTATCAACATAAGAGAAAAACTCATATAAGTCAATCACATGCTCCTCTATATGTAGTAAATTTCTACCCACCATGATCAACATGGTACCCATCCATAGTTTTTGGGAAATCATCACACTACTTAGTGCATCACTATACCTACCAAGTTTTTGAGCCCCCAAAATACAATAAAGCTGCATCTTGATCTACCTTATGTCAAACACACAACCTTCTCCTTCCATAGAACCTCATATCTCTTATTTTTCTCTATCCATCTTGAACTACTTTAAAAATAGGAGAGAAGCCACATAAGTCAACACATGACTTATACATGTAGCAAACCACTACCCACCATACTCAACATGGTACCCATCCTCAACTATTTAGAGGTCATTGTGCTACTTAGTGCATCACTTCACCTATTAAGTTTTTGATCCCCAAAGATATAGTCAAGCTACATCCTACTCTATTGCATGTCAAACACACGACCTTCTCCTTCCACATAATCTCAGGTATCTTGTTCTTCTCCATCCACTAGGTATAATATTAGGTTTCTTGCATCTCCTCCTCTACATGGAATTACAGCATCATCTTGGCTCACACACTATGGTAGTAGGATCTCATAACTTATATTCCTTCACCAATTGAGAACCACAATAAGTTACATGTCTTTTCATCACCCTCCATATACACCAATGGAGATTAGATTTATCCACCACAAGCTATATAATTATTTCTTCATCAAGAACATTGTTCTGGTGTTGATCCATCTAGTAATATTGTTAAGCTTTTCCTCCATTCTCCATCTTTTGCCAAGAGAGAAATCCCTACCATGAATTTTTTTTTTAATATCTTGGTCTCTCCACATGTAGCTCCCACTTGCAAAAACCAACCAACAACCATGGCTCTAATACCACTTGATAGGATCTATAGGCATGGCTCCTGGTACCAACATGTTAGCTTTTAAACCAAAGCTCTGATACTAGTTATTAGGATAAAAAAGGCATAATCTTAATAGATGTGAAAGAATTAAATGTAGAATTAAAACAAGCTATAAAAACATAAACACATGAGAGAACACATTCCATAATATATACATGAAAACCCTACTAAAATAGCAAGGGAAAAACCATGGGGTAAAGGCAACATCCATTCTTCAATATTCATCAACAAAACTCTCTCTAAAACATTAGTTCCTCTTAGAAACTACTTTTCATTGCTTAAAATTACTCACGTAAACCAAGCTTGCAACTAAGCCTTATAGGCTCCAACCTCCATCATGATGATAACAACCATAACATCCAAGGTGAGATCCAAATCATCAACCTCCATCTCTATGAGTTGAGTTAACAAGCTTCCAAGCTCCAACTAAGTGAGCCAAGATAACATAACCTTTCAGGCTCTAAACTCTAACCTTAAGGATCTCTATGCTTCAACAAACTAGGTGAGACATGCTCTTCTCTAAGCCTTATAGGTTCTAACCACCTAAGCATGAATGATGATTACAATCCAAACATCTAGGTGAGTAAAGCACACAAATATTACAAGATCTAACCTTATAACATGCAAGCCCAAGGATTTCATGAATCCTCAAAGAGAATCCATAAGGAATTACAAATGGATTACAAATTACAAAGGAGATCATAATGCTTTATATCATTTTACAATAATGAGAGAAAGATGAGAGAGAGAGAGAGAGAGATAAATTCATGACTACTCCAAAAAAATTGCCACATTTGAGTGGGTGTCATGTGATCTTAGTAGTGGTTGTCCCCATGTTCCAAAACTCATCAAAAATAACCCTCCACTAGACAAGATCAAAGGCCACCTTCATGTGGCTCCAAAACTTGCTCCCCACTTCCACAAGTGAGTCCAAATACTCAATAGTGTTCTTCTTGTCTTCACCTCCAAAGGTCAATAAAGTGGATGCTCTACTTTAGACAAGATCCAAGCCACCCCATGTGACTCTAATAATTTCACCCCATTTACACATGTGAGTCCAATCTATAATAGTGCATTCTTTTCTTCATCTTCACATGTAATCACAAGAGTCCAAAAGGTGTTATAATCATCTTTTGATCTTTCTTAGACATGTGAATCCTAGGTCCTTTTAGAAATTTGACCCAATACCATGACCCTTGTCTTTTTCACCATGTGACAACCCACATGTGACAACAAAGGATAAAACATTTCCATAGTGGAGTGCTATGCTCCACTCCATGTCACCTCAACTTGATCACATCCTAGCCACCATGGGCCCTTCTACCACATCAACATCCTACCATATCATTTGTATGCCAAATCATCTGCATACCCACATATGACATCACCAAGATGCCATCTAAACATGCCACATCACCATGAGTAGTGCTATGAATATTGACCTATGAATAGTGGCTTTACACCCTAATAGACACATGTCCAAAACATACACATAATGAAAGGAATTGGCATAGAGCCATTCAACAATGGCATATTCAAATGCTCTCAAATATATGTAGAAGAAATCAAATAAAGTCAAACATTAACTACTAAAAATCTAAATGAAAGTATGTATAAACATGTGATACAAATCCATATAATAGAAAATATGTACATAAGTTGAGTCTATAGTAGTGGTAGTAAAAAATTTGAGCAGTATAGGATGATCAATATCAAGATATAAGCAATGTGAAATATTTGATATGGAGTATATAAAGATATAACCTGGTAAACTAGAAGCTATGTAGTATGATGCCCCTAATGGGTGAATGTATCAATGTCAAATCTATTTAGCTATTTATGTGCCTCTAATGGGTAGATAGTAACAAATATGGATCTATGTAGAAGACCTAAGTCATGTAGTAATATGTGAAACACTTGAAGATAACAAGTGAAGCATGTATGTATGATAAAAGTAATTATACTAGCATAAATATCAAATGTAGTACCTAGAAAATAGAAGGAATGTAAACATGGAAATGCATACAATCTAATTCTTTTTGTATTTTTGAAAATATTATATTATTTTTGTCTTTTCTTAGTATAAATTATGTATACAAAATGTGAAAATGAAACTATATACAAGGATCCAAGCAAGATAAACTATATATAAGTAGAGAAAAACATACTAACCAATGACTCTCACAAGAGACTCATTATCAAGGTGTCTTGTATCAAATAAGGGAAGAGTGACTACACATGTTATGTAATGTGGTATCTGAGATCTATGAACGAGATGTACTAAGTAATCTGTAGCTGAAACTACCTATGGAGTGGGGATATGAATCTATGGAGCTGACTGAATAGGCCTATGAATTATGGGGTTCTTAAAGACCCATTTAGTAAAAAACATTATGATTGGTATGGGTGGTATATGTTATAACATTGATCTAGATGGTAATGAGGTAGAGATAATCCTTATAGAATCTAAAACATGTCTCTGACATATGGGTCTCTCTAAGAAAGGTATCGATGGGAGAGTATGTGTATGTGATAATGTTATATGAGTAGACCTCACCTACACTGGTAACTCAACTAATATTGGAGGTGTGCTAATAGAAGCTATGTTTGGAGTTGTAATTGGTGTCTAGTGTGTAACTAGCTATGTAATAGGTAAAGGATATTCATATGTAAGGCCCTCAATTATAATCACCTAATTAACATGTATATAATTAAGAAATATGTGCATGATGGATGGAATGGCTCAAATATTTTATATCCAATGCCTACCAAATAGCATATCAATAGGTAAAACTAAGAATCTAATGGCCATATATGTGGGCCCAACCTGTAATAGAAGTACTATCTCCCTAAATAGAACTATGAACATGAACACTAAAGCCAAAAATAATTATATTTGTCTAAGAAATATCCTGCTCTAAATAACCCAAGTGATGTAGAAGTTTAATAATACACATGTTAATGCTTGACCCGTTATCAACCATCAAACTCTAGATAGGATGATAAGCAATGTAAGCTCATACAAAGAGTGCATATAAATCTGATTCAACATCGATGATCTCTTGCTTTGAAAAAATGATGAGAGGTATAATGGATGTTGTAGTATGATACACACCAAGGTATTTTAAAGGGTGTGTGTCCATCATACGATTATGATAATATATTGGTGTTGGATGTGCCTAATAAGTATAATAAACACCTGAAGTGCATGTTGTCTCATTAGACATATATTTTGGAAATGGATCTAAAAATATTTTCAATGTTTTTCGCTTCCATTGGCTATGATTTGGGTGTTTCTCTAAGAGTGTTGACATCAATGATATTAACATCTATCAAATCTTGTATCTTATGTGTAAGCTGATGCATCTATTTGTAGTATGGCCTAGTGCCTTGTGATAGTCACAAAATGTATTGGCATCATAACTCTTTGGAAGAGGCATAGTTGTATCAACCTATTTAATGGGATGGAGAGATATGCCATCACATTCCAAGAATTGTTGTAGAACATGCATTGGAAATTTAGGAATATTTGTGAAAGGTCTATTTGGAGGAGCTAATAAAACTAGGTGAGGAGCTAGCTCTGAGTTTGTATTAACTATTATATTTTTATCATTCTTATTTTTAGTGGGCCTCACCTTATATGGGGGCTTATTGGAACTCTTATTAGTTGAATCTGATGTAGTTGTGAAATTTAATTTGTCGATGGAGAGAATCTTGACTTCTCATTCTTTCACTACATGACATAGCTTTGTGAATGATGATTTTTTTTTAAAAATAGTATAGCTTCATGCAATGTTGGTAATAAACTCTTATTGAATGTGTCCTAGAGTTCTCTATCTGACATGGGCTAGTCATCTTTACTAATATATTTTTATATCACAAGATATATTTAGCTATTAACTCATTGTGTTTTTTTTTGAGTTATGAAACTTGAGCATATAAAACCTTATCACCGATATTGATTAAAAAGTGTGCCAAAAAGATATTTTCTATTGGATTGCATGTTGTGATGGATTTATTAGGAATATCATAGAACCATCATAATGCATTGTCTTTTAAACTATAATAAAAAATTAGTTAGGAACCAATCATTAGACACATATATAACTATGCTACATGAAAAGCAAAAAGATGATGCTCTAGGTCACCCTTAACATCATATAAAATAAAATTGGGTGCCATAAATCCATAGGGCAAAGAAGTTAATATTATATGTTGTGCCCAAGGTGTATGTAGGATCATGTGAGAATCCAAGGCATAAGATGGTCTAGTAGTACCCCACTGAATATGTAACACCTTGGACTTTAGAGAATTGATATCCTAACAAAGTGATTGTACATATAAAGAGGAGGGATGTGTAGTAAACACAAGAGGTGGTGCAATTGGTGAGAGTTGGCTAGTTGTAGTAGGTTATTATAGAATCTGAGTTATGTCCATATTAGGTGTAAAAATATTATTATCTATGGGGTTGGAGGATTGACCTATAGTGTATTTCAGGAGATCTCCTTGGAAAATATAGATAAGGTCATCTTACATATCAAGATGTTTAGAAACAAAATATTTAAAATGTCTCTTATCAGTCTCATCAAATCAATTATTGAATTCTACCATTGTAGATTGGGAAGTAGGAAAATAAAAAGTTGTATATTTTAAACCTTTTAAGAGACTAAATATATGAAAGATTGTATAAATATAATAATGAATTGTATTTGATATTTTGAAATTAATTACTAAGCATAGAAAAAAAGGATACAAACCCTAAGACCATCTAAGGCTAGGGTTTGAATGGTATTTAAAGTAAGTTAGGTTGACCAAATGATTTAAATTTTAAGGGATTTATGGAATGTAATACCTTAAGTTGCTAAATTTATAGAATAATAAATCAGTGAATAAATATAGCAATATCAATAGCTGATAATTTGTATAATAATTGATTTAACTATTTATTATATAAATATCAAATGAATTATAAGATATGTACTTAGTTAGAAACTAACTGAGACATATAAGTAATAGGTGAAGAAATGGTATAGGGACTGTGCAAGATGTCATGAATAGGAACTAGGAGTTAAAAACCCTCCTAGATAATAGAGCGATCTTATGGATAGCAGTGTACCCTTCTAGTGTCATTTATGTTGTGGTAGTGTCCTTTTTCAAGCAGGGATAGTAAAATTCTAGGTGTATATTCACCTAGTTTTGGGGAGTCTGTGCATGTATGCATAGATGTTGATTCACTGTTTATTCCTTGTTTTGACTAATACCAATGATAAACCTTAGGATTCCATGTTTTTAGGGTATTTGAGGATCACAATTGGAAAAAGAGTGGTGTTACTAGGGTAGGTTAGATGTGGCATCAACACCCCATATGTTGAGCATTGCCTACATACCAATACCTTGAAAGGTGATCAAGCTCAAATTAATTATCCCAATATAAGTGCTGGTATGAGTGTAAGTGAATTCTATTATGAGTGCTAGTTTGAGTGCTTTGAGTGTGACATGAGATTGGAAATTTGAGTAATCTAAGCTTTGAGTTATTGGAGATGGGTGTATGCATAAGTAGGGAAAAATAAGAATCAATGACCTTGATTTACACAACTATTTATGATTTTACTTATGAGTATTTGCATATGAATTCTATCTAGTGGATAAGTGATTGAAAGTGGTATATATATAACATTTTAGTGCTTGTAAATATGTGAAATAGGTCTATGCTAACCCTAAGAGTGCTTTGAGGAATGGAAAGATATCCATTTGGAGAGCAAAGAGAAAAAGAACATTACAACTGCCCTTTAGTCAATAGCATGGTGAGTTATAGTCCAAAGGACCATGCTAGTATCTAAGTCATAAGAACAATTGAAAATGAAACTTGGGTGCCTAGGGGTGGCTTAGTGCTTATTTTGGTATATCTGGGAATGGGTTGAACTCACACAAAAGATGGAAAATGATCAAAATATGTCCTAAGATAGGTTTAGTCCTAAGCTAAGGACAAGGTGGTCTCAAGTGATAGTCATTGCACTCAATGACATTTTAGATGACTAAAAAATGCATAATGGTGTAATGATAATAATGCATAGGATTGATCTTCCTATGTGGAACTTTTAAGTGCTCCTTATAAATGTGCAACCAATATTTGTTTCCAAATTAGAATGTATGAGGTGTGAAAAGTACATCATGACACTCCTTGTAATTTTCTTGGGTGTAAGAAAGGATCTGCTAAACATGTCGATGATCAATTATATGTGTTGCAAAACATTCTCAACTTTATCCATTTATCATTCCTATATGTGTGACTTTATGTTGGTTAGTGCATAATAGGAGATGTCTAGAGGTGCCATAGGCTAAAACTGAAGACATATCCAAAATGGACTATGCCCTATAGAACAATGAAGGGTTATGTTGTAGGCATGTTGAAAGTACAATATATTCTCATCCCAAGTGGAAGATGCATGCAATTGTAAATTTTCAAAATATGATTTTTTTTCAATTAACAACTTTAATTTATCCATCTATGTATGGATGAAATGATTTTGACTAATTCAAATATGTACCCATCAAGTCTCATAATATTTTAAAAAAGGACTCACAAAGTGGGGTTCTCGATCAGAGATGATAGATGTTGGGAGTCCAAACTAAACCCAAACATGGCTGAAGAAGGCTTGTGTGTTGTAGGCTGCATCAATTTCATTCTTTCAAGTGACCATGATAGCCATATTTGAAAACCTATCCACTATGACAAACACCACATCATGTCAGTATCTCATCTCATGTAACCTATTCATTAAATCCATGCTGATAGATTCCCATGGTTTAGAGGGGACCAATAACGGTGTGTAAATTCTTATCTTCTTATTCATGGGCTTGATGATGCAACAAATAATGTAATACTCAATATGGTGCTCTATGGCTATGCGCATGTGTGGTTAGTAGAAGCGTGACTAAAATGTAGCTAAAGTATTTGTCAATTTGAAATGTTCTGATGTCTAGGCTTAGTGCATCTTCCAAATGATTCATTATAGATTTTCACCACCAAAAATAAAGAGATTTTTGAGCTTTTATAGAAGCTGGTCAGATAAGTAAAAAATACTAAACTTATTTGTCTTGTGCAAGGCTAGTGTAAGTTTATGTAAAGTCCTAATATACTGAGTAGAGGGGTACCTAGTCTGTGAAATTATCATTGCATGTGTATATCACTGTAATGAGTGTGTAAATTAGAAGTTGGCTAAGGAAATATGT
>JARHVA010000071.1:8555000-8797500 GCA_037957365.1 Torreya grandis | reverse complement strand
GATTGTGCAATAGTGATTCTTGGGTTAGAGCAAGAAATTTCAATCCTAAGGAAGTAGTGCAATAATCCCAAGTCAATCATTAAGAAGATATCAAATAAAGTAATTTTCACTACTATGATGGTGGATGGAAAACTCCCTATGATTAATAGGTTATCCATGTAAATAACTAGAATCAATAGTGAATCATCCTATCACAAAATGTAGACATTTAGATCTGAATGACATCTAGTGAACCTAATCAAAATAAAAAAGGATTCCATCTTGGCATACCAAACTCAAGGAGCCTATTTGAGGCCATAGATAGATTTACAAAGTTTGAAAACTAAGGAAGAATACTCCATGAAATCCTCATGGTTGTTCCATGTATATTTATTATTTGAGGTCACTATAAAGAAAGACACTCTTCACATCCATTTTATGAACATCCAAATGATGTGTTGTGATAATGGTGAGAGTGAATTGAATTGAGTTAATTTTCAAAACTGGGTCAAACATCTGAATGTAGTCAATGTCATGCACCTAAGAAAAACCATTTATTTCCAAACATGCTTTGAACTTCTCTATAAACCCATCTATGAGAAAATTTATTTAGTAGACCCACCTACATAAAACAAGTTTTATTCCCTTGGGAATTGTGACTAAATCCCAAGTGTTATTCATCTATAGGGAATTATAATCCTATTCCATCACACTATCCCACTTAGGAGTGATCGATGCATCACAAAATAATTATGGATCAGAAATAGATGTAATGAAATCATGTGGGGCATCCGTGAATTATGAACAGATTTGCCTATTATCTAATGGATGTCCAAACCATTAGCCAACACTTTGTAGTGTTTATCTAGCCCAAAAGAGGGCCCATGCTCAAAGAGTTAGGAGGAGATTCCTCATCCTCTAAAGATATTCTAGGAGAAAGAGGAGGGGAATACTCATCACTACTCTCATCACCACAACTTGAATAATAATATGGATCATCATGAACCTACTCAAGCATATTTGAATCATTAGAACTATCATCAAATCTCAATGCATATAAGGAAGGGGAAGTGTCAAGTGTGGATTTTGAAAGACCCTCTAAAAAATGAACACTCCTATAAATAAACAACTCATGAGTAGTGGGGTGGAGAATCTTATAAACCTTAACACCCTCAAGATATCCAATGAAGATACAAGAATGAAAATTGAGGTTCCAGTTCCTTATGTTTCTTCTTTAATATACGAGCTATAAAAGGTGAATAAAATACTCAAAAGTTTTCAATTGTGGGTTTATAACCACTCCAAGATTTAAAAGGAGTGACTCCCTTCAATGTTTTATGAGGAAATTATTTTTGGATGCAACAAGCATAGTTTATGGCCTTAGACCAATACTAAGGTGCAAGAAACTTAGAGAGTAACATACAATTCGCCATTTCCTTCAAGGATATATTATTATGCTCTATAAAACCATTCTACAAAGGACTATATGGAATTGTATGATGCATTTCAATCCCCTATGATGTACATAATTTCTCAAAATGGTTGATAACATACTCACCACCATTATTAGTGTGAAAAATCTTGATGTCTTTACCTGACTATTTTTCCACAAGTGCCTTGAAGTCTTTAAATTGGTCAAAGACTTCAAATTTTTACTTGATAAAATACACCCAAGTGTACCTCAAATAATCATGAATGAAAGTAAGCATGTATTTAGTCATGTTGAATGCAGGTTTTGGAAATGGACTAGTAATATCACTGTGAACAACCTGTAATATCTTTGTAGATCTCCATGATTTTACCTTATCATACTTCTGCTCTAGATGCTTACCAATAATGCAACCCTTGCAAAATCCATTATAAAACTTAACTCATGGCATCCCTAAAACCATGTCTTTATGATTGAGTTGCTTTAGGTCATGATAGTTGAGATGGCTAAATCACTCATGCCATAATTTAATCATTTCATTTGAATGAGTGAGAAATGTAGTAGAGGGTTAATCATGAGAAAAATGTGAATTAGATGCTTACCAATAATGTAACCCTTGCAATTATAAAACTTAACTCATAGTAGCCCTAAAACCATGTCTTTATGATTGAGTTGCTCTAGGTCATGATAGTTGAGATGGCCAAATCACTCATGCCATAATTTACTCATTTCATTTGAATGAGTGAGCAATGTAGTAGAGGGTTGATCAGGAGCAAAATGTGAAAAAGTATACAACCTAGATTGGTGATCTATTTTCCCAAATTCAATAATAGAGTCACAACTAGTTTCCCTAATAACCATGAAATTTGGTATGAACTCAACTCTCTTACCCAAACCAATGCGAGTGATCTGGTAAATAGAAAGGAGATTGGAGGATAAAGAGGGAACACATAGAGCATCATGAAATGTCCCATAATTCACTTTAACATATCTTCTCCCACTAAATTCTATGGAAGTATCATCACCCAACAAGATGGAAGGCATAAAACAAGGTTCCAAGGATGATAACATGTCTTATGATGAAGCCATGTGATGCATTGCCCCAAAATCAATAACCCAAGTGGAAGGTTGGGATGCAACTATAACAAGTGATTTGCCCATATATTTTCCCTTCTTACTATCTTTAGAGTTAGAATATACATGTGTTGATGAAATATTAGCGTAATAATTAGGGACACTGATATTATGCTTCTTGAGCATTTTTATCAGCTGGTCAATCTGTTTCTTCATGTATTTGGAGTCATCATGCCTAGATTTCTTATAATAGCCACATGTGTGTCACTCTTTCTTGGGTTTTGCATTTGAAGAGGAGGAATCTTTTGATGCTTTTGGTTTAGCATTAGATTTTTGACCCTTTCATTGATCTGGGTCTTTCTTGTTCTATTTCTTTTCCTTACTAATGGAATCATTCTATTTTTCATGACTCATAATTAAGGCCTATGATTTAGATGACTTCAGTGTACCCATTTAGATAATATTGTCTTGCTCTCGAGTTAAATCAACAAAAAATTTATCCAAGGATGACATGGGCACACTTGGTCATGTGAAAGGTAAAAATGAATACATAATAGTTAGAACCAAATTTGGTAAGGATGAAAATAATTAATTGATCATCTTTTTTATCAATGCCACACAATTTCAATTATAACCTGAGTGATTTGAACTTGGTGAATAAGTATTGAATCATATCAAAGTTACCTAGGCTCAAACCCTCATTTCATCCTACTTTCCAAAGATTTTATCCAATAATGACCATACTTGATTTAGAGTTATTTTAGATTCAATATGAAAAATAAATTTGAGAGACATAAATAGGCACAATAAATTGTAGGCTTCATCACTTTAGTTATAACACTTCACCATCTCTATGTCAGATGTCAGTTATATTTCTATACCCATAATGATTTGGTGCAAGCCTTTATTCCTCAAGAGGATTTTCACTTTGAATTTTCACTTGTGATAGTTAAATGGTGTAATAAGTAGAACTAAACTAAGATTCATGGTGCATAAAGAAATTATGTGCTAATCTATGTGTGTTATAGACTAGTAATATGATACCACCATGAATCTATAGAGTTTTAAACTTTCAAGGTCTGAGAATATCACCAATTTGAAGAGATAAAAAAAATCGCACTTTAAAAAAAATGACACCTAAAAAGAAATAGTTGGGTGAAAGTTATGCTCATTTGAATGTTTCTTTCTAACAAAAAATGATGATCTCCACTCTGCATAAATTAATTTTTTTTGGGTGTGCAAGATTTGGTTGGCCAAATTATGGGAAAAGTTAATTACCCTTGAGTTAGTTATGGACAAGGGCTTAAATTACTATATGACTATGGTCTAAATGCTACAAAGAATATCCCCCCACTTTTATTGATTTGATCGATGTGTGTACTACATCACCCTTAAAATGATCCTTTTTACAAATGAATAGTGTTACACTTCACTGTCACTTGAATGTCATAGAAAAGGGTACTAGAAGTGTGATTATACAAGTGGTAGAGACTACAAGGTTTTTTTATCATTATCATAGGGTTTCATGAGGGTTTCTATCACCCCTATTAGAGTTTTTAGGGTGTGCTTGCACTATTGATAGGTTCTATAGGGTAATCTGGCACCCCTATCAAAGTCTATGAGGTGTGATTAAACCACTTTCAAGTTAAATTGGTCATGAAGACAAGGATCCCATAATATATCTGATGTATTGGTATACCTATCAAGGTACTCTAGGTATGATAAAATTCTCATCAAGGTCTACTAGAATTACAAGTAGGCTCATCAGGGTTTGGTAGGTGTATTGGCATGATTGACAGGGTCTATTGGGGGTGTGTAGGGTCACTAAATTCTATCATGGGTGCATGTAGGGGTATCAAGACCAAATTAATGTGAATGCATGTGTCTCAAGACCCAATTAATGTGTACACAGGAGTCTCAATATATGTAGGGTCATCAATATTTATAGGTACTATAACTAGGGGCACTAAATTTTGCGAAGTTGAAGAAATCCTAGATCTATAAAATTGGAGAAACTTATTAAAAAAATAAGAGAGACCCACTTGGTTTCTTAAAAAACCTATGAAAATTAAAAAATGGTTTTTCCTAGAAGTCACCAGATGTATAGATTTTCATAAATCCTAAGAAAATGCCTCCAAACCCTCTAAAAATGGCCGAAAAACATTTATCACAGAACAAAGTTGTGTGAGAAGTCAAATATAGGGTTTTGGCACCTTCTAAATCTAATGGTGCTATCTGTTTTTTATTTTGAGATCTCATATATACAAATCTTCATAGATTTTCAAGAAACTCCACCAAACCCTAGAAAACCAAAATCAGTGAAAAACTTGAACAATCTATAATGTAAGATATCATAAAAAAATTGATGGAAATCATATACCAAAAACATTATAATACCATTTTAGAGTGGGCCATAATGAAGATCAACTAGATATGTCGAATGCTTGGAGATGAATCTATATGGAGTAGTGAAACCTAAAGAATAACTTGCAAAATGGAAGAAGCTTGTCTTCATAACCAAAGTTGTATTAACGAGCATTAGCCAAAAAATTCATAGTAAGATACATTATATAGTGAGTAATTAGGTCACCCAAAAAGGTAATTAACTCAACTCATAATTATAAAATGGCTTAAAGTGCATTTACCCTAATGACCTATTTTTAACCTAAGCAAGCTAAATAAGACTGTGTAGACAAAACCCAGTGGGACAAAAGTATACACCAAAAAAATTATTAACAAATATTTTGAGATGTGATTTTAAAAGATCACCATAAAAAGATTAACATTAAACATCATGGGAAATATTTAAGGAGAAACATCTGTATTCCATATTTGAATTCCTTATTATCACCCTAGTGGGTGATATGCTTATGAAGAAAATCCATACATTACCCTTGCCTAATGTTTGGTGGATTCTAAGTGAATATACTTATACATTCATTTTTGAGTTTAACATTATGTGTCATAGTTCCAACTACAACCATGATAAAATATGAAATTATTTCTAATCACACTTGCATATGTAATTTTTTGTTGGTTTAAGGGATTAGGAAATTATTTCATAATTAATTAGAAGGGCATGAAGGATAAATTTAATTATAAATATCAATTATAATTCAATAATAAAGATGAAAATTTTAGAATTTCACAAAAAGAGGACAAACCACTAGAAGATTACATAGAGATATTTCAATTTAGTTTGTAAATATCCAAGCAAATCAAGCTGGACAATGAGTCTGTCTAGCTAATATTTATAATAGGAATAAATGAGGAATGCATGGAATTCTTGGATCTCATCAGAGGTGGATATGTATCAAATTTTATATTTGATTAAATTAGAAACATTTGTAAGAATTAGTCAAGGTCATTGATGAAGATAGCAAGAAGGAAAAAAGTTATACCTTCATTATCAAAATAAAAAATGATATAGGAAACTTAATGAAATATATGAAACTAGATATCATAAACCATATGGCCATGAAGATATAAAAAATTCATGCAATAAGGAAACAAGAAGAGGTAACAAAATCTATTACAAATTATTGTCTCGAATGGCACATGAAGAGGGTTGAATGTAGATTCTAAGTTGAAAGTGTAAAGGTGGAAAACATAATGAAGGAGAGACTAGATACACTTGAACTTCAATAATTTTAGGATGAAGGAAATAAATTATTATTTTTTGAAAAAAGGAGAATTGGGCCACCAAATAAACAAAACACAGGCATGCCAAATGACCCTTTATTTTTTATTTTACATCTTTTAATCAAATGTGTGTTGTTCCTCTTAATAACTAATATGTACCCAAATTATGGAATCAAATGCCCATTATTTCCACCATAAAATAATAATTCAACAAAAAAACCAACAAACACAAGTTAATTTGTAATAATACCAAGACCAAAAATGGTAGCCATAACCTTAAAACCAACAGTGGAAACAACCCCCCCAATCAATGGCAATAATAATGGAGGGAAAATCAGACTTAAATGTTAAAAAATGCTAGTTACCAACCAAAAAAAACCCAACAATATTATTTGGCATAAAACCCTAATTAACCTACCTAACCACCTCCATGAGCATTAAAATTACCCACTCAACCTACACCAAGCCCTAATAACTAACCGGTTTAGATGGAATATAGCAACGAAATGATGGCATATCCAACTCTCTCAATGGATATGATTGATGTACAACTTAATTCAAGGATAGTAATAAAAAAACCACCACAATCATAATAAAGGAACCCCATGTGGAGGTTTATAAGAACATAACCAGAACCACTAAATATTGATCCCATCCTTGAACCCAACCTATCAAAAAGTCAAGTTATACCACCCATCCCTATTTTCCTTGAACATTTTAAGCACTAGCTAGAGTAACCTCAAATAAAGTTTGAATTTGTGGGAGAAATGAAAATAAAGTTTATGTTTGTGTACCATTGTTCCAAGCCATAAAATACCTACCCATATCTAATAATTTAGTCTAAGATCTATGCTTGAGGAACCTTGGTCGAAAGAGGAAATATCCTCAAACTATTTAAGTTATTAGACAATATTTTGATCTTATGTTGGGGAAAATTATCCCTCCCAAATACTATGATTTGGGAATCCTAGTTGTTGATGCCCACATAAGAGGTCTTCTCATCCAAACATTATTATAGACCTAGGGGTGGGTTTTAATGTATATACTAAGGAGACCATAAAATAATTTAAGATCTAGGGCCTTTGCCAAAATCCCATTGTCTTTCAAATGGAAAGATAGATGAACTATTAGACTTGAAGGGGTAACTGAAGACCTCATTAAATCTATGGATTCATGGTATCATCCTATGTATTTAATGACTTGTAGACAAATTATAGCTTGGGAGGGTATCTTATTATCATAGGGATACCTTGGTTATCCATAGTGGATGCATACAATAGCTATTGATTGGGGAACATATTCATTTTAAATTGGAGTAGCACCAATAAACTAGTGTTATACCCCCCAACCCAACCCTCACTCAAAAATGGAAGACCTCTTTGTATGAAAATAAACTAAAATGATCAAGATCCTATCCAATCTATCATCATTACTGATTCAAGTTTATACTTGAAATAAATAGATGAGAACACACTAATCTTTAATTTTTTACAAAGCGTATATAATCTAAATCAACCTGTAAATAAATTCATTCAATAAATTGGAATCCCCCTCACATATGTATTTCCAAATGAGGTATCTAAAAATATTAGTGGGGATGACCTTACTTTTCATAAAATTTTACCACATGATTGCATTAATGCCAAATTTTGGTTAATATTGAGTCCATTGCTTCACAAGCCAAGATAGTTGAAATCTTACCTAAATGACCCTTCAATATAAAAAATTAGTTAGAACCTCAACAATAATATCATTTGATATCCATACTTAAAAGATGAAAACTTTAATTTACATGGGAATATCATGGTATGAGAGGAACTCACCTAGATTTATGCATCCACCACATTTATATCAAAGATGAGTGAAAGCCTATTTGACAACCATAAATTTGAATGAATCTTGTTGTGAAATAAATTTTCAAAACTAAGTTACATAAAATACTAGATGTTAGATTCATCTATAGTATTTCTCAAATCCAATGGATATAACCATTTTTCATTATGTAGATATTAAAATCTATTATTAGACACTTGACAATGTCAAATTTGACCTACCTTCACCCTACATGGCTTGTGCATACATATATGCCTCTAATTCTTCATTATCTCATAGACACATGCTAGTTATGGGTATAATCATTATAAGTTGTTCTTAGTCATCTATATGAACTATCTTAATCTATGAAAAATCAATATACTATCATACTATGACATCTCAAGATCTTTAGATTAGCATTCTTGTCTCCTAGATAAAACTATCAGATTCAAGTGGTACCATCTTAGATAGATTCATCCTTCACCCAAAAATGGAAAGGTTTAAAAATTAAATCATTCATATAGCATGTTGGTGGAATAATAAATCACCCAAAGAGATGCATATAAATACAACTAATTATAAGATTATTAATTCATCTAGCACTTATTAAGGACATCTCAAGAACACTAATCCACATTGATAAAAATATGCTATTCCTCCCAAATTATAAATAAGTCACTAGGAACAATCATAAGCCAAGTATGAAACATACCAAGACAAGTCCAAATTAATAATTGTCAAGTGTTGTAAGAACATATCACTAGGTGCATTCATACAATAAAGGATAAAAATTACACATTCACATTAAGGGGAAGAACTATGTATGGTTTGAATTCCCTTTTTATATTAATAGATACATAGGTAGTGTCCAATTTAAAAATGGGGTTATTGGGGTTAACTTAGCCCATTAGACTTCCCAAGTTTTTGTACATGTTTTACCCATTTACAAGTGGTACTGGGGTTTCAAATGAAAGAAATAGATTTTTGTATGTCATGCACAAGATTATACCTCAAGATCACACATAGAGTTAAAATATAATAGGGGCACATGTATGTACCAAAATAAGAAGAATAATATATAGGGATAATATTGTCTAGATTGGAAGAGGCTATCACACCATATCGACCTAAGATTGATAGTATTGTCTAGTTGTGAACAAAGATCCAAAACTTGCACCAAGTGAATCTTACTACTACTTTCTACATGCCTTCCTCCTTGCCATATGTCTTAGTCCTAAATAGTACATGTAATTTATAAGTATATTATATTTTATTTTACTTTCCATGTTTAGTAACTACCATTGTTAAATCTATTTCAAGCCTTTACATTCATATTTACACTTAATTATCATACTTTATAATATGAATTATATTCTAGTTTCTAACTTAATTAGGATAATAATTATTATAAATTAGGGTAAAACATATTTTTGAATCCAAATATTTATTTTACATTTCCAAACCTAAGTTTCCCTTAGCATTTCATCTTTCTTTGTAGGGTTTTCATATTTTTATCTTAGGGTTTCAACTCTAATTTTTAATTTCCCCATACAAAAGATAATAAATCATTTCACATTTTCCCCTAACCATCTACATACTTACATGATATCATCCTAATATATCCAATAAATATAGTTCCTTTTGACTTTTCAAAGTCACCTTGATCTCTTAATAGAAGTAAAACTGTTTGCGCCAAATCAACGTGCATAGTGCTTTTGGGGAGCAATTCCACATGACCAAATCATACTCTTTTCTCTTCAAAATTTTCATTATGATATCCATATGTGATAAGAGTGTGGGGGTAAATAAAATAGTATAAAATCCAATCCCATGTGAAATATGCACAGATTTAAAAATTGGCTATTACGCTAATTTTTACTCAGCATTTTCTATATCTTTCCAGGTTACCAAATCTGCCTAGTGCGCACCCTTCAGACCTAATTTTTCAAGGCTAAGACATATTTATTTATATTGAAAATTTTTATGATGGTATCTAAACTTAATAATAATATAATGGTGATTATGGTCTCACTAAAATTTTCCTCTTTTGAAAGATGCACAATCATGAAAATTACCCAGTGTGCAAATTTATGTCTTCCTAACGACCAAATATGGCCAGTGCATACTTTTGAATCCAATTTTTGCACTATCAAATGAGGTCCAATAATATTAAAATATTTTTTATGGTGAAAAAAATGTGGGAGGAACGAATATTTGAATAAATTCATAAGAAATTCCTTCCGTAAGTGTGAAATGTGCAACCATCAAAGTTGGGTTCTACACTATTTTTTCACTAGTCAATTTCCTATGTTTCCAATTTCTAGAACTAGGCAGTGTGCATGTTTCAATATTATTTTTTCATGGGTAAAGTAAATAAAATATTACTAAAATTAATCATGGTGATATCCAAACTTAATTAGAGAGAAATGGGAAGTATAATGCACATATATTTAATATCATGTGTGAAATGCATAGATTCAAAAACTACCATTTGCACTATTTTTTACTTGGTCAATCACCAATCTTTCTAGTTGCTAAATCTACCTAGTGAGCACTAGTGAAACACATTTTTTTAGGTCCAAATTAATTCCATTTTTTTGAAAATTTACATGGTATTACCCTGATGACATGAGAAGGTAATGCATTTGGTTTTGTAACTATTAGAATTTCCATAGAAAAGATATAACAATGCAAAGTGACCCTATTGGGAATATTCCTCATGTATCCAAATTTTGACTAGAATATACTAAAAGGGTATTGCATAGGGGTTAATTTGATCATTTCATAAAAATAAGAATACCATTTTGATCATAATTTCAAGAGATTTCTGTAAATATAATATGCGATGGGTTTTGCTCATATTTTTTCTACAAGTTTACATTTTACCATATTCCAAAGGCACTAATGTAGATACCCATGACTATGTTTTGGTTTTTGAGGCATATATTTTGATTCAAAGATCTATTTTTTATGATGCTTATTGTGTTATAAATTTGATTTCTTCCTCTTTTAAATGATGCTAGTTTTAAATAAGAGAAATGCAAGATTTATAACATGTCAATATTTTTAGTTGACCCAATACATATAATCAAATAAAAACTCTATGGTTTCAAATGATGAAAAGAGGAAGTTAACAATTCTCTATAGTCTCCATTCAATGAATATTCAAGAGTACCATCAAGGAGTATGAGTCAAAATTGAGAGAAATATGAAAGCTCATATACTAAGGCCAAGGAAATGGTCATTTAATGACGTCAAAGGAGTGACGAGTCAACATCTGTACTGAGGATAAGGAAACCATGATACCCATAAATAGAAAAGCCTTGAAAAATATTCAACTAAATCAAGCTTAGCTAGTCACCCATGGGGAAATCCTACATGAATCTCATTGAGATTCAATATGAAGACCAAGAAAAATACATGGATAAGGCCCATGTCATTATTACTCATGTTCATTTATAGTTATAAGACTATTACATGTCATAAAGGCAAAATTTATGAGCACTCTTCATGTTCCCTCTTCCTTTCTAGTCTTCATTTTTGTATATATACCTTTGATTTTCATTGTAAAAGGAATAACTCTATGTGGTGGTGGTATAAACCTTCCATTTTTTGTATTTTAAATACCTTGGGATGAATAAAAGAGATAATTTGCCTTCTCATATGCCTATGTTTTATGTGAATCCATGAAATAGTTTATCTTATCTTGTGATGAACTTGATTTCTCCTTGATTGGATCTTCTATTTACTAACCTTTATGTAGGAAAATACTCTTTTGTAGGTTTTAGGTTGTGTAGTCATAAAGTTTATGCAATGTTAAGTTGTGGAGTTTCACCATTTGATCTTTTACAAGGTCATTTGCCATCCCTTCTAAGTGTTTTCATGAGTTCGTTACCTTCCTACAAAACACTTATGCAAAATTTGTACAGGTTGTGATTTGTGTATGTCAACTAGATCTTTAAGTCTTATTGTGCATGTCTAAGTGAGTAGAGAAAATGAAATCAATCTGTTGCATCACCATATTTTAAAATTGTAAGTCCAATTTACCTATTTTTTATTCCATTTCCTTGCAATGACTAGAGTAGATTTAGTTTAGGTGATACACTAAGGGAATTAACCCTCTATGGAGATTCACTCTAATAATTAGGTCACCCATAACCTAGGAGTGTTTCCATTTTATCAGTTGGAAGAAGAGTGTATTCATCACCATTGTCCAAAGGGTGAATTCCATCTTAAAAACAATTTTTAACATGCCTAGTGGGACCAAGAACAAGATAATTTATTGAAGATTTGATGATATTCTTGGTAATTTTTAGTGTTTAGACACACATATCCAACATCTAGTGATTCCAAAAGGATAACGAGGATCTTGGTTTCAAGTTAGTTCCTAAAATTCATGCCAAAAATAACAACTAGATCATATTCAAAATGTAAAAGTTCTGATTTTATTGAGTTACCTTCATATTTAGTCAAAAGGAAAAGGTTTTCTAAATCTACCCCATACATAAAAGCTCCACTTGATGCTAGTTATCCTCAATAGACTTCTATTATAATTTTAAATCCACACGAGGAAGTATACAAAAACCATGATTTCATTCCTTTCAATGGTGGAATCCCACTAAATCTTGCCTAGCATGATGACATCCCTATGGCTACCCTTAAGAGTGTTCCATCCTTCACTAGATAAAATCAAACTAACCCTATAGAAAACTTAAGGATGTGGCCAATATATGTTTTTTTAATCATGTCATTCAATAAAAAATTGAAATCAAATTTTTGGAAGCCTCTTTTAAGGGCAAATCCTTAAAGTGGTATATAGGATTAACGGTGAACTCCATTAGCACTTGGGATCAAGTGGGAGAAGCATTGTGTAGGAAGTGTAAAGGGAAATCAAATCACTCATTTTTGGTAGGAAAATTGACCTATATCAAAAGAGAACTACATGAGTATATGTCTAATTTTAATTTCAAATTTCATAGAACATGGGATAAGATCCCATAATTGGTAAGGCCTAGTCATGAATATACTTTTCTATATTATCTAAGAGCATTAAATAGTTATATTTCAGTAATGATTCAATCTATGGGTAAAGAACACTTTTTGATGCTTATGAGGTAGCCATTAGGGATGTGAATAGTCTCATACAAGATGGAAATATATTACCAAGTCCTCCCATGCCTATATTTCTATAAATAAAATGCTCTATGTCACCTCAAATACCTACAATATCACCTATTCTAGTGTCAACTAGCCAAGCAATAAGTCAAGACAAAGCTACCCCAAGCCAATCCAATGACTTGTAATAGGTAAAAATCCTTGTTTAAACCTTTGGAAATGAATTAGTGACTCTTAAGAGGTAGAAAACACAAAATTGTAGGCCTTATAAAACTCCTTATCATCCCCCTTATTAGTCTAGTTGGCTTAATAGGCCACCATTTCAAGCTAATTTTCAAGGCCAAGGTCAAATCACTTCTGCTAAACCTTATCAATCATTCAACCCAATGCTATTAATGCTTCTAAGACATTAATTCCTGTTCAAAATAACTTAGTATATGACTATGAGTGGATCTTTCCATTTGACTAAGCCCACAACCAAACAACTAATCCAAAAGGCATCCCAAACCAAATGGACAGGTTTATATATAAAAAATAGTGGCAGAGGCTGATGGTCGAATAGTTATAGCTTCTAATTATTTAAGAAACTTAGATATTAAAAGTATTTATTTACAATAAAAGATTTTTTTAATTCTCAAGATCTTGACAATAAATGAAGATCATACTCTTTTCTTCAGACTTAGCTTCCTAAGGGTAGAGATTATTAAGGCTCTGATATTTCTTGATTCCCACTACGCTTCCTAAACCACTTATCTATAATAGAAGGAGTGAAGATTATCAAAATATATGTGTTGGAATCATAATGACTGAGAGGGGGGGTGAATAAATCTTTAAAACATTCATTAAATTCCACTTAACATTCATGAGCCATTCATACAAATATATAAATTAATCAAAGCATAATCAACCATACATATGAACATGAAATACAAGAACACATCACATATATGGGACACACTCAAGGGGAAGAAAACCCACTGATATCTACAAATGGGCTACACCTATAAGATAAAAATTAAATTTAGTGAAGCACCAACTCGACATGGAGCACCAACCTCAACTAAATAAGTACCCACTTGAATAGGATTTACCAATCACCCACTTGAAAGGAGGCAACAACCCCTTAGATCACTCAGCACCCATTCAACCACCTAATTGTTTTGAGCACATTCATACCACTATGTAACTCAACCAACTAATAATGACTACCTCTTCATCTCTTCACACTCTTATCCCTCTCAAAATACCTTCTAGGCTTCTTTGTTTAATTATGTCTCTTCAAGATTGATTAGGTCATATGTGTGATCATAGGAATTTGACAATAGAGAGGAGGTTAGATCAAGTGTTAGTTTCACTAAAAAATAATGAAATCAACACACTAACATGGTAACATCTCTAAGCCTAGATCTTAGGGGGAGCATAATGGACTAAATACAATTAAAAACCCAACTAAAATTCAAAGAAAACAATCTTTACCTTCCTTGAGAGATCTAAAGGATTTGTTCATAGATTTATTTGTTTGTGATCAAGAAATCTTTGGTAATGGAGTTTTTTTTTTTCCTTCTCTCCTTGGCACCATAGTTGGCTTGTGGCTTGATGTGGCTTATGCTTTCTTGATGGCTTGGCTCAATATTTTGGCATTATAACACTATTGTCATGAGTCTTATGAAAAAACCTGCATTATATCTCTACAATATCCAATCTCTCCAAATGAAGAGGCAAATGCTTGTAATTACAGGCTTAAGAACTAACCCCAACTCAAGGTGAGTTAAAATGTAGTTTAAACATGAAATGGGTTCAAACATAACCTAAGTGAGTTAATTAAACCCAATAGAGTTAAAAGGTGTCAAAAATTACTAATTTGCAATGAATAGGCATGGGTGAGATATTTTGATATATTTTCAAAGGATTGACAACTCACAAAAGGTAATCATGAAAAGCTAGGATATTTGCATTTTTCAATTTCTTTTCTTAGTAATTCATTAATTTCACATAGATAATTTAACTAGGAATTTAATTAGGTTTAACTTGTTAATTAATTTTTATTAGGATTTTAGCTCTTTTCAAAATTTGATTTTATGTCCATGTGCCCCATTTAATAGGTCTATAGGCCAAATTACATGTTATGATGCTGCATGATGAATAGAGATGAATCCGTGAGAGGGTTTTATTGCATATGGTAGGATACCCCAATTATGGATGTCTCAACATGATTCTAAGCTTTTATGAATGATTCAAAAGCAAATTTGAGATGTTCAATGATTCTTAGGCTTAATTTGTAATGGTTGGTAAGAATCAGTCTAAAGTCTAATTGAAGGGCATTGATGGATAATTTTAGGTGTCTATAGTTTGCCCCTATTTGGGAAGATGCCATAAGCTGTAAACATAGTAACATATTTTCAAAGATTGAAAATATCATGTATGCTTACAAATTCAATGGTAATTGATCCTCTGTAGGTACCCCCTCAAGGGAGCGGTTGGCAAAGGGGTTGGCAATCAGTCCTTCAGAAGGAGGAAATGATTGGAATAAAAATATGAAATGAGGTGGAATAGATTGATTTTCCCATAGGTGGTTATAATCAGTGGCATATGGAGCTATCCCAGTTGGGATAGATAAATAGGATGATTTTCCCACAAGCGATTATAATCATTAGCATAGGTGGGATAAAAAAGGTAATGATTTGCCCAAAGGAGGTTATAATCATTATAAAAGGCTTAGGGTAATAAGAGGATGATTTTACCAAAGGTGGTTATAATCATCAAACGAGAAAACAATTATTTGCCCATAGGCAATTATAATCATTGGTAGGATAAAAGTGTGCCCTGGTTAGATGGATTAATATAATGGTTTGCCCAAAGGTGGTTATAAGCAATATCACAATGAAAACATGCCCCAAGTGAGTAGAAGAAAGAGATTGATTTGTCCAAAGGTGGTTATAATCATCAACCTTAAAATGGATGAAAATGCAATAATTTTCCTAAAGGTGGTTATAATCTTCAACCTTAAAATGGATGAAAACACAATGATTTTCCCAAAGGTAGTTACAATCATTGGTAATGCAAGTGATATGTTATACAATGATTTTCTTAGAGGTGGTTATAATCATTGGTATCTTAATAGTGGAAAACATGATATGGAAGATGATGGCAAATTAGTACAGAGGATAAATATGAATTTGGGTAACTTGTGAGTAGGGTGATGCTCATCCAAACTAGCAAGGAGGAAAATTCTGTTGTTGTTAAATTACTCTATATAGGATAGGAGATATATCATTGTTTCATCACCATTTAGACTCCCTAAGTTGATTTTTTCTATAGCATGTGACAATAGGCATTATGATATAATACCATGAGGACTTGGTTAAAATATTCATAAGGAATGAGATGCGAGCCAATACTCAACTAAAAATAATGCACCAATGATAAAAACCATGATGACAATGTTGACATATGAATATGGATGGATTCAAGAATAATGTGCATGGAATCACCCAATGAACACACATAGAATAAATCAAGGCACAATAAGAAATCAAACAATTAGGCAAAAGAAAAAACAAAATAAAGATAAAAAATGGAAAAACATCAAATGCACCCAAACAATTGTTAATCACAATGTTAGTACAAACAACATGACATAAATAAGATGCAAATCATTGCCCCTAGACATAATAGACAACAAAGCCAAAAAAATGGGGGAATAGAAGAAGAGGAAGGAGGTGGCTGAACTATCTCTAGATGTACTAGGGAAGTGGATGCTGCCTACATAGTTTCATGGATGTAGGATCTAACAAAAACTTTAGGCCAAATGTAGTTCTCCTAGGAAATGGCATATAATAAAATGATGATAATAGAAACATGATTGTGGAATAGAAGAATATGGTAATGAACTCAAAAAATGGCAAGAGTGTGGGATAAAAGGACAAAAAGGATGGGAAAACTAAATGACAAGTGGTTTCTTGTGACTTAGTGAGGGTTCCTAGCATCCTTAAGGAAAAAAAGTGGTTAATTTTTAGGCATTTATAGATATATTTTTTAATGTTTTTGATATTTTATAAGTATTTCAACGTGATCGAGAATGATGAGATACTAAATAATCCAAGCTCACAAAATGGAGAGAGAGTTCAAACTTAACATTGCTTGCAAAATAATTAGAGTGTGGCAAAAGGGTGACTAAGCTGACCTCAACAAGTATTGAACACTGCCTACATAGTCCCATAATGGGACCTCAAGTCATTATAGTTCTACCTTATAATAGAGGAATTTGACTAGTGTAGCAGATAATTCAAACAAAATAGACAAAGTACGCAAAATGGCACATGGCATAGGTATGGCAAGGTGGCACTTTAAGGCATGATAAACATGTGTTGTCCCTAGTTTTCCCATAGGTGGTTATAACTAGGATACAACAGCATAGGTCAATGATACTAATTTTTCCATATGCGGTTATAATTAGTAGTATGACTGTGGGATAGTGATTTACCCAAAGGTGGTTATAATCATGCCCACTTAGTATAGAACAAAATAATAAATGAAGGATGTAACTACCAAACCACTATCATATTGTTCCAAAATATGGCCTTTATTTGGAATACTTGAAATAACTGTTGAAACTTAATCAAAATCTTCTTTTTGAAAGTGGTCATGGAACCAATGGAACAAAACCAAGGTCAAATGGATGGGCAGGGAGGGATGAAAAAAATTTGGTCAATAGAAAAGGTATGGTAGAATAGAATGGTATGGTACAAAGAAGAAAGTCAATATTATGGTATAACTAAAATGGGCATCATAGATAATACATCAGGTGTCTCAATAAAAGTAATGTTTGAGGTGTATAATGTTCATTGTCTCATTAAGTTCATCCCCATATGAGGTAGTGAGCTTGTATGCTCCAATGCCATAGTTTACAACAATGATGAAAGGACCTACCCAGTTGGATTTGAGCTTGCCTTTATGTTTATTTTCGATCTTGGTATTCTTTTGGTTTTATTTAAGAACAAGATCACCAAGCTCAAATTCTTTGTGTTTAACATGATGATTGTAGTGGCCTCAAAGTCAATTATGGTATGCTTGAAGATTATTTATTGCGGTCATGCATTTCTCATCAAGTAACTCTTGCTCTTGTAGGTGAGCTAATCAATAGTCTCCATCATCCAAATCATGCTTAAAAGAGATGTGCAAAGAAGGTAACTCAATCTCAATGGGAAAAATGACCTCAATGCCATAAATAAGTGAATATGGAGTGGCTCTTATTTGAGTATGGTGATTAGTGTGGTATGCCTAGAGGGTGAAAAATATTTGAAGGTGTTGATCATGGCTGACATCATTGACAATATTTTTGAAGATGTTGATAATGGTTTTGTTAGATGCTTCTGCCTGGCTGTTACCTTATGGGTAATATGCCATGAAAAAATGTTATTTAATATTGTACTCAACACATAATGATTCAACATTATTGTTTTTTAATGATCCACCATTATCAAATATAATGTTGGAGGGGATACCATAGTGGAAAATGAGATGTTTGAATATGAATTTAGAAATTTGATTTCCAATCACGTAAGTGAGGGGTATAGATTCAACCCACTTAGTGAAATATTCTATGGTGGTAAGGATATATTTATGGTCATTAGATGAGGTGGGGTTTATCTTCCCAATGAGATTAAGGACCCATATAGAAAATGGCCATGGTTTAAGCATTGGTTTCAAAGTCTTTGCCAGGGTATGAATCAGATTTGCATGACTTTGACATTTATCGCACTTTTTAACATATATAGATGCATCTACATCCATTTTTATCCAATAGTACCCAATACGTAAGATATTTTTAGACAAGAATGCCCCACTGGTGTGGGCTCCACATAATCCTTCGTGAACTCTCGTAATGCTAGTGTAAATTCTACCAAAGTTAAATAATGAAGTAGAGTTCTATCAAAATTGTAGTGGTATAGGGTTGGTCTGAGTAAGGTATAACATGAAACATGTTGGATAAATGCTTTGGATTATTTATGAGATAAGTTTGGTGGAATTATTTGGTGATGAAGATAGGTGTATAAGTTTGAATACCAAATAGAGCTGGGACCAACAATATCATAGATCATTGCGATAGTTAAATAATCATAAGCTGACACTAATATATTTTCAATGAGAAATCAATATTCTTTGGTCATGTCTATATGTCGAATCAAAGATCCAGTGCTATCCATGACATCTATTATTTTATTACTAGTCCTTGTTATATGTTTAAACTATATATCATCAATTTATAGTTTGAGAGTGTTGACCATGCCCTTATATAGGACCAACTTATCATCCTTGGTTTGAAAATGGTCTGTAACATAATTAATGATTAAATAAGAATCACCATAAACCTTGATATTTTTTATGTTACATTATACTTCTTATCAAATTCGTGTAATGAGTGATTCATATTCAACCATCTTATTGGTATAAGGAAAACTGATCTTGAATGATTTAGGGATTAGATCCCCTTATGGAGTAATAAACAAAGTCCTACCCATGATCCATGTGTAGTGAATGACCATCAAAATATAGCTTCCATTGTTATTCCTCAAGAGGTTTTTTTAATCATGGTCATAATCGATTCATTTGGGAATTGGAATGTTTACAGCTCTATATCTACAAGCCTAGTGATTCAATAAGTTGATCTACAAGAACTTGTGCCTTGATGGCTTTCTGGTTGACATATTCTATCTCAAACTCATTGATAAACATGATCCATTTGGCCATGTAGCCTTGTATATCTATTTTAGATAGCAGATACTTGAGTGGATCTACTTTTGAAATGATCGTGGTCTTATTATTCAGCATGTAATGTCATAGTCTTTGAGTTATAGAAACCATGGCTAAGTAGGATTTTTCAATGGGTGTATAATTATGCTCATGCTCAACCAATGTACAACTTAGATAGTACATGGCATGCTCTTTTACATTATTATCATGTTTAGATAGAAATTACCCTAGAGATTTATTGGTAGATGATAGGTATAACAAGAATGACTTTCCTGGCATTCGTGGTATTAAAATAGGTGGATTTTCTAGATAGTCCTTCAATTATTGGAAAGTGATCTAGCATTCATCATCCCAATGAAATGTAACCCTTTTTTCAATAAGTGTGTGAATGGGTGACACTTTTGTTGAGTTGTGGAGCTAAAAGCTTGAGAAAATGCAGAGGTTACTAGAGTTACACAGTCACCGACATTGATCAGGACCGATCGACGTCAGTTAGGGATCGGCCGACATCAGTCATATGCAGACAGATAGAGACTGGCGTCGGTCATCTGTGCATTTCCAAAATTCTATTTTTGGAGAATAATTAGTTTGCATGTAAAGATTAACTGTTAGTCTTGAGTTTGCTTTTCTATTTTTGGTAGGTTAGATTTGAACCTTTGATTAAGAGGTGCATCTAATGGTGGAGAATGCATGGCTCATGAACCCTAGTTCTATATAATAGGGTTAGATCCTCATAGTTTGCAAGGTGGATCAATTCAATTAGTTGAGTTGGTTGTAATTAAGAGAGAGAGAGAACTCTTGAGGGAAAGAGATCTATACATTTAAGAGGTGTGAGAAGAAGAGATTTCTTCATTGTATTTCCTTCTAGAAGAGTTTAATACAAGATTGGTTGTTTCTTGTATCTCCTATTCTTTGTTGTTTCTGATTTCTAGTTACTTATTATTTCTGGTTTAATTCCGTGTTTAGTTGCTTATACAAAAGTAATCAATTATGCTGTAAGATCCTAACAAATTTTCAACCAACTAAGATATGAAGCATCTAATGGATTAGATCTTACCCTATAAACTATGGAGCTACTTTAGATTAGTCAGTGGTGACATCTGAGTTATGGTTTGTACTTTGGATGGATCGACTTTAATGCTTCAGTAAGACATAATGAAGGAAAGTAATTTTCTAGAAGTAACTCCAAAAACACACTTTTTAGGGTTGAGCTTGACTTTGTATTAATGCAGTCACTCAAATATCCTCCTTAGTGTTGTTGGATGATCGACCCTAGTCTTAGAATTTCCTAGGATGTTGTCAATGTAGTCTTCAATAATGTCATGTATCATATCATGAAATGTGACTATCATGGCTATTTGATATGTGGCCCCTACATTTTTGAGACTAAATGAAATAACTTAATAGTAGAATGTTCCCCACAAAATGGTGAACACTATTTTATGTTGGTCTTCTGGTATGGTTCAGATCTGATTGTATCTTGATAATCTATCTATCAGTGAAAGCATTTCATAACTCACTATGGATTTGAAAATCATGTCAATGTTTTGCAGAGGAAAGTCATCCTTGGGGTAGGCTTTGTTTATGTCTTTAAAATCAGTGTAGATTTTGATTCCTTCAAGTTTTTTACTAACAGGCACAACAATTGAGATCCACTCTAAGTAGTTGATCAGTCGAACGCATCTCACTTCCAAGAGTTTTTCCAACTCTTTCTTTACTAATACAATAATGCGAGGATGTATCTTACACAATTTGTTTTTTACAAGTTTGGCATTATGATGTACCACAAGGTAGTATGCAACCAAGGTGAGGTCCAAACAAGGCATGTCAAAGTAGGCCCATGTAAATATATCAACAAACTCCCTCAAAATGGTTATAAAGACTTCACATTCCTCCTCAATGAGGGACATACCTAATTTGATCTATTTTGGGTCATATGGAGTCCTGATGTTAAATTTTGTTGTGACCTCCACTAGAAGGTTTGAACTTCCTTCTAAAATGGTTGACAAAGATTTAAACTAACTTATAATAAAAAAGTATTCTGTTAGGATTGGCTACTCAAGTTATCATAATCATGATGAATTAGAATCCCCTAATGGTAGGGATGGCCATGTGACAAATATAATAGGAAACTCTTAGATAATTTGATTAAAAGCTTGCTATTCTTCAAGACTAAAATCAAACCCATAGGCAAATTCATCATTGGTGGTCTCCCAAGCTATGTTGAAGAAGGCTGAACACCCCCATCTAATGTCATTTGAAACATGTTTTCACCACTAGACTGGCCTTTATCTTTATAATTTCCCTGGTCTAAAATCATCTTAAAGAGGTTTTCACTTTGGGACCTCAATGTTTTATTTAATTATTTGTGGTTAAGGGTGTTCACCCATTCTCCAAAATAAGATTTAGGATCAAAATTGATTGAGAACCCTTATTTGTGGTCTCCCAACGAAACATCATAGAAGGCCTCATCATTTTGAAACACATAAACCAACACTATTGATTCTTGTTGTAACAGTCTATCAATTGAGGATAATAAAAAGGAAATTGGTTTGGTGAATAAATAACCTAAGGGTACAAATGGGATTAGTGTCAAATAAATTGCTATGGGCTAGGTTATTGAGAAGGCTATGATCCAACTTTTCTTCATTCTCGGCATTGTCATCACTAGTCATTGGCATTAGAACATGAATAAGGTACATGGGGTCATCCCTAGGTAGTTTAAATCTGAGACCATAGGGTCTTTTGTATTGAGTGGTATAAATTGGCTCAAGCAAGCCTTGTTGATTTAGCCCAAGGCCTCCTCCTTCATAGGCATGCCTTTCCATGATTTTGTTTGAAATTGGATACTTGACATTTATGTAACAATCGACTAATTTATCATTATACAACCAAGATTCATCACCTTCAAGTGGGTCATATTCTTGGTTAGTGGTTGGTATAAAAGTAATAGGTGTCATAATATGTAGGTGGCCTTTTCCCTTTCTTTTCCATTCCATGCAAGGTGGTTTGGATTTTGGTATTCCAAAGGAATTGGGGTTCTATGGAATCTTGACAATGTGGAATGTATCATGGGTCAAATATTCTCCTGGGCTATAAGATGAGATGGTATAATGATTAGATATTTTTGGAGGTATCATGTGGGAAAGTGAATTAAGGGTCTCAAGGTTAATGCAGTTGGTCTCTGATGAATCAATAAGTATTTCTTTCCCCTTGTATTTCTTAGCAACTAGATTCAAGCCAAAATGATAGTTATGGCTTTGGTACTCAACCTCCAAATTCTTGTAGTGTTCATATGGCTACAAATATCCATGGATAGTAACTTCCATACCTGAGTGAGATAAATTGATATAATGGTGCAATGTTGAAGGGATTGCACAAATCTCATGTATCCAAGGTCTACCCAAAATCATATTATATGATAAATCAAGGTCTAACACATGGAATAGTGTATCATGGGTCAAGGTCCCAATGATAACTGGCAAGCTAATAATGCCTTATAATTCCTATTCCTCATTATCATAGGCTTTGATTGTGATCATTTTTGGCTGTAAGTCAACTATCATGTACTTGAGAAGCTTAAAGAGCTTTAGAGACAATATATTTAGGCCCTATAAATTATCTATGAGGATATATTTCACTTTATGCCATGTTATGACAACTTCAATGTACAATGGATTATTATGTAGAGGGCCAAGGGATGACATATCACTTTGGTCAAAGGTTAATTATTGGCTTGGAGCTAGGTGTCCAACCAAATCTTGAATTTTTTCTACAGATATGTCATTAGGAATTTTAGATTAGCCAAGGAACTCTATTAAGATGTTCTTGTGGATGGTGGATATATGCAACAAATCCAAAATGGAGATTTATGCAGGTGTCTTTTGTAATTATTCCATAATATCAAACATATTTTCTTGTATGGTGGGAAGTGGCTTGTTCTTAACAAGAACAATTGGTTGGATGGGTGAAGTGATAGATAGATGTGGGCCTGGTATGGTAATATTTGACTACCAAGTTGTGATTGCACAATCAAAATTAGATACAGGATCATTGTTGTTAGTAATTGATCATGAAGGGGGCCCAGATATGATAAGTCTCAATTGCTAGTGTACTTGTGTGTGGTCATGGGCCAACAATGAGTTATCGAGATAAGGTCCAAAAGTGGGGTTTCTTACTTGTTTCACCTATTTGCGGTCCTAGGTCAAGGAAGGATCACTATCATGGATTGGTTGATTGGGAATGATGAATAATGGCCTTGTTTTATTAGTAATTAGTCTCAGATTGATAGAAATGGTAGAAACACAACCTCCTATAATATGGCCTACAACCTTATTATAGTCATGTGAAATTGCATGGTAGGTCTGTTGGTTGTTGGCATCATTTTAGCCTTAGTTCCATCCATTCATTTATTATTATTATTGGTTTTGATACTAATTTTATTAGTTATATCTTGGCTATTGATAATATTTTTATTATTTTTCTAGTTGTTGTTGGTTATTATGTTGTGGAAAGGGGTTTTGATAAATCCTGAGGTTCTGATTGGATGTTGAAGCTCCACGATCCAATGTGATCTCACCATTTTCCAACATATTCTCAATCAAATATTTAATTTTCACACAATGTCATAAATTATGTCCATTAACTTGATGATACTCATAGAATTCATTTTCCCTATACCAGTCTAGATAGTTAATGCCCTTGGGGTAGTGTTTCAAAATAGGCTAGTTAATTAGATTAACAGATATGAGCTTGTAAAACATAGATTTAATGGGTTATCCAAGGTAAAAAAACATGATGAGTTGGCATAGTTATCTTTAGAGGAGGGGTCTACAAAGACATAGGTTGTTGCATTTGTGGTGTTGGTCTAGGTTGTTGTGCTTGTTGTATTTATTGAAGAGGTTGGTAGTTAAGAGTAATTTGTATATGTGGCATAGGTTGAGTAGATAGTGTTTACACCATTTAGACATGTTGTGACTCAGTTAATCCATTTACCACAACATTCTTATTGTAATTAAACTGCTTAGGTTTGTCATAATTACTGTCCTGAGCTGATTGCAATACTTACACTTGGACTTGGTTTTGATTTTGGCCATTGTTCTAATTTTGATTTTGGTTCTGATTTGATGAGGTAAGTTTAATGATCCCTTTAGTAATAAGGGATAATTTGATTAACAAACCTTTATTAATGATTTATTTAAAAGTATGTGTACATTATAGCTCCAAATGGTAAGATATCTCACTATGTAAATTTTTGGTAAACACAACAACTAGTTACTTATCTAGTAGACTTTGGGTGAATTAGTTGGTAAGGGCTCTCCATCACCTTAGATAATTTACAATGATCTCACTAGACTTATGCTTGTATTATATCAAATATACTAACAAAATCTCATGCTCAATATTGTAGGATAAGTGTTGCACAAACTTGTTTAAAAGATTAGCAAAATTAGATACTAAATTCTTGGGCAATTTTGGGAACCACTCCAATGCTTGACTTGTTAGGCTCTTTGGAAACAACATAAAAATGTATATATCATTGTAGGTCACTAGATGGTATGCAATAAATAATTTTTTCAAAGGGGTCTTAGGGTATCCTTTCCCTTGTATTTTTTGAATTTTGGTGGTTCATACCCCAGAGGAAATGGTATATGCAAGTAATCCATATTAAAAGGGTAAGAACACACATCATCCAACTTAAAATTTTTGGTCTATTTCCTAGATTGGATGGTGGTAATTTCATCCTTCATTTATTGTAGTTCTTATGCGAGGAAACCAATGGAACATTGGCCTAAGGTGGAGGCTAGGCATGGATATAATGGAGGCATTTATTAGGAAATGTTGTTTTAGTTTGGGAATAGACCAAGAATATGCATGCATAGATTAGGGTGCCATTATTTTAATTTCATGCATTTTGATACGATATTCTGGTTAGGATTGGGTATGTAGGCCTACTTTTATGGAAATTATGGTTGAGATGGAGGGATATGGTTGTAATTTTCCTATTAAGGTTGAATAGGGACATGTTGTCGATTAGTCAAACCTAGAAGATTGAGGGGAACTTGTGAACCAAGTCCCTCTCATTAAACTTATGGCACATTTGAAACAAGAGGCAATTGTTGCCTAATCAATACTTGTGGAACATTGGAACCTCTTAGTTTTGAAAATCCTTTTTGGGAGGTAGATGCATGTTTTGGATTTAACATTTGTCATTGATTAATACTTGTATGATATTGGTTATACATTGTTTGTGATTGTATTGGCATGTTGGTCATTACTTTAATACTTAATCCTTGGTATTGGGTGCTTGAAGAAGTAGCTGATTGAGGATTAGAGATAGTCACTTGTAGTTAGGAGGTAGAAATTCCTACCCCATACATTTTCAAACCACTCATGGTGTTGACTAAAGACACATTTCATTTTGTGCTAATTTTTTGTGTTTTTACACCACTTTGGTCTGGATTGGATGTTACCTATGTATTATCCACTATGTTTGGCTCACTATTTTGCATGGAAGCAGAAGTCACTTCTTTTATGGTGGGGGAATTGAACATGTCTCCAATTGAAGTGCTTTACATAAATGGGTTTATACCCTAATTTTTTTAGCCTATTAATCACACTAAGTTCAAATATGTTAGGTATGTTATTTGCATTTTTATGAAATGATCCTCCTTAAGGCACTTTCCTATGATAAGAATATGAGGGTCCTAATAAAATATTAACACTCAGGCATGAGGGTTGATAGAAGTGGCTTGTTCATTATTCTAATTATAAGGTATGTTGTAAAGCTATCATACTAGACTTGGCAAGTTTTTATGGGGAAAGTCTACTAGAAACTTAGCCCCTACCACTACAGCTCTAATTAAGACTTCATCCTTGTTATCAAGCAAGTGATGATCAAATAGAAAAAGATCATAGATGATAGCATTGTAACATAGTAAGGTTTATATTGAAATTATTCTAAAACCATAAGTATGTTAGCAAGGTATTATGCCATTTGTTCTTGGTCCTTCTTTGAGTATGGAGGCGTGTTGACCAAATAATGGGCCAGAGGATCTTGAATCTATTACCCTATTTGAGTGTTCTAAGGTGTATAAGGATTTATCTCACAAATAACATCATCTCCATAAGGTTCTTGGACAAATTATTATTGTGTGACAACATTTCCATACTCTAGATTAAACATGACACCACTATGTGTATAGTGAGACATGGCCAAATCAATGATAAATGTTTTGCAATAAAAGGGATTAGAGTTCTAAAAAATCTAAAAAACAATGTTTAGAAAGACAAAAGGTTCAAACTCTATCTAAATTGGTCAAAGGATGGATATGTATCTCTAAAAGTGGTTTGTGAGAAAACCTTGTATAAAATAGTATAACATCAAATGTCTCACACAAAAAGGTCAAGTGAATAAACTAAAATAAAATGCCAAATTTTAGGTCCATAATGTTCCAAGTAGGTCTACTCTAGGAAAAGAAAAGTTTTATATGTATTTTGGCCAAACATGGCATCAAAATCTAGGCTCAAACAAAGGCATGTGATAGGACTCTTAAATAAACGTGGCGTCAAAAGCTAGACTTGAAATAAAGGGGTATTTAATCTAACAAATTTGGAACATTTTGGCATAGACTAGGAAATTGATTTTAGAAATGAACTAGATCAAATTGGCATGAGGAAAAAAATAAAAGGCACTTGGGAATATATTGTTTTCTCCCAAACAATGGTACAAACAACTAGTTTTTGAATTTGGGTAAAGAATTAACCTAAGTTACACAACCCAAAAGAGAAAGATATGTGTCCAAGCTCCAATTAGACAAGGATTAAATATAAATAAATCAATGTTGGATTCAAACATGTCAAGGTTAATTAAAATATCAACTTAGGAAAACTAGGTTCTTTGAACAAACAAGCTAGACAAAATTGAATGGCATAAAGGCAATAGACAAAGACCACAAAGGCATACCTAGTTTGGTTTCAAAATAAAACTTGGACACATGAAAATATGAGTTTATGAAATGATTTGAGAAATGTAATGGAATTATCACTCTCTAAAGGTATAAACAATGGTTTGTTTCAAAAACCTAAGGTACAAAACTTGAATTGATTTGGGCAACATAATGTTGCCCGTTTCAATCAAGTGACACACACAAATTTTTTTTGACAAAAAGTCTAAGGTAAAATCATGGTGTCAAATGGATGGCATAATGCCTCTTCAAATAATTAAGTAATGTGGACACAAGACTCATTCACAAACAAATTTTTAGACTCAAAGAACAAGCAGTAAAGGAAAAAGACCAAATACAACTAAGTAAATCATCCTAAGCCCTAAACTGACAATGTTGCATCGTATTGTTGAAATATATATATATATATATATATATATATATATATATATATATATATATATATATATATATATATATATATATATATATATATATATACATGTTATTGGGAGGATTTTACGTGTTAATCCAAAACTAAAATCACATGTATTATGGATTTTACACCCCCTTCTCCCAAGAGATTTTATGCAACATAGACCTTTGGGCTACTCACCCTACATCAACAATATTTACATAGCAAGTGGGGTTTATCTAAAACTTAAAAAATTTAACTATCTAAATGGTCAAAATCATGGATAATGCTAGATATGCCTCACATAAATTGAGTTCATAATGATTAAATTACTATGCAAGGGTCTATTCCTTTATATAGTGATTCCATTTATGTACTATTTAGTGGAATCCCTTAGTTAACTAGACCTGACTCATTTTTTCATTATGAAAAGAGAGGTTAACCACTCAACCCCCTGACTCTCATAGTATTTGTACCTTGATTTATATACCCCATCATGGATTGGGGTTGAAACAATGCTGAGAGATGAAAATATAGGTCAAATATTCCCTAAAAAACTTGTGAAGAAGATATGAACTCCCCTTCACAATCCAAGTTGCATGAAAGATATGACTAAGTGGAAAGGCTTTAGAGGTTATATTAAGATCACCTAAACCATATGGGTTTTGGGGAGGCCCTAGAAAACATTATTTCTATGCCTTGGATTGGGCACAAATCACAAGTGAAAAGGAGCTTTTGGTCACCCAATTTCCCTATAGGGTATTGGGGAGAGTATACACACACTCTTCATTTTGCACAAACAAACAAACAAGTATTAAAACAAACACTTGTAATAATTTGAAATATATTAATTTTATGGCACAAAATGAAATGTTTGATGAAGTTCTTTGGCCCCTTGGTTTAAATTTGCAAAAACTTGTAAGACATTTCAGAAAATAACTTAACACAAATCACCTAGGTTCCTTTTAAGCACTTAAAACCAAATGTTCAAGACTTAACTATTATTTTTAAGCACCAAAATGAAGTGTTCAATCATTATTATTTGCAATTTTATGTTCTAATCCCACCTTGGTTGTACAAGGGTTAAAGAGTTTACTCTTACTTTGAAGCACTTTCAAGGATGAGAAAACAAGTTTTCAAAACATAGCTCTCAGGTTTTGTATTTTTAAAACATAGAGACCGATATCGATCACCTGTGATTTATGTAGGTTACTAAAGAACTAACGCTAATTGGTAATAACCAATACCGATTGATAGAGACTGAGATTGATTACCTATGAACCTGAAGGTAAAAACCACATGATGTAAAAATGTTAGTTAGCTCAAAAATATGATAAAAACTCCTTAAAACTTGCATTAGGATGATTAAATAGGGAAAACACATTTCAAGGAAACTAAGACATCACAATTAATACTGTTAAAAAGATTTAAAATCCAAGTTTTTCAAGCCATGTATTACCCTGTACCTTGATTGATGGCCTTTGCCCAGAACTAAGGTTGGTTAAGTAGAATTGATGATGGTTAGATGGAACTGATGCCAGTTATGCCTGATCAATGTTGGTCTTTGTGTAGATCTAAGTTAGCATAAAAATAAAAAATATGGAAAAAACAAATCTAATACTCCAAGTTTGAATATTCTCAAGCATTAATTTGAAAATTTAGGCATTGCATCTTGGTCTTGTTGGTATGTGGGATGCATTTAGATCCCATCAGGTGTGCCATTTATGATAATAGGAATTTGACAATAGAGAGGATATTAGATCAAGTGTTATTTTCACAAAAAAATAATGAAATCAACACACTAACATGCTAACATATCTAAGCCTAGATATTAGGGGGATTATAATGGACTAAATACAATTGAAACCCCAACTAAAATGCAAATAACATCAATCTTTACCTTCCTTGAGAGATCTAAAGGATTTTTTTGTGGTTTTCTCTATTTGTGCTCAAGAAATCTTTGGTAATGGAGTTTTTTTCTCCTTCTCTCCTTGGCATCATAGTTGGGTTGTATCTTGATGTGGCTTATGCTTTCTTGATGGCTTGGCTCAATACTTTGGCATTATAACACTATTTTCATAAGTCTTATGCAAAAACCTGCATTATAACTCTACAATATCCAAGCTCTCCAAATGAAGAGGCAAATGCTTGTATTTATAGGCTTAGGAACTAACCCCAACTCAAGGTGAATTAAAGTGTAGTTTAAACATGGAATGGGTTCAAACCTAACCTAAGTGAGTTAATTAACCCCAATAGAGTTAAAAGGTGTCAATAATTGATTATTTTCAATGAATAGGCATGGGTGAGATATTTTCAAAGGCTTGACAACTCATAAAAGGTAATCATGAAAAGCTAAGATATTTGCATTTTTGAATTTCCTTTTTTAGTATTTCATAATTTTCACACAAATAATTCAACTAGGTATTTAATTAGATTTATCTTGTTAATTAATTTTGATTAGGTTTTTATCTCTTTTCAAGATTTGATTTTATGTCCATGTACCCCATTTAATAGGTATATAGGCCAAATTGCATGTTATGATGCCATAAGATGAATAAAGATTAATCTATGAGAGGTTTTTGTTGAATATGGTAGGATAACCCAATTAGGGATGTCTTAAAATGATTCTAAGATTTGTAAATGATGCATAATAAAATTTGGGATGTTTAGTGATTCTTAGGCTTAATTTTCAATGGTTGGTAAGAATTGTTCTGAAGTTTGGTCGAAGGCCATTAGTGGCCAGTTTTAGGTGTCTACAATATGATCTTGAATTTCATACTCAAACCTCCTATTATATATTCATGATAGTACCTCTACTCTCTTCTTATGGTCTACAATACCTCCTTTTTTTTAAGGATCTTCTATTTCGTTCGCTCTTATATATAATTCTCTAACTTTCTAATTAGGCCTAAAACGCCTTGTTCTTATACAAGCCTCTTGCTCATACACCTATTGTTTGGAAAAACACACTTAATCACTTATATTAGCTACATAATAGGCCTTAATATGCATTAAAATTAATAATTAGTCATTACATTAGATCGGCTATAACTCAAATAGACCAAATCCTTCTTTAGGTCTCATGGAGACCTATTTCCATTAGGCCTACTTTATGACACATTACCGTATGACCCCTTGGAACACTTTATAAATCTATGCACAAAAAAAATTTCATAAAATAATAAAATAGTCCTTAAAAAACATCCTTTGAGCACCATGGTACTTTTTAATTCCAACTACCACTTGAAACACTTCATTAGCATTGTTCACATTAGGCCTTTGAACACACAAAAAATTCTATCTAAAACAAATGAAGATATCACATCATTTATCCACAAAAACATGAAAACAAATAAATTATACATATAAATTACCTAAAAAATATCACCATATTCATGAGACACTTCCACTTAGGAGATAAGGCTTCAAGAACACCTTTACAACTCACTCACTCAAAACTGCTAGATTACCTCAAAACATGGTCACGGTGACTTAGAACTCCAACACATGTATATAATTTTTAAATGAATTATGATTCATGTAGATGATCCTATGAGATAATTAGTGTAGACACATAAATCTGACCACCAATAACCTCCAACCATGATTTTGACCAATTTTCATTGAAGTACACAATTTGGCCTAAAAACACTAAATCACATTAAAAGCTTTGAACCTAACATATTCAAGTGTTGTTTTTAGCTAGAGTATCATTAAATGGGGAAATGTAATTTATGGGATAGCTAACTTTGATCAAATAATTTTTCATTTGGGTGCTTTGGATTACTCTTTCCTATCAAATCTCTTTCATGAGACACGTGCCTTTGTTATTTGGTGTTGGTAACATCCTAAATGAGATAACAGATCTAATACATATGACATCAACTTTTAATTCCAATCCAGTCAAATTTTGAGACAATAAAAAGGCATTCTAATCAATTTGAGTAATTTGTGCACAAAGTGCCAAATCATGCTTAAGAGCTAATTAAACCAAATTAGAGCCTAATTAAGAATTCCATGGAAACTTGTTGAATACTTATTTTTGGAAATGAATATTGAATATCTACATCATCAGGTGATCTCATTTCTTGGGAAGACATCCCTAGGCCATAAATACCATAAATATCAAGATTATGGGTCTCACATGCCTCATAATGACCCTCCATGCCTCTTAAATGCCCCTTTTTCCAATGTCATGATGAGGATAATTATAAATTTAATTCCAAAAAATTGAATTTATCCTCAACCACACATCCTCATCTCAAGATGGATGGTTTAGGTTGAATCTGAGCAATCTCAAAAATATTTAAATAGAGAGGCCATGAACATCATTTCTAAGCTATTTTGGTGCAAAGTTATTATGCTTTAAAATATTCAAAAGTATTGATAATGCAAAGTTATAATGCATAAATGATTCCAAAATCTATTTCAATTAGTGTTACCATGCCAAATTGATTCTAAGCCAAACAAAAGACAAAGGTTCCAAGGAGAGATGGAGGTAGCCAAGCTTCCATTGATGTAGACTTTATGAGCATAAGTTGAGCAAGCCACCACTACACAAGCATTTGGAGAATCCAAGGAAGGTGAAGGATTGTTGTTTTTCCTTAATTTTTAGTTGTGTTTGTCATTTTTTTTGGTTATTAAGCTCACCCTAGTAACGAGGCATGAAGGTGTTAGTTTAGTGTGTTGTTTGTCAATTTTCTTTGTTCATTTTTTCACTAACACAATACTAATCTCCTCTTCTTAGTCAAAATCCTAGTTTACATAATGACACACTCGGTGAGACCCTATGCATCCCACGTATGAATGAAATCATGAAGCAACTTTAAAATTTTAATTTGAATGCTTAAAACTCTTTCTAAGTGATTTTATAGCTTCATTTGGCTTTTTTTTTCTTTATCACAGGTTTACACAGTAACCGTCATCGATTGAGTAAACCATCGACAGTCATTTTCAACCATTGTCAGTTAAGTATAACCATCATTAGTTAGCATAGCCATCTCCACAAACCATCATCAGTTTGCATAGCCATCATAGTTAGTAAAATCATCATCAGTCTATATAAATGTCATCAGTTAGTGTAACCATTTCTAGTCAGTATAACCGATGATGGTCATTGTGTTTTTTTTTACACAAACCCGAGAGCTCATTTTTATAAGTTGGTTGTTTCATTTTCAGAAGTGCTTTTAAGCTAGACATCTTGTTAACATTTTTTTTTACAGGTTTTACTTGAAAGATCATCAAAGCATGCTTAAATAGATCCTTTTAAACTTATTTTAGGGTGTTTTAAAATGAATCAAACTTTTCATTTTGGTGCTTAAAGTAAAATCATTTAGGGTGATATTTATAAAATATTATAGTTAGCTTTCAAAGTTACAAATTAAGACCAAGGGGTCAAAGAACACCACCTAATTTTTCAAATTGGTACTTAAAATTGAACTCACTTATCTAATTTTTTGTATTCAATGGTTGTTTAGTTATTTTTTGATTAGCAAAGAGAAGGATGTCACGTGTATAATCTTCCATTTGTCCCCTTTATGAAACCCTTGGAATCAAAAATGCCATCCTTACTGCAAAAATCCTATTCTAAGGCTCATAAAGAATGTCATCTAAAGCACTCCCCAAATATTCATCAAAGTTTGGCTGACCTTAAAAATGACCCTAAAGTATTTTTATTAATCTTTTATTTCATGAAAACTTGGCTTGCGAGGGGGACTTCATTACCTCCAATGAGTTATTTAGGGAAGCTTTGACCTGAGGTTTCATCTATCAACATTGACTTCACTTATTCCTTCTGAGTTACACATGAGATATTTCTGCATTTGGACATCGCACTACACTGAGTGAACAGTAGGATGTAGTGGTTGTAAAAAGGACTAGAGCTTTTTACAACTAGCTAATTCTATGGTCACCCAATTTTTATGCTTGTCTTTTATATCATTTGATGTGAAAGTTATTGTGCAATTGATTCCCCTAAAAATGTTTGAAAGATTTATAATTAATCAACTCCACATTACCATACCCTTGCTAGGATTTGGATGATTATACTTAGTGTATTTTGGTCATTTTTGCTTGGTATGTTTTGAGACTAAAACTTATTTGTTTATTCATAAGCCATGTCAAAACAATGTATTTGAGTTGAGGAGGGTAGTGTTATGCTTCCCATATCATGTCAAAACATTTTGAGCCTTTTGAGTCTTTGAAACATAACATAGATCACATCATTTGAGCATGATTATGCCATTAGGATACTCAATTTGTTTCAAGAGTAGTTTACCTTGTATCAAAAACCATTGTTTCAAACCATTTTATGTATACTATTTAGACCTTTGTTTTGTGCTGTCATGTTGTCCAATATTGTCTAGCTTATTTGGTTAAATTCTAGTTTTCATTGTTAAGTTTTCAATTAGCCTTGTCAAGTTTGGATTCAAACATTTATTGATTTCTATTTGGGCCTTAATTCATGGGGATGATACACAGATCTTTCTCTTTTGGGTTGCATAACTTTGGTTAATCGATTACCCAAATTTGAAAACTATTGATGGTTTTCTTGTTCAGTACCTATCCTTATCATTATTTGTGCCTTTATTTAGGAAAACACAGTCTTTATTCAAAGAGCCTTTTGTCTTATGCCTTATGCCAACTGTTCATGTTTATGTTTTATTATGTGTGATGGGTTTATGTCAAAGTTGTTTCCAAACTTGTTATATTAAATAAAATCACATGATACCTTTGTTTCAAGTCTAAATTTTGATACCATTTGACCAAAAGTTCTAGCATATTCATGTTTATTTGAGCCTAGCTTTTGACTCCGTGTTTGGACAAAAGACCTAGTAACTCAACTTTTCCCTTTCCTAGTTTAGACCTTGTTTGGAACACTTTGACCTAGAATTTTAACATGCCAATTTTTATTCAGATGCTTGACCTTTTATGCATATGACATTTGACATTAGACATTTGGTGTTAGAATGTTTTATACCAAGTCTTAGCACAAATAATTTTGGAGATACAAATACACTTTCAAACCATATTTGAGATACAACTCCACCCCTTCGACCAAGTTAGACCAAGTTTGAACCATTTGTCCTTTAGACAGTTTTTCAAATTTTGTATAACTCTAAGCCTTTTTTCCAGAGCTTTCATCATTTACGTTGATATGTCTAGCTACAATTCTGGTAGATTCATGTACAACACAACTTATGATATAATGGACACATAAAATCCCACTAAGAACCCCTATAGAAAAAGATTTTCTAAGGAGTTTTATTATTCACCCTACAATACTCCATATGGGGAACATAGTCAGAATCTACAAAATCTAAATCAATACCTTGATTGGTATGAAGTGGCTTGTGAGGAGGACTTTGAAGACCCAACTATAGATAATGTTATTTGGGATACAGATCCATACCCTCTTTGAAATAATCATTACATGAAACATAGTCAAGAACCAACTTATGAGCCAACTCATGATTGGGATGATATGGTTTATGAGGAAGACTTAGATGCTTTAACTTATGCGAGTGATCAGGTTCCACCACATCATAGCATTTCTATTTTAGGACCACAATGTCATATCATTCCCATACCAAGAACTCATCCTTTGGTTTATATGAGAAATCAAGCTCCATAATACCAAACCATTTCTATACCAAGACCTCATCCTTTGGCTTGTGTGAGCAATCAAGCTCCACAATGCCCCTTCATCATTCTAAGACCTAGTCCTTTGGCTTGTGCAAGTAATCAAGCCCAAAAATTCCCTATCATTACCATTTTAGGGCTTTAACCTTTGTCTTATGTGATAAATCATGCTCCCTAATGCCCTATTATTATCTAACCACAAGCCATTCCTCATCTAGAACCAATCCCATCCAAACCTCAATTAATCTAATACTTTGAAGATTGAACTGTGTTCAAAATTGGTATTTTCTAACTTATTGAAACCCAAATCCTAGACAACCAACCAATCCAAGATGTTTTTGTTGAACTAACCACTTATGATAAGTCAACCTATGATGAATCACCTATTGATCCTATACTAGTTGTCGAGGAGTCTCACACTGACATGCAAGTCTTTATTGAGTCACTTCTTAATGATTATAACCACCTTTGGGCAAATCATTACCTCAACCATGTGACTAATTTTCAAGAGCCTCCTATTGACAAGCCAGTCTTTGAGGAGTTATCTCTTAACTTTTTTCCCATCTTAGAGGAGTCCCACTCTAAAAAACTAGTTTTTTTGGAGCCCATTATGCCATCACAGACCATTAGTTGTCCAAAACCAAATATTCAATAAGACATCATTATAACAAAGTACCCATCAGATGAAGAATTAGAGTTAGAGTCAGGTTATAATCTTAGATTGGCATTAGATTTAGCATCAGAATCAAAATCAACATTAGTCTCAACATCAAATTTAGAGTCCCTTGAATCAAAATTAGATTTAGAAGAAGAATATATTCATGGTTGTTAAAACATTATGCATGCCTTGTAAATCAATTTGAATACATTTGTGATCTTTATACATTTTTTGAGGATGAGTATTTTAGCTTTGACATAAGTTATCCTAGTATCTTCTATGAAGATTGTGCAACCTCTCCCCATTCCATTACCATTCTATAAGCCATTACCATCAACCAAAATAGCCATATCATTGACATTCCATCTCCCACAAGTGTCAATTGTGATTGATAGAATCACACTTTATTGAACTACATCCATGGTGACATAGTATTTAAATAAGAGCAAGGAGGCCAAGAAGACATTCATATAGTAGAAAAACACTCTTAGTGAAACCTTTACTAGAGGCTCTAGGGGACAATCAAATTTAGAACTCAACATCTTTTGATGAATTTTTTTTTAGAAGCACTAAAAGACAATCAAGTCAAAATTCAACATTCCTTAGTGAAACATTCTCAAAGGTTCTACGAGAAAATCAAGATAACTTCATTGGTGAAAACCTATTTAAGGCACCAATAGCTGAGCACAAAAGTTCTTCACTACTTGATGAAGATAAAATTAAAGATCAAATACAAATAGCTTCCAATCTACAACCTAATTAGATGGTAGCTACTCTCAAGATCAAACAATAAAAAAATATGGTGGTCCTATTGAGAGAACAATTATTTAGCCCCATGACAACCAAAGTTATGTTGAATCTAACATCAACACCTTTACGTGTGATTGAACATCTTGATCTTCATTTGTTTCCCAACTATTCTACATTCCATTATCATCTACCATTCTATTTCACAATCAAACCTACCATCTATTATTTGTCCTTATTTACCATCCATGGTTTTACTTTCCTTTGTAGAGGCTACAAAGATACCTTGTCTTGATGTTTAAAGGAATAAAAATCAATGACCAATGAATATCACAATAATATTCCTAGATGTAGACACCGAAATCGTGTCGACTCCCCTGGTCATTCCTCGTCTTCTTTCTTCTTCGCCTATTGAACCCTTGTCGATCGCTTGTTTCACCAACCTTGACCCTGGCAGCATGTAAAGATGAACACAGAGCTAAAACTAGGCTCTATACCCATTATGCATCTGCCGACGTCGGTCTTTACCCGACCGATGTCGCCGACGTCGGTCACCTATCGGCCGACGTCGGCAATCCTGCCGACGCCGGTCACCTTCCCCTGGTCCGTTATCAGTTAACATTCAGTTTCCCGAAACGGTTGACGAACCGTTTCTGGAACCGTCCCCGTCCCCCGCCTTCATCAACCTCCGCCAGCCATTCGAACCGGATCCCATCCCCCGAACGCTGATCCCCCAAACGCTGATCAACCGAACGCTGAGCAACCAACCTGCGAATTCCTCCACGAACCTGTGAACTCCGAGCAATCATCGACACTACGACATCAACTAATCTGCACACCATGGCTTCCATCGCGATTTCTACCAGGTAAGTCTTTATTCTGTTTATTTCATTTTCTTTCTTAGTTATTATTTATTTTCTGTCTTCCCAACTGTTCAAACTCCTCAGACTCTGTCTAAACCTCGTCCCTGTCCTTATCAAACCCTGTCTCGACTCTGTCTAAACTTCATCCCTATCTTTATCAAACCCTACCCTGACCATATCAGACCCTGTCCCGACTGTTCAGACCTATCCCGACTCTGTTCAAACCCCCCAGACTCTCCCTGAACCTGCGCGACTCTCTCAGAACCTGTCCCGAACCATTTCCCAGAACCTGCCCCTACCGACGCCGGTCACTGCCCTGACCGACGACGGCACCTTGACCGACGTCGGCACCTTCCCTAACCGACGCCGGTACCACAGAGACCGACGCCGGCGACTGTGCAGAATAGTGCCGCTTATCAGGTACACCTTTTATTTTTCTGTCATTTATTTCTGTCATTATCATCTACTTTCGTCCAATTTTCTACTCTTTTTTATCAGTGGGTTGATATCCTTCTAGGGAGTCTTCGTACTTCCGGGATCGGGCGTTCGCCTGACAGCCCACCATATCTCTTATTAACATTTTTCCGTGTTTAGCCTTTTCTTCGCAGGTGTCATTCCTCCACAGCAAAAGAGGAGAATCTTTCAACGTCTGATTTCGGTGCGCACGACTTTATCAGGTACTTCTAGCCTTAACCATCTTTCAGTTTCTTATTTCTTCTTTGAATGTAGAAAGCAATTTTGCATAGAAACATTCTGGCACGCCCGGTGGGACCCTAGGTCCTCCTTGGGTTCTTTCTTTCGTTCATTTAGGCGCATTAGGTTTCTTCCTTTTCGCCTCCTTTCGTCTCTTCTTAAACGACATCATAAGCAGAACTAAAACGAACATTTCTTTCTTTCTTGTACTTCTAGACTAGCTAAACTCATATTCTTCGACTCTTTCTCCATTCATCTTCATACGAACAAACATTTCGACTTGGACATTAAAACACTTTGCATTCATTTCTATTTGCCTGCATCTTTTAGACCACACATAGTAATTAAACCGCATATTGAATTAATCTAGATCACTTGATGTTACACGACCAGACCACCTGCACAAAACAAACATAAAACTTACCTGAGACAAGGCCCGACTGGGATTTCATCCCCCAGTGGATACCTTACCCGTCCCGGTGACCCTACTTGTATTTCATCACCAAGGGGGAAGCCCACTCCGTTCTCTGGCGGAGTCTAATCTCTAGGCGAGGTATATCTTGGCTAAGCGAAACCAGCTAACCACTGGAATCGTGAAGTGAGGGGAGCTTGCTCCTTAGCACCAGGCCGCGTACTAGACCCTAACACAGACTTCTTGAGCACCATAACAAAACCCGAAACCATCCATAGACCGCCTTCTTCTAGGACCTGACTCTCAAAACCAATCCTCCTCTACACACATTCTAAGGCATAAGCCATTATAATCCTAAAAATTTACTCCTAGAGTTTTAAGATCTGCTTGTGTCTTCTTCTTTTTCGTTCTTATCTGCTTGTTTGAGCTTGTGAGGACGTTCTTTCTTGCCTTGAATGATTCTGACACGTAGTCAAACCAAGGCCCTTCTTGACCACGCTAGCCATCAATCGCTTTCGCCTACCCCGCCTACAACCAATCATATAATGGAGTTCTATTCGAAGACCGAAAGAATTCCTACTAGACTATCTCCAACCCAGACGCCTATCATCCCAGAAGGGGACCAAGACTTTGCAAGATTCTTGGACCTCAATACCGCAGCCCTCCAAAACTATCTCGCAAGAAAACCAATGCGGGACCTTTCGGACGACGTGGCGACGACATCAACACCGTTCGCCACCCAACCTTTTACGACTCAACCTTTCGCCTCAACCATTAACCCGACCATGGCCTATACGCAAAGTTTGGCCTCCTCGTCTATTTTTAGACCAACCTCCACCGAGGTTTCATTACCCCCTCAACCACCTGCAATTCAACCAAGTTCTACATCATATCAGAACTTGATTGCCTCGACCCCACACACTCTTGCGCCTATATATGCAGGAGTGCCTACCTCGCCCTTTGTCAATACCATCACACAACCTCCTTTGGCGGTATCTAGTCAGCCTATGCCTTCTACCTTCATAACGCAACCACCCTTAACCTCTACTTCTGCCCCTGCGACTAGCCATCCGTACATTGTACAACCGACTATGTCGCACACCTCTTCTAACCTCTTTCAAGCACCTTACAACCTAGGAGGCGCTCAACCTGCCAATCTGTCAGCAGACGTCATCAAGATGCTGATGGATAAAATGTCCCGTCTCGAAGCTTCTATCTCCGGTTCAAGCAATACTTTGTCATATGAACAAGTTTGCAGCGAGCCCATCCACCCTTCTGTCCCTATTCGACCATACCCTAACCATTGGGAGCTTCCTAAATTTACTCACTTTCAGAGTAAGGAAGACCCACAACAACATCTATGGGCATTTAGACATGCCTGTTACCTTATCGCCCACGACGATGCGTTACTTCTACGCACGTTTCCTATGTCGCTTTCTGGCCCTGCCCTTGACTGGTATAGTTCTCTTGCCAGACATTCTATCTTTTCATTCATCCAACTTGCCCAACTATTCGTTGACCATTTTTCTATCAATATCACTAAACAAGTTTCGATCACAGACCTTTACTCCATCAGGCAATTTGACGACGAATCAATCATCGATTTTGTCGCTCGTTGGAGAAGCTTGATCAATCAGCTCTCCTTCTCCTTGCCTCAACCCGAGCTCATTGAGCTCTTTTCTCGAGCATGTGTCAGTCATATCTCGTCCACCCTGCGGGTTCAGACATTCCACACTTTCGACGAGGCCTTCACCATGGCCCGAAAGCTTGAACTCCGCACCATTGAAGAAGATAAGGTCAAATTATGTAACACTAACACAAGAACCAATGACCATTCTTCTTCCAGACCTTTTTCTGCCCACTCTCACTCCAAGGAGTCGGCAAACACTGTCATCTTTAGACCATCATCTTCAACAATAACCAACCGAACATCATCTTCAACATTAGACTACATCAATAAACATTTTCAACGTCAATCCATACAGCGTCAATTCACTCCAATTAGGGAGTCATATGCCTCTGTCTTGGATAAACTCGACAAGGGGGATCTTATTTTGGATAACCCGAACACACCGCCCAACCAAAACCTTGGCATCTTCAAGCAACCTCTTTCTAATCACCCGCCTACTCAAGACAACGTCCAAACCATAATCAATGACCCTCAAGACCATGATATACACACGGTCGACACTATCTTTTCTCTTATCCCTAACCAACCTCTTTCACAGGTGGAAGACCTTTCTTCCCCTATACCTCCTCCACATGGCGAAGAACTTTCTTCTCCCACTTCTCCTCCAGTGACTTCTCCTATATTGGAGGACGCTTTGACCACATCAACACCAACTGCCTCGCCTTCATCCTTATTATCATCCATAGACGATCATACCTTTCTGACTCTCCAACCATACACAGAAGCCATGACTATTCCAGAGCTCTTTCCACTTAAAGAGCCCATACCTTTAATCTCTTCTCAATCGAGAGAAAAATCGTCCACATCTAAGTCCAAACCCGCGCAGGCGTCCATCATGCCCAAAGAGACTAAACCTCTTGGTGTTCGCCCCACATCTAATCTTGCCTCGCATAAAGGTGGCCCTCAACCCAAACCAAAGAAGGCTACTAAACCACACCGGAGGATTCCTCCCCTATCTTCGTCATTACCTTCAATCTTGGGCCCACATCTGTCTACTTTACTCGGAGTGCTTCTCACTCCCATTCTTCATAGAGGTAAGTCACCTCCATTATTCTATCAACCCGTTAGACTTATACCTTCTTCAAACCATCGACCAACGCCTCTTACGCCTCCCAAACCAATGTCACCAACCCTCTCTGCAATAAAACATCCCGACCCATTAGCAGGTTCATATGCCTTGCTCTTACGGCAATTGTTGCAGTCCTCTCGTCTCTCTCTCCCGCCTCTTAGACCATATCACTCTCTCGGACCAAAACCTCCATGGTTCGATGACACTTGCATTTGTGCGTATCATCGCACGCCTGGGCACGACACGGAGCATTGTCATGCCCTCAAGGTCGTCGTTCACCAATGTTTGGAGAATGACACCTCTCTCTTCGACCACGTTATCAACAAACCTTCAACACCACCCCACTCATCAACCCTCGGATCAAGGCCATCTTGGTTCGACAACTCTAAATTCTGCCACTATCATCACACTCTGGGACATGACACCGAGCGTTGTTGTGCTCTTAAAGCTGTCATTCGTCACCACCGGAAAAAGGACACCCTTCTTATCAAGGATCCTCTTGACCCCACCTCTGACAAATTATCAACACCAACCCATACCTCTCCAACCTCATCATCTAAATCGGGATCTCCACGTCAGACTAAGGTCCCTTCGCTGCCTTTAACCCCTTTATTCGACATCAACACAGTCCATCTGACCACTAAACCTCAATCGACCTTAACTAATCTGTCAAACATTCTCCCTAGCCGCTGGGGGAATTTAACCCTCATCCAAACTTCGACCAATTTTTCAACACAGTCTCGACCACATATCAATCAGTCTTTCAACTTAACCTCAACCAGACTAGCAACCAAACATTTAACCCAACCTCAACCAAACATTCGACCCAACCAAAGATCAAATACCAACCAATCAACCCTCGACCAACCATTGACCAATTATCAAATGGCCAAATCTCAACCAAACATTCGACCCAACCTTTATTCGACCCAATCTTTTTATCAAAACATTCAACCCTTTTTCAATCAATCAACAACCATATCAACCAACTTCACATCCACTCATCAATCAACACTTGACCAATCTGGAAAGAGGCAAATGGGGCAAGTTTGCTCCTAATTGACTCGGACCTTATCATGCACATGTATATACCAGGGATTTATCAGACCCTGACCCCTTTTTATGCGTTGCATCTGCGACCGTTCTACTGCTAGTCGAGTATTCATCCACTTGACACTTAACTTGAGCTCGTCCCTTGAGCAATCCCTGTCTTCTTAGTCCTACTTCCTTTCAACCCTCTTCCTTTTAACAATTCCTATAACCCTTTTATGATATATGGATACTTTGTCCTACTAAAAGGGAGCCCTTGACCTTCTACAGTCTTATCCATGACTCACATTTCTGTCAAAACAAATCAAGATGTCAAAATATATCCATGGTCACTATATCTATATCAAAATCAAAAAAACAGACTGCTCCCTCGAAGGACAGCTGTACTATCATTGCTGTAATAAATAGACTGCTCCCTCGAAGGACAGCTATTCAAAAGCCTTTTTATTAAACAAAAATCTAGACCACTCCCTCGAAGGATGGCTATGACTACTCTGGCAATACACAGCATTATTTTAGAAGCTTCCCGCATCGATCAGCTTCACAACCTGACCACTACAACAAATGACATCTCTCTGCAGGCTTCCCGCATTGATCAGTCTGAGCAAAAAAAAAAAAAAAAAAAAAAAAAAAAAATGAGTCACGGACTTGACTTGTAGTTGTCTCAGGGTCTCCTATAAAAAGGGGCAAAGTTATCTCTGCTCTTAAAGCGGGTTACCCTCCTTCCTCCTCCTATCACCCGCTCAAGGGACTTCGAGCTCACTTTAATGTCGAAGTGATTCGATTACCGCTCTAACATAACCACGGTCAACAACGTCACGCATGAATGGGGCTCTTGGTTCTCATAACCCCCTATCTATGCTTCCTTTTTGGTCCTTGTCAATGAAAGAGCAATATGCTTTTCACTTCTTCTGCACTTTGGTCACATTCACCTTCATCACTTGTCAATCGACTCAACTCAACTCTCTTTTCAGACCATCAACCTGACCTAGCCTATTCACCCTAGTTTCTATGGACACCAATACACATGGAAACTATCGACTCGACCCAATTTATGTTAAGCATAAACCAATACTTTCTGAAGCATAAATAGACCTCAATTCATTTTTAGCATACATCCATCATGAATATGGAATATTGCTAGGGATGAAAAACCCGTCAACCAATGTTGCAGAATACACCATTTGGAAAAGGCTGCAACATCTTTTTTTTTTCCTCATCATTTCATCCAATCATCGACCAACCTATCAACCATTTTAACCACCTGTCTACCACTCGGACGCTTGGTCTGAACTACATTGGTCTGAGGCCCTATCACCAGGGCTATGTAGGCAGCACTCAGTTGACATGGGGTCTTCTGAGGTTAGCTCGACCATTCTCGTTTGTCCGTCTCTCTGATGGACAAACCTTCTTTCTTTCTTTTAACCATAATCTTGTCCTTGACCACCACCCATTTTATCCCTTTGACCCTTCCTCCCTTCTAGGGAGAACTACATCGGCCTGACGCCCTATCACCAGGGCTATGTAGGCAGCACTCAGTTGACATGGGGTCTTCTGGGGTTAGCTCGGCCGCATCCTTTCGTCCATTCATCCATCCATCGACCACCAACCATTGGAGATCATACCTATCTCCTCCGACCTCGACCACTTCCAAGACGTTGTTGCCTTGGTTGTTTTTGCATGTATGCTACCTCATGACTGGTTAGCAGAATTGTGCGCAGACCTTTTTGGACCCTCACAAGTATAAGATCGCACACCGGTTGATCCGCACTACTTGTGACTTTTTCACGTTTCTAGGAGCACTTCCTGAGCCCGGGATACCTGGAACGCGATGACCCATTTGGAGCTTCAGCTTAGATTGAGTGACCCGATCAGCAGATGACTAAATGCTGGGGCCCGGTTACTTCAATTTTGGCACTCCTCGACCCTTGACCTGCGACACTTTGACCTGACCATCTCGTGCAGTGGTATGCGCGCAATCACGACCTTTGCAGCGTTCACCCTCACCCCTTTTTCATCCGCTCTTTATCAAATCAGTACCCGATTCCCGGTTCCCTTCCCTCGACTCCTGCTTTGAGGGGGAATACCTCATCCTTACTCGGGGCATTTCGTTTCCTATTTTGTCTTGCAGTTCATTCGAACAACCAACAAGACGAAATCACCTTTATCCCTCACCTGGGGCACTCACTCCTATTTTTGTCTTACAGTTCATCCAGAACAACCAACAAGACAAAAAGGGGCAAATGTAGACACCGAAATCGTGTCGACTCCCCTGGTCATTCCTCGTCTTCTTTCTTCTTCGCCTATTGAACCCTTGTCGATCGCTTGTTTCACCAACCTTGACCCTGGCAGCATGTAAAGATGAACACAGAGCTAAAACTAGGCTCTATACCCATTATGCATCTGCCGACGTCGGTCTTTACCCGACCGATGTCGCCGACGTCGGTCACCTATCGGCCGACGTCGGCAATCTTGCCGACGCCGGTCACCTTCCCCTGGTCCGTTATCAGTTAACATTCGGTTTCCCGAAACGGTTGACGAACCGTTTCTGGAACCGTCCCCGTCCCCCACCTTCATCAACCTCCGCCAGCCATTCGAACTGGATCCCATCCCCCGAACGCTGATCCCCCGAACGCTGATCAACCGAACGCTGAGCAACCAACCTGCGAATTCTTCCACGAACCTGCGAACTCCGAGCAATCATCGACACTACGACATCAACTAATCTGCACACCATGGCTTCCATCGCGATTTCTACCAGGTAAGTCTTTATTCTGTTTATTTCATTTTCTTTCTTAGTTATTATTTATTTTCTGTCTTCCCAACTGTTCAAACTCCTCAGACTCTGTCTAAACCTCGTCCCTGTCCTTATCAAATCCTGTCTCGACTCTGTCTAAACTTCATCCCTATCTTTATCAAACCCTACCCTAACCATATCAGACCCTGTCCCGACTGTTCAGACCTATCCCGACTCTGTTCAAACCCCCCAGACTCTCCCTGAACCTGCGCGACTCTCTCAGAACCTGTCCCGAACCGTTTCCCAGAACCTGCCCCTACCGACGCCGGTCACTGCCCCGACCGACGACGGCACCTTGACCGACGTCGGCACCTTCCCTAACCGACGCCGGTACCACAGAGACCGACGCCGGTGACTGTGCAGAATAGTGCCGCTTATCAGGTATGCCTTTTATTTTTCTGTCATTTATTTCTGTCATTATCATCTACTTTCGTCCAATTTTCTACTCTTTTTTATCAGTGGGTTGATATCCTTCTAGGGAGTCTTCGTACTTTCGGGATCGGGCGTTCGCCTGACAGCCCACCATATCTCTTATTAACGTTTTTCCGTGTTTAGCCTTTTCTTCACAGGTGTCATTCCTCCACAGCAAAAGAGGAGAATCTTTCAACGTCTGATTTCGGTGCACACGACTTTATCAGGTACTTCTAGCCTTAACCATCTTTCAGTTTCTTATTTCTTCTTTGAATGTAGAAAGCAATTTTGCATAAAAACACTAGAATCCAAATATTTAACCAGGTCTTAATAGAGAAACTATTCAGATGAGGTGTGGGCTAGTAGTTAACATTGCCAAGTATTCTATTTATATCATTTTTTGATTAGGATGTGCATCTCCCCATCAGTAGGAACAATAGAATAAAAAACCACACCCAGGCCAAAAAATGTACCATACCATTTCATTTACATGCCATTTCTATTATTACATATCCTTTTTCCATTATCACATATCCCAGATAATCACCTTCTCCCTTGGGGTCAACCCTCTTACCATTTTATCCAATTTATCAAACCATCATTATCCTTAACAAGATCATGCCATCTAACCATTCAATTCCTATCTAGACCAAAGCCTAGTTTTTATCAACCTACCCAATCCTATTTTGATGTTGGCTACTTTGGTTCTTCCTTTACTTTTCACAAGAGGATTCCAATCAAGTTTCAATAATCAATCCAATCTATGTTTATAATGATAGTCTATGAAAGTAGTATGGTAGTAGATCTTGCAAGATATCTTTCATTTTCCATCCTACATCAAGTTTGTATATGTGAGCTAATTATAACCACCTATCAACAAATCAGTATGTCACCAGTCTTGCTACTAATTATAATTTCCTATGGAAAAATTAGTATCATTGACCTATGACATTGTATCCTAGTTATAATCACCTATGGGAAAATTAGGGGAAACAATTGTTTACCATGCATTATTTCATCACCTTTCCATTAATGTTTTCATTTGACTGGCCATTTTTTGGATTTGAGAACTTGTTGGGACCTAGTTGGTTTTTCATTACCTTTTGTGTGGATGGAATTATTATGACTTGAGGTCATTTTAGGACTATGTGGGTCATACTCAATTCATGTTGAGGTCACCTTAGTCACCCTTTCCATATGCTCTCATCATTTTGTGAGTAAACTAAGCCAAAAACTCTCACTATTTTGTGAACATATATCTTGTCATTCTTTAATGAGTTAAGATACCTCAAAATACCAAATACATTCATAATATTTCAAAATCCAAAAAAAATTGTTATGTCTAAGCCTAGTTAGTTATCCTTGATCCACCTTACTAGGGTATGGCCATTATTAGGATGATTTTTTTTTAATTTTCAGGCTTTTTATTTGTTTGTTTATTTTTTTCTTTTTTGTTTGTTTGTTTGTTCATTTCCCTATTTATTTGCTTTCAGCACTGTTGCCTCAACTCAATCTATATGCATTTCATGGGTGATTCCTCAAGCACATTAGTATTGAATATATCCATATTCATATATCAATATTATCATCATGGTTTTTATCACTGGTGTATTATTTTTTAGTGTTTATTGGATCAAGAGTCAGTCCTTATGCATATTTTGGGATAGTCTTCATGGTGTTCTATCATTATGCCTACCATCACATGCTATAGAAAAAATTAGCTACAAGAAGGTCTAAAATCAATGGAGCCACAAAAGTTTCTCTTTGGCACCTTGGCAAATCCTTTCATCCCACCCTTGATCAAATTAACCCATCGGTCATTCTAGTTATATCATTACTAATCAGGATGAGCATCTCCTCATTGGTAGGTATAACTAAATCATTCACACTAATCAATTTTATTCTTCTATTAATATATTTAATCACTTTTCACCCACTCATCTTTAATCTATATTCCAATTTATATACTTGAGTTATGCTTTCTAATCAACCCTAATTGGGGCACAATCATCTTTAGCCAATCTAGACCCACCTATGGGTAAATCATTATTTTGAATTTTAATCATGATTATAAATGCCTTTGGGAAAATTAGTATCTTTTTTACATCAATGCATGCAAGAATTTTTTCATTTATATTAATCTCAACCATGGGTTAATTCCACCTTTCTTCTTATTTCTTTTCGAGGGACCATCCATCAAAAAATGTGATGACCACTCCCTCAAGGGGGCATCGTCATAGGCTTCCCAAAACCATTTGGAGATTTTTTCTTCAACCATCATCTTTTTTTTGGCATATAGGAATTTTTATCATTATTTGAGAAGACATTACTTTGCATACAATTTTCAACATCTTCCCAAATAGGGGCAAACTATAGACACCTAAATTTGGCGACCAATAACCTTTAACCAGGATTTTGACCAATTTCCACCAAAATGCATAATTTGGCCTAAAAACACTAAATCACATTAAAATATTTGAACCTAACATATTTAAGTTTTGATTTTGGATAGAGTATCATTAAATGGGGTAATGCAATTTATGGGCCAACTAACTTTGATCAGATCATTTTGAGTCAAAATGCCAATTTTGCACTTGGGTGCTCTAGATTGCTCTTTCCTATCAAATATATTATACAAAATGTGTGACTTTTTTATTTGGTATTAATAACATCCTAAATGGGATAATGGATCTAATGCATCTAACATAAAATTCTAATTCCAATCTAGTCAAATTTCAAGCCAATAACAAGGCAGTTTGATCAATTTAAGTAATTTGTGCACAAAGTGCTTAATCATAATTAAGAGATAATTAAACCAAATTAGAGCCTAATTAAAAATTCCATGGAAACTTGTTGAATTATTATTTTTGAAAATGAATATTGAATATCTACATCATCAAGTGACCTCATTTCTTAGTAAGACATCCCTAGGCCATAAATGCCATGAATATCAGGATTCATGCCTCCCATGCCTCATCAATGCCCTCCATGCCTCTTAATTTTTCCTCTATACCAAATATTGATGACCCTATTTATGTATTTTAATTACATAATTAGATTAATCCTTATCCTCACATCTCAATCTTTAGATGGATAGTTCAGGTGATTCTAGCCATTTTCCAAAATCTATAAATAGAGAGGCCATGAACATCATTTCTAAGCTATTTTGGTGCAAAGTTATTATGCTCAAATATATTCAAAATTCTTGATAATGAAAATTTATAATTCAAAAATTATTTCAAAATCTATTGCAATTAGTGTTACCATGCCAAATTGATTCCAAGTCAAGCCAAAGCCAAAGGTGCCAAGGAGAAGAGAAGATAGCCAAGCCTCCTTTGATGACGACTTCATGAGCACAAGCTGAGCAAGCCACTACTAAAAAACATTTGGAGCATCCAAGGAAGGTGAATTATTCTTGTTTTTCCTTAATTTTTAGTTGTGTTTGTCATTTTTTATTATTATTAAGCTCACCCTAGTAACTAGACATGAATGTGCTAGTTTAGTGTGTTGTTTGTCAATTTGCTTTATTCATTTTGTCACTAACACAATACTAATCTCCTCTTCTTATTCAAATTCATAGTTCACATAATTGCCACTAAAACCATAGTTCCTCTTGATTTTGCTTTTAGGATTTTTATTTGTTTATTTATTTCAAGTTGTTGTTTGTTTGTTTGCTTTCAACACTGTTGCCTAGACTTAGTCTATATGTGTTCATTGGGTGATTCCTTAAAAATTATTCTTGAATCCATCCATATTCATACGTCAACATTATAATCATGGTTTTTATCATTGGGGTATCATTTTTGAGTGTTTATTAGATCAGGAGTCAGTCCTTATGCATATTTTGGCCAAGTCTTTATGGTGTTCTATCATGAAGCCTACCATCACATGCTACAATAAAAATTAGCTTCAAGAGGGTCTAAAATCAATATATCCATATAATTTTCTCCTTTTCCCTTTGGAAAATCCTCCCATCCTACCCTTGATCAAATCAACCCATTGACCATTCTAGTTGTATCATTGCTAATCCGGATGGGCATCTCCTCATTAGCAGGTACAATTAAATCATTCAAACTGATCAATATTATTCTTCCATTTATCTATTTCATCAATTTGCACCTACTCATATTTAATCTATATTCTATGTTATATCCTTAGGTTATGCTTGCTAATCAACCCTAACTAGGGCACAATCATCTTTAGCCAATCTAGGTCCTCTTAAAGATTATAACTGCCTATGAAAAAATCATTATTTTGACTTTTATTCCTGATTATAACCATCTTTGGGCAAATAAATATCCTTTTTACATCAATTCATGAAAGTATTTTCTCATTTGGATTAATCTCAACCATGGGTTAATTCCACCTTTCTTCTTATTTCTTTTTGAGGGACCATCCATCAACAAATGTAATGACCACTCCCTCAAGGGGGCATCATCATAGGCTTCTCAACACCATTTGGAGCTTTGTTTTTCAACCATAATATTCCTTTTGGCATACATGCCATATCTCATTATTTGAGAAGACATTTCCCTACGGTTTACAACATCTTCCCAAATAGGGGCAAACTATAGACACCTAAATCTAGCCACCAATAACCTCCAACCAGGCTTTTGACCAATTTCCACTAAAGTGCATAATTTGGCCTAAAAATACTAAATCACATTAAAAGCTTTGAATCCAACATATTCAATTGCTGATTTTGGCTAAAGTATCATTAAATGGGGTAATGTAATTTATGGGCCAACTAACTTTGATCAAATTATTCTGAGTCAAAATGTCAATTTTGTACTTGGGTTCTTTGGATTGCTCTTTCCTATCAAATATCTTGCACGAGACATGTGCCTTTTTTATTTGGCGTTGGTAACATCCTAAATGGGATAACAGATCCAATGCATCTGACATCAACTTTTAATTCCAATCTAGTCAAAATTTAAGCCACTAACAAGGCATTCTAATCAATTTGAGTAATTTGTGCACAAATTGCTTAATCATGCTTAAGAGTTAATTAAACCAAATTATATCCTAATTAAGAATTACATGGAACTTGTTGAATACTTATTTTTGGAAATGAATATGGAATATCTGCATCATCAGGTGACCTCATTTCTTGGGAAGACATCCCTAGGCCATAAATGCCATAAATATCAGGATTATGGGTTTCCCATGCCTCATAATGACCCTCCATGCCTCTTCAATGCCCCTTTCTCCAATGTCATGATGAATATAATTATAGATTTAATTCCTAAAAATTAAATTAATCTTTTATCCACACATCTTCATCTCAAGATGGATGGTTTAGGTTGATTCTGAGCAATCTCAAAAATATATAAATAGAGGGGCCATGAACATCATTTCTAAGCTATTTTGGTGCAAAATTATTATGATAAAATATCTTCAAAATTCTTGATAATGCAAAGTTATAATGCACAAATGCTTTCAAAATCTATTGTAATTAGTGTTACCATGCCAAATTGATTCCAAGCCAAAGCCAAAGGTGCCAAGAAGAGATGGAGGTAGCCAAGCTTCCATTGATACAGACTTCATGAGCACAAGATGATCAAGCAACTAATACAAAATCATTTGGAGCATCCAAGGAAGGTGAAGGATTCTTTTTTCTTTCTTACTTTTTAGTTATGTTTGTCATTTATTTTTGTTATTAAACTCACCCTAGTAACTAGGCATGAAGGTGTTAGTTTACTGTGTTGTTTTTCAATTTAATTTATTCATTTTGTCACTAACAAAATACTAATATCCTCTTCTTAGTCAAATTACTAGTTCATAATTATACCATTATTAGATAGAAATGTCATATGGTCAAATGGAAAATATTGGTCTTATAGACCAATCTCATGACCTATATCTCATTGTCTCATCTGAACCAGATAGATCAAATTGTGAGCAACTTTTTCACTATATTCACTGACCTCCAAAACTTATACCAAACATTAAAATTAATCACAATTCCTAAACAACATCTCTATGTACTTGATTTCATCATTCTCGCATGAAAACACATTCTAATTCATCTTTTCACTGCTGCTTGGGGTTTTCACTATTTGTACCATTAGGCTTGTTAACAACTAGATAAATTGGATGAATGGTTTAGAACATTTGAGGACTAGAACCTATCCTTAACCTTCATGGGCATGAAACATGAGTCTCTACCTTCTTCTTTCATCCATTTACTTACTATGTCCAATGCAATTTTTGAATTCTACAACAACTTCTTTAGAAATAAGCCTATAACTCAACATTTTATCTCTCCTCTCTCTAACCAATACCACCTAGAGGTACCTAGGAGAGTCCATTACAAGATACAATAGCTTACCTAAGAAAATAAATCCATCTTGATCACTTTTAGGCAACATATTCAACATTGGGTATTTATTAGGGTTCTAAGAGGGTTTAAACCTATTTTCACTCTTAACGATCATTCATAAAGCATAGCCCCTCAATCTAAAAACTAATCCCTAGAATTTTGAGCAAAAGGCTTATATAAGAATAAGGCCTTTTAGGCCTAATTGAAAAGTTAGAGGATTATATATATGAGAAAATGAAATAGAATATCCTTAAGAATAAGGATGTATTTTAAACCATCAGAAGATAATAGAGGGATTGTCATGAATATCTAACAGGAGGTCTGAGTATGAAATTCAAGGTCATATGACTTAATCAATCTTAAAGAGACCTAGTTAAGGGAAGAAGCCTAAAAGGCAATTTGAGAGGGATATGATTGTGAAGAGATGAATATGTGTTCATCATTAGTTGGTTGAGAAATATAGTGTTTTAAATGTGATCAAAATAATCAGGTGGTCATCATCAGTTGGTTGATAAACATAGTGCTTTAAACCTTGACCTGTAAACCATATTATGCCTCAAAACTAATCTTCATTCCTCTTTCCATGAAATTTCCACCTCAATCACATACTCAAGAAACTTATCTCATTATTAAACACTACCATGCATCCTTCACATGCCTTGACAAGAGAGAATGATACCTCATTAGGCCAGGCAGGGTCTAGGAGTGGTTTAGGTGCAGCCTTGGTCTGAAGGTCCTACCCTTGTAGGCTCACCCTAATAATCTCATGAGTGATACAATTCCTTACATACATTCTAAAACAACCTCATACAACCACTCATGCCTTTGTGCACTCATCTCACCAAGCCATCATGTCCATACCTTATCATAAGGTCTCTTCATGTCATGACTTGGTTTAGGTTACTTAAGCACTTGACCTCAAAGACTTGTACTAAGGAATTAATTACCTTCAAATTATCTTTCCTAACAACATCCTTTAGTGACAACACTCCATCAATTCCCCTTGTCACATCAACACACTTCCAACTAGGCACACTCTCAATGACATCAACCTCATGCAAGATGCACCTTTGATATCAATGATAATACTCAAAACTATGCAGACATTATCTATCATTTCCTTATATTTTATATCTAGAAAACAATCGAATAAACTAGAATAATGTACAAGATATAGACATAATTGGGTTCACTAGAACAATTAGATGCACACTAAGAATATGTTAATGATGAAGAGATAAGATATGGACATTGAGCTCTAGGTGTTGGTCTTTGGTCATCATTGGATGTAGACAAACTTCTAGGGTCCCAATGATTCAACCCTTATCCTTCAAATAGGAATATTTTAGCATGTTGCATAATTTCATCTGTCATGATTTATCTAATATTATATTCCACCATGATGCTAAATTAGAGGAGTCAACAACTTTGACAACAAGATTTTTACATTTATAATCAAGTGTTTTGTGGCCAAGTTAATGACAATATAATTAATTTTTTTTTTGGATTGAGGATGAAGAAATCTATGACGATGCATGTATGTATGTTTTTTTGAAGGTGTATGGTGGTGAGGAAAATAAAATTTGTATGAATCAAGATGTTTGTGCTTTAGTTGGTGTTTACGTTTATGGACATATTGCTTACATCTATATGGAACAATTTTAGGACATTTGGGTACTAGGTGTCTATCTTGGTGTTTGTTGAGTTTGGTAAAGGATTTTGTATTAGGGATAAGATTTAAACCTTGGCTATGATAAAACTCAATTATATCAACTAAAGCACAAGTATCAATAGCAAAATTTATAAGCTGTAAGTAAGTAAATACTTTATCTACAATATTATATGGTAAATAATTTAAGAAATGTATTTTAATAGCATCAAAATGGGCACTTTTGGAAGAATAGGAAAGCTTTCTAAACTAATCATCATAATCTTCAAACTATGATAACTAATAGATATTCATTCTCATTATCCATTTAAATTATTCATTAATTTTATTTGGACATGGAGGAACAAATTCACAAGAAATAAGACATATAAAGCTTTCATAGGTTCAACTTGAAGAAATACCTGGGTATTCTATAATGTATTTCCTAACCAATCCCACCAGGCTCTAACAATGCCCCAAAAATATTTTGTAGCAAAACCAAAAATAGTAGCTTCATTTATTCCACCAGCAGTAGTGATGGATTCAAAGCAATTACACCAACTAGTAATTTCATGATGGATCTAGAATATCATCAATGTTTAAGTACCATGGATGAACATGAACATAACTTCTTTGCATATGGGAGTTGGATTGTTCATCTTTCTTTTCTACAAACTTACTAGGTTTATTTTGGTGTTTTTCAACCAAAGCTACATGTAACCTAATAATAAAATTTATCTTTTGCAATCCACTATCAAAGGTTGAAGGCAAAGCCAATGGTGTTTCTTTTTTTCTTTTTTCTTCCTTTTCCAACCAATAAATACACTAGACAAGCTAGTCAAACTGACTATCAATATTATGTACAACCCTTGACATATTATTTATAGATCATTAAATACTATCAATCTTATTAGTATAGGAATGCATAGTATTCAAGCATTTATCTACTTGATCATATATAGTTTGGATGGAATTTCTAAGATAAGACACAAATTATTAATGTTATGAACAATATCCATAGATCTAATTCTTTGTACATATCGATAGAGATCATCAAAATTCTCTTGATAATGATAAATAAATCTGACAACATAATTTACATGTTTGAATTCAGCTTAGTTAGGTTGAAAAACATAAGAAAACTAATATACTTTTCCTTCTTCAGATTTATGGTATCACTTTAGTGGAGGCCATCTTCCACCTCTATAGAATGTAAGATCATCTTCCTAATAAAATTATAGGGTCTTATCTCTAGGTAATGCAAACATGGATAAATATGAGAACTTATCATCCCCTTGATTGATCTGTTCATCTTCTATCTCAACAACTAAATTACCTTTTTGGATACTTCTGCTAGATAGGCTAGATAAACTATGTCTAGGATATTCTTTATGCTTAGAATAAATATTATGAGATAAGCTCCTATGCAATATGTGTGTTTTACTTCCTTCAATAGAATGAACATATTTGTTGTGATTTTTATCTTTAGGCATGTAATACTTTAACCAATCAAGTTTCCATTTTATGGGTATATGAATAGAGTTAAACAAACCCTTATGCGACTGAACTTTACCACTTAGTTTGTGAGTATATGGAATAATTTATATAATTATAGGGTGGCTTGTATTTGTCATGGAAAATAAAACTTGAATATTAATACTATCATACTAAATTAGGCCAAACATTTCAAGACAATAAATAAAAGAAAATAAACCCCAACAATCTAGACTTCCATATTTTACTACTATACATCCTTTGTCTCTTACACTAATCGACAAATTTAGGCAAAATTCATAACAAACATGTCCATCATTTAACTATGAAAGTGGATAACTGAAAATCATGAGAATTTTTTTCGATGTCTATCACAAATTTCAAGATAATGGATATGCTTAATATTAGCTAGAAATAAGGGTTTAATATTAACATGTATCAAGCTGATATGGACAAACTATGCATCTTCATGACTCCTAATATATTCAATTTCATAATTGGGAAGGACATGAATCAAATTTGTTTGGTAATTATTTTTTGTCTTGTATTCTAGGGGAAAAAATATGTTGAGTAAAGTTCTGTATACTTTCCCCTAGAATCTAATTGGGAAAAAGTATTATATTCATAAAAGACTTATATGTACTTTTATACAGAACTTTACTCAACATATTTTTTCCCCTAGAATCTAATTGAGATATTTTGTAGACTCTTGATAGCTTAATATCAGTAGGCTTAAAATTAACAAGTGCACCTAGGAAACTTTCTTCGGTAACATTTATCATTGGTGCATCATAAATTTTAGCTTAAAACACCTCTTCACTAGGGTTTTGAGAATCTAGATTGAAATATTCTTCCATTTTTACCTCATTAAGGATTTTGAAGCCTTGTTCATCTGTAACATGAGAATATTATGCCATTCTTCAACAATAATTTTCTAAGATTACGAGTGTGTATGGGTATCCAAAAACAATGAGTAGAATAATACCTTATTACAAAATATCAAAACAATAGCTTTTGTTGTCTTAGAAAATAATAAAAAAACAATAAGGAAACAAATAAATTATATGCATAGAAATAGTTCAAAACTCTAGATTTGGTTAGATCTCTTTCTTTATGTTATGGCTCTGATACCAAATGGATAGGTTTTTATATAAAAAATAGTGGCAAAGGCTGATGGCTGAATGGTTGAGGCTTCTAGTTATTTAAGAAACTCAGATATTATAGGGCTTTATTTACAATAGAAGAAATTTTTTGATTCATAGGATCTTGAAGGCAAGTGAAGAGCATACTCTTTTCTTCAGACTCAACTTCTTAAGGGTAGAGATTACTAAGGCTCTGATATTTATCGATGCCCACTACACTTCTTAAACCACTTATTTATAGTATAAGGAATGATGATTATTGTAAATCTATGCTGACATTATCTATCACTTCCTTAACTTTTACAACTGGAAAGCAACCGACTAAACTATAATAATGTATAAGATATAGACATAAAGTAAGGCACAATAGATAAAGTAGATGTGTACTAAGAAGATGTTTATGATGAAGAGATAATATAGAGATGTTGAGGGCCAAATGCTAGTCTCACATCATCATCAGATGAAGACAAACTTCTAGGGTCCCACTGATTTGATCCTTATCCTTCAAACATGAATCTTTAAGTATGTTGCATAATGTCCTCTATCATGATTGGCCTAAAATTATATTCCACCACACTGCTGCATTAGAAGACTAAATAGATTTGATAGCAAGATTTTTGCATTTATAATCAGGTGCTTTATGGCTAATTTGATGACAAATATAACATATTATTTTGTTATATTTAGGATGATGAAATCTACAACGACACAGGTATGTATGTTTTGGTGTAGGTGTATGAAAATAAGGAAAATATAATTTTCAAAAATCAAGACATTTGTGCTTCAATTGTCATTTGGGTTTATGGACATATTGCTTACAACTATATGGAATAATTTCAATGAATTTGGGTGCTAGGTGACTAGTTTGGTGTTTGCCAAGTTTGGTAATGGAGTTTTTATAAGAGATAAGAGATAAAACTTGGCTACAAGAAAACTCAATTATATTAGCCAAAGCACAAGTATTAATAGCAAGATTTTAAAGCTATAATTAAGAAAATACTTTATTTGTAATATTATATGGCAAACAATTCAAGAAATGCAATTTAACAATGTTAGAATGGGCACTTTTGGAAGAATAGAAAAGCTTTCTAAATTACTTTGCATAATCTTCAAACTATGATAAATCAAAGAGAATCATTCTCATTAGCCATTTATCATATTCATTAATTTTATTTTGACATGGAGGAAACAATTTAGTAAGAGTAAGCCATATAAATCTTTCATTGTTTCAACTTGAAGAAATACCTGGGTATTCTGTAATGTCTCTCTTAATTAATCCCACCAAGCTTCAACAATGCCCCAATTTTTTTTTAGCAAAACCATCAATAGTATCTTCATCAATTCCACCAACCTTATTTATGGATTTAAAGTGGTTACACCACCTATAAATTGCATGATATGGATCCATAATCTCATCAATATTTAAGTACCATGGTTGAATATGAACATAACCTCTTTGCATAAGGGATTTGGATTGTTCATCTTTCTTTTTTGCAAACTTACTAGGTTTGTCTTGGTGTTTTTCAACCAAACCAACATGTAACCTAGGACTAAAATGCATCTTTTACAATTCACTATTAGAGGTTGAAGGCAAATCTAATGGTGTTTCTTGTTTGCTTTTATCTTCCTTTTCTAACTAAGAAATACTCTGGATAAACTAGTCAAATTAACTATCAATATTATGTATAGCCCTTGACATATTATTTAAATATCTTTGAATATTATCAATCTTATTAGTAGAGGAATGCACAATATTCAAGAATTTATCTACATGATCATATACATCTTGGATAGAATTTTTAAGATAAGATGCATAATTACTAATGTTATGAACAATATCCATAAATAATCTAATTCTCTATACATCTCGATAGAGATCATCAAAATTATCCTAAAAAGATAATTAAGTATGGAAACATAATTTATATGTTTGAATTCATTTGATGTCTCCTTGTCTTCATCTCGATTGGGCTGAAAAGCATAATAAAAGTAATATACTTTTTCTTCTTCAAATTTGTGGTATCCTTTTAGTGAAAGCCATCTTCTACCTCTATAGAATGTAAGATCATCTTCCTGATAAAATTATAGGGTCTTATCTCTAGGAAATGTAGACATGGATAAATATGGGAACTTGTCATCCCCTTGATTGAATGGTTCATCTTCTAGATCAACAACTAATTTCATTTTTGGGATCTTCTATTAGATTGGCTAGAAAAACTGTCTAAGAGAATCTTTATGCTTAGAATAAATATTATGAGATAAGCTCCTAAGCAAGATATGCATTTTACTTCCTTAAATATAATGAACATATTTGTTGTGATTTTTATCTTTAAGCATGGCATACTTTAACCAATCAAGTTTCCATTCTATGGGTACAGGAATATAGTTAATCAAACCCTTTTGCAATTTAATTATACCACTTAGTTTGTGAGTATATGGAAGACTTTCTATAATTGCATGGTGGCTTGTATTTTTCATGGAATAGAAAACCTAAATATTAAGACTAGCATATTGAAATGGGCCAAACATTTCATGACTATAAATAGAAGAAAATAAATCCCAACAATCTAGACTTATAGCTTTTACTTTTGTACATCCTTTGTCTCTTGCGCTGACTATTTTTTTTTACAAAATTCATAACAGACATGTCCATCATTTAACTAAAAAAGACTGGATAATTAAAAGCATGATAAAAATTTATTTAACGTTTATAATAGATTGTAAGATAATGGACTGGCTTAATATTAGATAGAAACAAGGGTTTAAATTAACATGCATTAATCTGAAATGGACAAATTGTACATCTTCATGACTCTTGATATATTCAATTTCAGAATTGGGAAGGACATGAATCAAATTGTTTTGGTAATTCTTCTTTGGTTTGTATTCTAAGGCAATCTCAAAAAATTTAACACGAAGCTTTAAAAAAGACTTATATGTAATTTTATACAAAACTTTACTCAAAATATTTTTTCCTTTAGAATCTAATTTAGACCTTTTATAGACACTTGATGGCTTAATATCAGTAGGATTAAAATTAACAAGTGTACCTAGGAGACTTTCTTCAGTAACATTTATCATCGGTACATCAGAAATTTCAGCTTCAAACACCTCTTCACCGGGGTTTTGAGAATATAGACTAAAAAATCCTTCCACTTTTGCCTCATTAAGGATCTTGAATCCTTGTTCATCTACATCATGAGATAATTACACCATTCTTCAACAATATTTTTTAGGACTTTGAGAATGTTTGGGTATACAAAACTAATGAGAAGAATAATGCCTTATCACAAAATATCAAAACAATGGCTTTTGTGCTCTTTGAAAGGAATCAAACAAAAACAAGGTAATAGACAAATTATATGCATAGAAAATATTTTAGAACTCTAAATCTGGCTAGATATCTTTCTTCATGCTATGGATCTGATACCAAATGGATAGGTCTATATATAAAAAATAGTGGTAGACGCTAATGGTCGAATGGTTATGGCTTCTAATAAATTAATAAACTCAAATATTATAAGGCTTTCTTTTCAATAAAATAATTTTTTTGATTCATAAGATCCCAAAAGCAAGTGAAGAGCATAATCGTTTCTTCAAACTCAGCTTCCTAAAGGCAGATATTACTAAGGCTATGATATTTTTTTATGCCCACTAAGATTTCTAAGCCACTTATCCATAGTATAAGGAGTGAGGATTATTAAAATATATGCCAACATTGTTTATCACTTCCTTAGATTTTACAACTGAAAAGCAACTGACTAAACTAGAATAATATACAAGATATAGACATAAAGTAAGGCACACTAGATAAAGTAGATGCACACTAAAAATATGTTGATGAATAAATAAGATAGAGATATTGAGGGCTAGATGTTAGTCTTCGATCATCATCAGATGAAGACAAAATTATAAGGTCCCACTAATTTGACCCTTGTCCTTCAAACTAGAATCTTTTAACATGTTGCATAATGTCTTCTATCATGATTGGCCTAAAATTACTTGTGATTTGAAAGAATAATTGTAGTTCCAAAAATGGAGTATGGATAGTACTATTGGAATTCATATACATTTTCATCTTTAAATCCCATCTTAATATTTTTCTAATTATAGTAGATGCAATTAGTCTTTCAGGTGGATGTGGACTGTATAGTCTAAGTATAGGAGTTTTGCATAATATATCAAATATGATCAGATTATCATCCAACTATTCTTCAATTTTGATACTCCACTAATAATTAGGACTAAAAATTAGGTCTACAAACTTCTGACATAACAATTTAGAATTCAATATTCTAATTATTAAATGATTATACAAGCCAAAATATTCGATACTACATGCTTTAGAATCTATTAATTCTTATTATATATGCTTAGATATTCTATGAGATCATTCAATTACTCTATACCTAAATATCTCTATTTGAATAGGAAGAGAACGAACATCAAACCTAGTAAATTTTACCTTTTAATAGTAAACTGAGGTCTTTGAGGACCTTGTTGTCGATCCATGCAAGATAGAAAAGGATTTCTTCTCAACCAGTATGCAATTATATTTTCTTGGCCAGAAATATGTTGAGCAATATAAATGAAATAATCTTGCCAATAAAGATATTTTCCATGACCATATTTTCTACCATGATCTTTCTCTTTGAATGTTAGAAATATGGTAGTCAATTTTTATCACAAAATGTGGCACATGCATCAATTTTAAAGCAAATTGCTCCAGGCATTTTTTAACTACATAAATCTCTTTATCAAAGGAAATCCATTTTTTCACATCATCTAAAAATACTCCACTAACATCTTCATAGATATATTCTTATCCATCTTCTCCACAACAAAGGATTCCTTTCCAAGTAACATTTGAGGCATCAATATATAATACATAGTCTTTTATTTTAGGCACATGTAGTTCTAGAAGATTAGCTATCTTATGTTTAATTATTTGGACTGATCTATTATGTTTATTGGTCTAATTATACTTATGATTTTTATTCAATAATTTTTGTAAGCAATGTCTATCTTCACCACTATTTCCATAAAAACTATTTACATAATTAAGAATTCTCAAGAATGCCTGTAACTACTTCTTATCTAATTGGTCTGGGATTTCAAGAATCTTATCCTTGATATGATTTTATGTCTTGAGATTACTATTCTTCACTTACATACGAAGTAATTTATAGTTAATTTGACAGAACTATATATTAGTTTTAGAAATCACAATTCTAATATTTACAACAATGTCATAGAATTTATTTAAATGTTGCAAATGATCTTCAAGTGATTGACTAAAAATCAAGATGTCATCAATATATACAAAGAGGAAATATATCATAACTATAAATATTTTATCCATAAAATTCTTAAAATATGTAGGTCTATTTATAAGGCCAAAAGGCATTACCTTCCATTGAAAATGACCAAAAGGTAGGGTGAAGACCTTCCTCCCAATTCAATTCTTCTCCCCATCTCATTCTATACTAGACAGGGTCTTAATCAATAACTTCAACTTCTACATCATATATTTCTTCTTTTCTTATTTCTCATGTATAAGTATATTCATATATAAGGATATAATCATCTAATTTAGATGTAGATCTTATTGTCATAACTTCATCGTGGAGTAAGAAAATAAACTTATCTTTCATCCATTGATACTAGCTCTAAAACGTTTTGGAAAAGCTAATGGTAATGGAATTAGAAGATAGACTATAGGAGGTCTACTGAAATGTGAAGGTTTTTGACCTCTACCTAGATAATGATTTTTGCATCCTCTCTATTCTGATATAGGAGGTTTTTAAGGATTTCTTCTTCTTCTTCGAAGATTTCTAGAACTTCCTTCATCGGAAGGAGTCCAAGGTCTCTGCATATAATCAAGACAATCATTTTCTAAATCATCATCCAAAGCATCTAATTCATAAGGATAATATTCATGTTCATCATCATCTTCTTCTTCCTCATATTCTTTAATTATAGGCTCATAAATTTCATCTTGGTCATATAAATATTCATTTTCATCAACTACATCCATCAAGAAATATTAGAGCCTTAGTAATATCTTCCCTTATAAGTATGAGTATGAATAAAAAGGTATGCTCTTCACTTACCTTCAGGATCTTGTGAATAAGAAAAGGAAAACATTAGAATATCTAAGTTTCTTAAGTAATTAGAAGCCTTAACCATTCGACCATCAACCTTCTTCGCTATTTTTATATACAGACCTGTTGAAGTATTATCATAGTAAAAGGATTCTCAAGAGACAATAAAAAATGATTCTACACTTCTAAATTTGTAAGGGGAAGAGTTTTGTGGAGTGAATTACTTGGAAGGTTAAAATTAGGCTTCTACATATATGGTAGCTAATACAAGGTCAAAGAAAAGAGCCATGGAAGTGGAATAATTAGTTGATAAAGGTCCTATTCAATCTTCCCCAATATCCCAAGGAGTTTATATTCCTACTTCAACTCAAAATTGGAAATAAATTAAAAAAAATTACACTTTTGAAAGTAATGAACAATCCAAAAGTCATATTCAATCAGCATGAGTGAAAGAAGGTACCACTGATTCTAAGTTACATCAAAATGTTAGTTATACTCCATTAAATATTTTTGAGCTTATTAATAAAACAAATGTGAATATATCCATGTGGGAGTCCTTGTCTATCCCTAAATAAAAAGACCTTTTACAAGTTGCCTTGTAACCTTAATATCTCAAATGGGTCATCAAAAGAAAAACTAAAAGTTATCCTTACAAACACACCACAACCAAAGGATGAACAACCAAGTAAAGGTGTAAAACACCATCATTTTTGTGTATCTTTAATCATTAGCAATCATTTAATCCACAACTACATGATAGATTCAGGAGACAACAATTCAATCATGCCTAAATAGATAGTTGACAAATTTGGCCTAGAGTATGAACATCTTTATAAAGGAGTTGTGTAGCTATATGGGATAACCATAAAGACTCTTGGTTTTATAAATGTATTGAGCCTTACTTTACATGCATGTCCCAATTTATAAATTCCATAAGACATCTTCATAATTGACATCCCTCCATACTTTTCTTTGTGCCTTTCTAGAGACTTTATAGCTAATATTGGAGGATATATATCATATAATTGGTCACACATGATTTACAAGACTAGGTATGGAACTAAGGTCACATAAGGTCTAAACCTATTTCAAAAAACCATATGGAACCTTATGTGCCAAGTTCCATTAAAGCTAATTATAAAATTTTTGATAAAGAAAATCATCATGTTGCCTAAGAGCCAAATACTCATTTGAAGGCATACCTAATTTTTTACTTTATGAATAGGGGGGATGAACATCATGATTTTTATCCTTATAAAATCATTAATTATGCTATTTTAGGTACCTATTAATTTCATGAAGATGATTCCTTCATTCCAAACCTTGTGAAGACTAATGAGTGTGATAATGGAGTTTGGAAAATGTTCTTTGATGGATCAATAAGTAGAAATGGAGAAAGATGAGTTATGATTTTGGTGTATCTTATGAGGGAAGAATAATATTATACTCTTAGGTTTCAATATATTTGTACAAACAATTCATCTATTTATGAGGCTCTCATACATGGTCTCCAATGGGTAAGAAAGAGAGGGATAAAACATTTACATGTTTTTGGGGATAATGAATTGATTATAAATTAAGGAAGATGGAAAAATATGACTAAAAAAACTTTTTAAAGTAATATAATCATAGATTAAGATATATCATTAAGGATTTTGAAGCTTTAAATATGCAATACATTCCTAGGGTGGAGAACAAACATGTTGATAAACTAGCTATTATTGGTGCACTATTTGATATTCCTAATGACATCAAGAAGGAAAAATTAAAACAACATATTAAGGTGGTTATAAGGCCATATATACTTGATAATAACACCAATTTTTAGGTGTTTTAAAATTACCAACAAATAATCAATTACAAGAAGTTGAGTTTTTAGCTAAGAATTAGGACAAACTACAATAGCAATATAAAGAATAAACTATCTAGTTGAGGTCAAACAAGATACTAAAGGGCTTAGTCACTCTTGAATATATCTTCAATAATGATGATAATATTAAAGGATATAATTTAAATATGATGGTTAAGTGTGAATACTATGAATAAACTACTATTGGCAAGAAAAAGTTTCTCAAACTTGGCAAGGTATGTACTCTAGAGGAATAGTTTGAATATGTTTTTACTTGGGGGTATGGTGATATTAATGGATTTAATCATGTTTTGACATGAAATAATATAGAATTATATCCAATTTCTAAGATTTTTATGTATAAACAAAGGCTATAAACCCAAAGATACATCCTCTCATGAAGAAGGAGCTGAATAAAGTAATAGAGGCCAACATAATATTTCCTATCAAAAACTCATCTTGGGTTATAAACTTGGTCCTTTTGAGAAATAATAATGGATAGATAAGGTTGTGTGTTGAATTTAGGGATCTAAATATAGATTCTTTGAAATATCATCACCCATTGCCCTGCATATAATACATTTTGCAAATGGTGGTAGGTTTAGAACATTTTTCACTTATTGATGGTTATTATAGATACAATCAACTATTGTTTCAAGAAGAGGATCAGTATAAGATAGCCTTCACTAAAAAATGGGGGACTTACGCATACAATAAAATTCCATTTGTTTTCTCCAATACATAAGTAACTTTTTAGAGAGCCATGGATATAGAATTTTAGGGACTAATCAATGACATTTTACTTGTTTATCTTGATGATATTATAATATTTTATAAGAATGATAATGATCATTTATCTCATCTCAATCAAGTCTTTGATAGGTGTAAGAGGTTTAGAGTCTCACTTAACCCTAATAAATCCATAATTTTAATTCACAAAGGCAAAATTATAGGCCATATTATCTCCAAAAGAGGGCTTGCAATTGATCCTAAGAGGGTAAGTGTTATTATAGCATTGTCCTTGCCTAGTCAAAAAAGAAGATTGAAAAGCTTCTTAGAAATAATCAATTTTATTAGGAGGTTTATTCCTGATTTTTACAACCTTGTGAAACCACTAACCTATATGTTTAAGAAGAATATAACTTTCATCTAGACTAAAGAGGGAAAAGGTAGTTTTGAAGTAATTAAGCAAGTTATAGCACAAGCTCCTACCCTCATAAATCCTGATTTTACTAAGGACTTCACTTTATATGCCTTTGGAGGAATGGACACTATATCATTTATTTTGTTAAAATAGAATAATGAATGTATGGAGTAACCAATAACATTTTTTATTCAAGGCTTGGAAGATTATAAAGTAAGATACTCTTTTGTATAAATAAAATTACTTATTATAAGGACTCTAAAAAATTTTAGACACTTGATTTCTAACAGTAAGGTTCATTTAATGGTCTCACATCCAAGTGTCAAAGAGTTCCTCTTAAGTAAGGATTTAAATGATAAGAGGGTAGGTTGGATCACAAAATTAATGGAGTATGATGTTGACATCAAGGTCACAAAGTTGGTAAATATCAAAGGTTTGTGTGAGTAACTAAATTCAAATTTGTATGATGATAAGAATGTTGTCCTAGTGCTTCAAGATGGCCATTGTAAAATTGTTGCCTATTATTTAGACTCATGACATGGCACATTTCCTTTAAATATGTGAGTTCCCTTAAGGTTTGTACAAATCTAAAAGGAGGTATTTTAGACTACAATCTATTCCTTATGTTCTTTTGTTTGGCATATTGTTTAAAAAAGATATCAATGGTGTCCTTTTAAGATGTATTGATCTAAATCAAATTGATAGGATTTTAGGAGAGTTATATGATGGGATATTGAGTGGAATTTTTTATTAAAAAACTATAATTTTGAAGATAATGATGGAAGGATACTATTGTCTTAACTTGTTTAGAGATTATTATGCATGGGTTATGAAGTGTAAGACATGTGCCTTCTTTACAAGTAATAAAAAATTAGAAACCCTCTCTCTCCAACCCATATAGGTAGAGTAACCCTTCATGTAATGGGGATTAGATTTTATAGGGATGAATAACCCAAATTGAAGTGTAGGTCATAAGTGGGTTCTTACATCTACTAATTAATTTACAAGGTGTATAGAAGAAGTGGCCCTTAAAGAGTCAAATGAGACTGGTGTATTGGAATTTTATGAGGGTATAATTACTAGGTTTGGAGTGCCTTCCATAATAATTTATGATATGTCCTTTCTTGGAACTAGGATAAGTGAATAAAAAGTCAATCTTGGTATCCATTTGAGAACATCCTCTAACTACTACCCCTAAGGGAATAGATTGGTAGAATCCATCAATAATAATCTCATTGAGATTATCAAGAGAACCATGGAGGAGAACCAAAGGTCATGGCATAAAAATCTAAAATAAGCCTTATAGGATGATATAATAAATCCTAAAAGGTATATTGGTAACTCACATTATATTCTTGATTATGGTAGAGAGGAAAGGCTACCTATATCCCTTGAATTACTAGTTATAAAGATCATTAACCAACTAGACATGATAAATGAAACTGCCATGGTAGTCAGATTTATAGAATTAATGGAATTATAAGAGGTTAGAGGCAAATAATTATGTACAATGGAGCTTCCACAAGATTAAGTGAATAATTTTTTTGACTAAAGGGCAGTTTTAAGAACATTCAAAGAAGGAGGCCTTGTTATCAAGTGGGATGAGGAGAATTCTAAGCCTACAAGGCATATCAATTTTGACTCTATGTGGAGTGGACCATACATGATTTATATTTTCAAGGAGAATAATGTATTTAAGCTCTCCAATCGAAGTGGTGAAGAGCTACCTATCCCAATTAATGGGATATACCTAAAGCTTTGCTATTGAGGTTTTGTTTCACTCTTGTACATAGTAGGTAATTATTTTATTTTCCTTTGAGTGCTTTATGCACTTTATCTATTATTTTTGTATTTTATTCTAAGTGCTTTGGAATATTTGGTTTTTTTTGCTTGTTGTTCCTTGATTATTGAGAACATATTTTTTAGGTTTTCAAGAGGATCTCTCAAGAGGTTTTAGTCATGATAGCACTTTCAGGTCAGATTGGAGAAGTGTTTTATGTGACTCTATTACCAATAGACCCCATAAGATAGTTGGTCCTTTGCTTAGTCATAAATAAATTTTAATAGGTTGGTATAATTTTGAATTTTCAAAGTCACCTTGATCTCTCAATAGAAGTAAAACTCTCTACACCAAATCATCTTGTGTAGTGCTTTTTGGGAACAATTATACACGACCAAATCATGTTCTTTTATCTTAAAATTTTTCATGATGATATCCATATGTGAGAAGAGTGTGGGGGTTAATAAAATTTCATAAAAATCACTTTCATGTGCAATATGTGTAGATTTAAAAATTGGATACTACATTGATTTTTACTAATATTGTCTAGATATTTCCATTTGCCAAATCTGCCTAGGTTGCATCCTTCAGACCTAATTTCATAGGGCTAAATGAAATTTGTTTATATTGAAAACTTGTATGATGGTATCCAAATTTAATAATAATATAATTTTTATGGAGGTTTCACTAAAATTTTCCTCTTTCAAAAGATGTGTAGTAATGAAAATTACATAGTGCACATATTTTTGTGTCTTTTAACAACTAAATCTAGCTGGTGTGTAGTTTTGAATCCTATTTTTTCATGACCAAATGAGGTCAAATAATATTAAAATATTAAATGATGGTATCCAAATTTGGGAGGAATTAAAATATTGATAAATTCATAGGAAATTACTTAAGTGTGAAATGCATAGCCATCAAAGTTGGGTTTTGTGCTTTTTTTTCACTTAGTCAATTTCGTGTTTCCAATTTTAGATTTGGCCAATACGTAGATTTAAAGATCATTTTTTCATGAGTAAATTAAATAAAATACTAAAAAAATTTCCTTATAGTGATATCCAAATGTCATTAGAGTGAAATGGGAAATATAGTGTGCATATATTCAATATCACGTGTGAAATGTGCAAAAATTACCATTTACATTGTTTTTTATTTACTCAATTTTCTAACTTTCTAGTTGCTAAATATACCAAATGAGCACTATTGAAACACATTTACACATGAAAAAATGAAGTCCAAATTATTTTAAAATTTTCTTGGGAGTACCTTGATGACATGAGAAGGTAATGCATTTTTTTCATAGCTGTTGGAGTTTCTAGAGAAAAGATATATTGGTGCAAATTGACCCTCTAGGGAAGATTCCTCACTCAACAAAATTTTGGCTAGAAGAGACTCAAAGGGTATTGTGCAGGGATTAATTTGATCATTTTATAAAAATAATAATACCTTTTTGAGCATATTTTCAAGAGATTTATGAAAATATAATATACGATGGGTTTTGCTCATATCTTATTCTACAAATTTCCATTTTACCATGTTCTAAAGGTGTCGATGTGGTTGTGCATGACTGGTGTTAGTTTTTGAGGCATATATTTTGATTCACATCTTTTTTTTTTGATGTTGATTATTACGTTGGAAATTTGATTTCTCCCTCTTTTTAATGATGCTAGTTTTAAATTAGAGAATTATAATATTGATAACATGTCAATATTTCTAGTTGACCCAATACACAAAATCAAATCACAACTCTATGGTTTTAGATGATAAAAAGAGGAAGTTAGTAAGTCTCTATAGCCTCCATTCAATGTATATTCAAGAGTACCATCAAGGAGTATGAGTCAAATTTGAGATAAATATACAAGCTCATATGCTAAGGCCAAGGAAATGGTCATTCAATTAAGTAAAAGGAGTGAAAAGTCAACACCTATAGTGAGGACATGGAAACCATGATCCCCAAATAATATAACAACCTTGAAGACTCATTGGATAAATCAAGCTTACCTAGTCACTCATGAGGAACTCCTACACCAATCTCCTTGACAGTCAACATGAAGACCAAGAAAAATACATGGATAAGAAATATGGAATTATTAACCATGCTTATTTTTAGTTATAATATTGTTATATGTCATAAGTCAGCATTTATGATCACTCTTTGTGTTCTCTCTTCATTTCTAGTCTTCATTTTTATATATAAACCTCTGATTTTCATTGTAAAAGGAAGAAGTCTACATGGTGGTAGCATAGCCCTACCATTTTTGATATTTAAAATACCTTTGGATGAAAAAAATAACTAATTTACCTTCTCATATGCCTATTTTTTGTGTGAATCCATGACATAGTTGATCTTGTCTTGTGATGAAATTGATTTCTCCTTGATTTCCTATCCTATTTCCTAACCTTTATGCAGTAAAATACTCTTTTATAGGTTGTAAGTTATGTGATCATAAGGTTTATGTAGTGCTAAGTTGTGGAGTTTCACCATTTGAGATTTTACAAGGTCATTTGCCATCTATTCTAAGTGATGTCATAAGTTCTTTGCCTTCCTATGAAACACTTATGAAGAAGTTATACAAGTTGTGAGTTGTGTGTCAACTAGCTCATTTAGTCTTATTGTGTATATCCAAGTGAGTAGATAAAGTCAAATCAATCTGGTGCATTACCACATTTTAAAATTATAGGTTTAGTTTACATGTTATTTTTTATCCCTTTTCCTTGAAACAACTAGATTAGAGTTAATTTAGGTGATACACTAAGGGAACTAACCCTCTCTAGAGATTCAATCCAATTATTGGGTCACCCACAACTTAGGAGTGTTTTCATTTTTTTATTTGGAAGGAGAGTGTATTCATCACCATTATCCAAAGGGTGCATTCCATATTGACAACAATTCCCTTCTACCTCTAAGGCATAGTGCTATATTAGGTGAAGCCCATATAGAGTATAATCAGATTTCCATGGCTACAACTATGCAATATATTCATGTGGATATTATTCTTTAATTATCATCATTAATGTCTATTATATTATTTCTCATGTGAATTATCCTTTATTTTCAAGCTAAGATGTTATGACTAGAGAAAATATAGCTTACTTCACAAGAACCCATAACTCCTCCCACCATAATTAGTGTTACATGACAATTGACTCATTTGAAAATGTATGGGAAAGGATTCAAATATTTAATGACATATGGATACAGTGGTCAAGGATTGGGAAAATATGCACAAGGCATTGTTAAAATTATTTGTATACCTATTCAAAAAAGACACCAAAGCCTTAGATACATACTAGTTCACAAGTTAATAAAAAATAAAATCAATAAAATTGCATATTGATATAAAAAATATGTGTACAAACATTGATGCTCATTTTAGGTCAATTCCCATGAAAATGACACCACTAAATAAAAAATCAAGGTATATCCTCCAATATATACTTATTTAAAGGTATTAATAACAAAGGTCAAATGTGTATTGTTATATACTGATTTTGATGTAAACATGTGCAATAATAATTATTTACAATCATGGGATAGAATTTAAAAGTCAAATCAATGCATAATAGTATACCACCTTCAATATGTGGGACCATATCATTAAATGTGACTATTGGACCCAAGACAATGAATACCTTATTTCAAATCATGCATGAGACTATACAATACAAATTGATCTCAAGTCAACCTTGGATACAAGTTATGGAATCCATACCATTTATATTACACAAGGATGTGAAATTCATACATTACAAACAATGGTATTCATATCCTATAAATGATAATCCTTTTGGATAACACAATTTATGATAACCTATTAAAAAACCCATCAAACTAGCTCACAAAAATTAGTAATTTTCACAATTACCTCAACCCCCTCATCAAATTTTATAGATGTTACTTGAACACAACTTATATCACTCCCCCACCTACAATGATAGATATAATTAGAATTTTTTATAAAGGATATGATAGTATCACATATTATGATTATGATTGATGCATTGGGAATTCTACAAATATGTGATTTAAGTTAAGGGACATAATACAAGATCTCATTGATTGCAACACTATTGTTTTTAAGATAAAAATACATTCATCTACAATACAAACATGATTTGATAGTAAATATGAACATTTTATGAAAGCATACATGAAAATAAGGACTCTATGGTTGAATAACTTACATTGAGATAGATTGAGTATGAAAATAATGATGGATATTATACAACACAAGATTCCTTTATAGGTTCAACAAAAATATATCCAATGGTTGAGCCACATGGATGGAACCATTATTACCACCTAGTACATGACCTATCCCATATTCCTTCTTTATCCATAAACTGGCACTTATTTTCATGCAAAAAGTTTAACAATGGATCTTAATTTCTTGTTAAATTTAATTATTCATTCAATAATTATTAATCAAAATGCAGAAGATAATGCACAAATAAAAATCAACTCACAACAAGCACATCTCCATACTTCACAAGAGGTGATTATAGAGTTCAACAATGCCTATGTCTCTAGGTTCACTTATAGTACGAACTGATCCGTTTTCATGAAAAGTGAGTACATGGCCTTCCCTCATGATTTTAAAATGGATAATATGAGAATGCTTATAATTTTTTAATAGATCTAAAATCTTGAAAGCTCTAGACCATGAACAAATCTTCCAATCCTCTGTTGACAATACAATCTCGCAATCCTATGGATTTTATACCAAAAATATTTAATATTGAATTATAATATGGTCTTAAAAAAATCATCACAAGGATTTCAACACATCATTGAAATCATCTCAGAGTCTAGGACAAATCCCTAGTTTACACCGAGAAGTGAAAATCTCTCCAAGTGCTTCAAAACTTGGATTATATGTAGACTAGTCTTTATATTGAATTTTACACAATTTTCTCTATTATTCACTTTGAGGCATTATAAAGTATATCAAAATACCTCAAATCTAGACACTCAATATATGTCTGGAATCATCTCTAGATCTGGCTCTTGGCTCTCAGCTCTTTGGCTCTTTGGTTGTTAGCTTTTCAACTCTTTGACTCTTCAATTCTTTGGCTCTTCAACTCTCAAGAGCTCTGAAACCTTGAAATGAATTCCAATTATAAATTCCAATTCCCAATGATTTACAAATAACTCCTCACCCCTTTATATACTTGTGGGAGGTCCACTTTTTTTGATTGGGATGATTATCCACAATCTTTTTAAAATAAATTTCATAATTATCCCATACCTGATTTTTATGGGATTTTAAATTATCCATCACATTTTAAAATATGGGGTGGATTTTAATTATTACCCATTATATGATGGAAATATATTTATCCCCAAATATTAAAGACTTGGGTCGAATCATATTGCCACGCCACTTTATTACCATGTTATTTTTACCATAACTTTGACTGGTCATAACCTGCACATACGGATTCTATTTTTTGAACCATAAAATGCGTTATAAAGATTGAAATGTGATATATGCCATGGAAATAATTTTAAATTGTTCCATAATGGTCATTTTTTAAATTTTACCATCTTTGACTAGAACTTTGACCAACTGCATAAGGACCATATGAGCTCTATTTTCCACATTCGACATACCATTAGAAAGGTCTCAATGGGATCTATGTGATGGTGTAGGTTTCATTATAATTTAATAATTTTCATGAATTGACCTCTAAATCAATCCTCCTTACTAAGAAGGCTTTTTGTCCTCAAAAAGCTAGTATTGGACCTGATACTTCATTAAAATGCTCTGTAACACATCAAATACAAAACCTAATCATAACTTATGGTAAAATTTATGCTGAATCATAACTCAAACTATAAAGGCATAAACACAAGACATGAGTTACACTGATTCTTGCAACTGTCATTAAGATCACAATATTTCTCAATTGTTTGCCCATCTATCACATCTTATAAGTGGTGAATTACCAAACATTACAACAATCACCAATGCAACTGCAAAACAATTTTTTTAATGCAAAAAAAATACATTAAATGTTGAAATGCACTGCCCAAAACATAGGTCTTACTATGATAAATAATTATGGTCTATGACCATGTCACAATTCATTGCCTTGATATGGGTCTTAAAATACTAAACAATATGGGAACAACATAAACTGTATAGTGTATAACATTAAAAATATTGCATAGTAGGTCTACAAGTGCATTCAATCATACACATGCCAAAAATAGATGCATCCCAAAATAGTAGTTATTATGTCACAAGTACTACAAAAAAACCAAATCCTATCTAAAAAATATATACACTACTATCCAATCCCAAAGCTAATCAAATGAGTTACATTCTTTAACCAAAACTCATAAAGCTAATCAGGAGATTCTAAAAATTAGAGATTTTCAAAACATAAGTGTGAGAATGAAAAAATTCACATGATAAACCTATCTCAAAGTGTTCTCACTAGCTCTATAATGCATATGTCAAAGCATGGTAAATATCCTTTATCAATATTCAATAGGAATTTCCAAAAATGATTTGAAATGTTAATCCACTAATTATGACATCATGAAATTCAAAAGCTGTATATCAACCCTTTTAATCAGATTTCCCTTTTTAGTTGGTGTGTTTTCTTTAGTGGATACCTAAGTCACTGTAGGGGTCATTTTCACATATGCTGGTTTTATAATGCTTTCCTTATTAACAAATTTTAATTTTTATTCAGGATCAAGCTGCCAATACTTTTCAACTATATGACCTTTCCTTTTACAGTGAACACAAAATCTCTTATCCACATTTTTATGATCCATTTTTTTAGGAAACTTACCTAAACTTATTTTCAATAAACTACTTTTAGGAGAGTAATATTTCTCAACCTTTTCCAACAAAGATTTACATTTCCTACATTTGTCTACACAATGGTTAGACAATCCACAAAAACTACATGGATAGACATGCCAAAAATTTTGCACATCATTTCCAAACTTCTCAAATGTGGATAATGGATCAAAATGTTTAACTTTTCTTTTATAATCATGGTAAACAAGAGGTGGAGGAATCTCATTACCTCTTTGTGGTGATCTCTTATCAAATCCTTCTTTGGAGGATGAGTCACCAAATGCCAATAGGGAAGCCTCTTTGTTATGAGAAGCTTGTCTTCTTCCTATGGTCTTGGAGCTTTCTCCAATCTCCTTTTCCCCTGCATTAGCATACCCCAATCCTAAAAAATGAAGTCGGTATTTAACCAATATGGGGTTAGATATGCCTTGATTATCCTTGCCAAGGCCTTTTCCGTTAAATCCATTTTAAATAAAAATTTGGATCTAATACCTCTAGTATGATTTTAAAATGAACCAAAGATGTCATTACCTGAATCTAAAATCAAATGGGAGGAAGAATAGTATTCTCATGGTGAAAAACTTATAGTGCATTCATCTGTCATGGTCTCTACATCTGAAGTGGAAGGCTTTTCCTTCTTCTATTCAATGTGTACTTAAGCTAAGAGCTTATCTTTGTCTTGAATCTTAGCCTAAAACTCTTTAAAAAATGTCATCAACTACCTAATCTGTATAAGCATCTTATTGACATAATCCTCTTTATATTTTATTGAGGATTATGGCTTAGTTTTTAACTGCATAATCTCCTCTTCCAAGGAGTAAAATTTGGCTCTCAAGAAAGAGTTTTCTTCCTAGATCTGGAAATTAATTTCTTCAATTTCATCAAGCCTCTCTCTTTTCAAGGCTTTGCCCATGGCTTCCTATTCCCTGCAAACAACCTAATTCCACAAATTACACACTGCAAATGGAATATTATAAAGCCCAAATATTCTGCACTACAATAATACTAGAAACCAAACTAAACACAACTGATATCACATCCACACAATCAGAAGCTAACCCATCATACTAACTACTCTGATACCAAATTTGATTTGTAAACTGGCACTTATTTTTACACAAAATTTTTAACATTGGATCTTAATTTCTTGTTAAATTTAATTATGCATTCAATAATGATTAATCAACAAAATTAATCAAAATGTGGAAAAGAATGCACAAATAAAAATCAACTCACAAAAGACACAACTCCACATTGCATGAGAGTTGATTACAGAGTTCAACAATGCCTATGTCTCTGGGTTCACTTATAGTACAAACCAATCCATTTTCATGAAAAGTGATTACATGACCTTCCCTCATTATTTTCAAATAGGTACTTTGAGAATACTTATAATTTTGCAATAGATCTGAAATCTTGAAAGCTCTGGCCATGAACAGATCTTCCAATCCTCTACTGACAATACAATCTCGTAATCCTATGGATTTTTTACCAAAAATATTTAATATAGACTTATCATATGGTCTTATAAAAATCATCATATGAATTTCAACACACCATTGAAATTGTCTTGGAGTCTAGGATAAATCCTTAGTTTACACTAAGAAGTGAAAATCTATCCAGGTGCTTCAAAACTTGGATTATATGAAAAACAGTCTCTATATTAAATTTTAAAAAATATATTATATTATTCACTTTGAGGCATTATAAATTATATCAAAATACCTCAAATCTAGACACTTAGTATATGGCTAGAATCGTCTCTAGCTCTAGCTCTTGGCTCTTAGCTCTTCGGCTCTTTGGCTCTTCAGCTCTTTGACTCTTCAGCTCTTTGATTCTTTGGCTCTTCAATTGGAAAGATCTCTATAACCTTGGAATGAATTCCAATTCCCTATTATTTTCAAATAACTCCTCACCCCTTTATATACTTTTGGGATGTCCACTTTTTCTGATTGGAATGATTAGCCATAATCTTTTTAAAATAAATTTAATAATTATCCCATACTTGATTTTTATGGGATTTTAAATTATCCATAACATTAAAAAATATGGGGTGATAATTATTCCCCATTATATGATGGAAATATATTTATCCCCAAATATTGAAGACTTGGGTCGAATCATATTGCCACATCACTTTATTACCACACCATTTTTACTATAACTTTGACTGGTCATAACTTGCACATACAGAATCCATTTTTCAAACCCTAACATACATTGGAAATATTGAGATGAGATCTAAGACATGGAACTAATTTTAAATTATTCTATAATGCTCATTTTTTATATTTTGACCATCTTTGACCAATGTTGACTAGTTTTGATTGAACTTTAACCAACTACACAAGGAACATATGAGCTCCATTTTTTGAATTCTATATACCATTGGAAAGGTCTCAATGATCTCTACGTGATGGTGTAGGTTTAATTATGATTTATTATTTTTTATGAATTGAACTCTGGATCACTTCTATCCCATTAACACATAATATATTGTACATAGCTTCTCAATGTCTACTTGATTAATTATTCTATCTATACTCTTACAATCACATGAAGTTTTGACCATAAAATACATGATCATATACTCCTCCACATCCCACTCCATCACCCACATAATCTCTTTATTTGTGTTTGGTCATATTGTACTCACACAAAGATCAAAATTAATAAAAGTAATAATGAAGGTAAGGTTACAATTAATGTTATTTCACAATAAACACAAAAGCTTAAATTACAAGCTCCACTAAAGAGGAAATTTTTAAGGTTAACTTCATCTCCTCATGTATTAATGAGAAAACTACTTGAATGTAATCCCATCACTCTTCATCCACAAATGTAAGTGGATATGTCTAGACTAAAATATAAATTTTTTAATAGAAATGCATATTGTGACTATAATAAACATATTGGACACTCTAAAAATAGACATTTTAAGTTCAAAAACAAGATTCAAGATATCATTGATGAGAATATTATTGATATTAGTGTACCTAAAAAAGAGGCTAAACCAAAAATAAATGACAATCAAAGATCAAAATGTACAAAGATCTTTTTCCAAATCATGAAGCAAATAACAATGATAATTTTGAAGTACATTATGCATATAATTTTCATCCTTATCCATATAAATATGGGCATCCACTTGATAGAATCATTAAAATAGTTGCAATCAAACAATCATTACATCCTATAATTATTACATTTGATGATAGTGAAGTTTTTGATGATGATTAAGAGACATGCACTCTTTATTCAAGCATGTGTTGACGTATAATTCATACAGTATTATGATAGACAATGGATCAAGAAAAAATATGTGCACTATAACAATCCTCTAATCTCTTGGTTATATAGAGCAAGATTTACATGATACTTATAGAGTTGTCAAAGAATTTGTTTGTCATACATAGGATAATGTTGGGTATATAGTGTTACCTTTACAAGAGGTGCCTCTCATAGTACCCATTCCATTTTTAATTCTACCAAGAATGTGGGTATTTGATATGATATTAGGACACCCTTTTATAAAAAATATTAGATTAGTACTTTATATAAGTGAAAAAATGTCTCAAATATATTTATGTTAATCAAGTGGTTAAAATTACAAGAATCCAATATGAAATCCTTTGAAACCAATACTATTTACTTCTCCTACATAATAATTGGAAGGAACATACATTGAGAAACATGGTAATGAAATAGTCTATGGAACTATAGAAGAGCAAATTACATAATTAGTTTATCCAACTATTTATGAGCATAATATAGTTACACATGATCATATTACAAAATTAATTTATCCATCTGCTTATGAACATGATATTGTTACACATGAGCATAATTAACTAGTTTCAAATAATATGGTACATTCTCCTAAGTAAAAAGTGGAATCTAAAAATAGTTCTTCATCTTTTAAGGCATCAAATATTATTAACAAATATTCACCATAGGTATAGGTTTTTAAATATTTTCCTATTACACATGAGGATACATGTTTACATGGGCATATGTGTAGTGAGTCAGATGGTTGTATTTAAACATATGGATCCTATTTATATTTAGAAAGCATCTAAAATTTTCACTTATTCTTCACATGAAGTATTTACTTCATACAATTTATTTGGGTATACATATTTGCACCTATTGATGATATATTTGGTTGGACACAACCTCCTACTTCCTCCCAATCCATAGGTTGGGATGAATCTCTTGTTTATACATAGCCTTTTTTATTTTAATTCATTGTTACTTCTTTTATCCCTTATCCAAGAATTCTTCTAGCCCTTCAATTCATTTTACACTTTAGGCACTTACCCTCTAGCATTTTCAAAACCGATTCGAATAATCCAAAACACTTATTTTACAATACTTTCAATACACATTTTTTTATAGCATTCCACTTACTTAGTATTGCATAGCTACCATAATATGGATTTATTCACACTCACGTGATCACATCTATTTATCTGTAATCTTGATGAGCACACATAGATTCTTTCCCATTGGGGGCATGAGAATCCTCATCTACATTGATATAATCCTTTTTTTTGCATATGTTGGGGGTACATGGACTTATTTCCTTCTTATCATACTATTCTTTAACACCTTATTGTGGATTATATTAATCCCTCCCTTTTCTACTACTTTTGAAGGCTTGAGTCTTAACACCCTTTTAAATATTTCTAAATTTAAATATTTTAAAAAATTATAAAAAATAATATATGTCAGAATTTAAATTTAAAAAAAAAAAGACTTTGAAAGCATATTTAATATGTTTATAGATTAATTCTTTACATATGTTATTTATTTCATGTCAACTATATAGCATATTTCAATTTTTAATACACAATGCTTTTCATGAAGTATTTGAGTGTGATACATGACATATTTTTACATGATTATTTGATGTTAGGCTTCACTTATTACTCAACAATCTTACTAAGTTGGGGACATCTCTTCATTCTCCATTAACATTTCAATAGGTTGTAATTATCCATAACCTTTAAACCATGTTCAACTATGTATGATACATTTTTTTGCTAATATCTCATACTTTACAGAGTATTACATGGAAATATCATTTTATAACAATGACATGGATACATATTGTTAGGAATTAAATGAATTCAAATCAGACTTTAAAACACATAAAATCAAAATTTAAATGTGTAAAATCAGATTTCTCTATGCACTACTTGCATCATGGAATCAATTCCTCAAATCATAGTAAATACTACTTTAATGGAGAAAACAAAAAAATAGCAATAAAATATAACATAGGTATACCATGGTTTACCCAATGTGGGATACATCTACCAAGAAAGTCCTTAATAAAATAGTAATAGAACAAGAGTATAAACTCTCCAAAGAGAACCTCTCACAGAGATTGAATATCTCCTCAAGAATTCAAAAAAGAATTCTCTAAATTTTTGATCCAAATCTGAAACCTATCAACAATAATCCACAGATGATATGCCACACCTATACCTATAAATAATCACACCACAAGCTGCTATACCACACCCTGTAAATAAAAACATCATTTTGCAAAGTCATACCACCACCTATATATATACAAAGATGGAAGAAAGAAGCCCAAGAGGAGAACACATGAAATTCTTATCTAAGATAGGAATTATCCATAAGGAAACACCCATCCTCTGCCTAGTCATGCTTATCCAAAATCCCACCTAAGGAGGAACACTCCATCATCATCTCTCCTCCAAAAAAAGGCTCACACAAGTAACAAGGAAATAACAACTAACTCCACAAAACATGGAAGTCAATCCCACTTCCAATAAACATGGAAGTCAACATGGAAATAAGAAAATATATCAATTAATTCACTAAAACAAGGATCAATCCCACTTCCATAAAACATGAAAGCCACCATAGAAATTATTAAAAAACATTTAATAATATTCTACTCACATGTGGAGTATATTAAAAATGTGATCCCCACATTTTTGGATCTCTCTAAGCCCCCAAAATGTTCCACCAAGCTCATGTGATAGCCATAAAGGGATCCACACTCAACAATCTCCCACTTGGAAACCATTTCTCCTGAACAAAATTTATGACTGCTCCATGACCACTAAGACCAACCAAATCTGAACATAGTCTCAACTTGTCCAATGTGACCACCTTGGTCATCATATCTATAGGATTTTGGATAGTATGAATCTTCTCTAGCTTCACCAAGTTCTCCAAATTTTTCCTAATGAAGTGATAACATAGCTAAATTTGTTTTGTCCTCGAGTAGAAAGTAAAGTTCTTTGTCAAATGAATACCATTATGACTATCACTATGTAGTCTCCTAAATTCTTGATCATGCCCCAAGTCTCAAAATAATTGATATAACCAAATAATATCCTTGATATACTATGTGGTAGCAACATACTCTACCTCTGTGGTTGACAAAGCCACAACTTTCTGTATCCTAGAAATCCAACTAACCATTGTATCTCTAATAGTAAATATATAACCTATCATAGTCCTCCTACTATTAATATCCCATACCATATCTGAGTCCACATAACCATGAAAAGCGGTATTTGATCCACCATAGCATAATTCAACATCCATGGTTCTTCTCAAGTATTGAAGAATCCATTTCACTGCTTGTCAATCCTCATAACTAGGATCACACATATACCTGCTCATAACTCCCATTGCATGGGAAATATCCAACCTAGTGAAAACCATGACATACATCAAATTTCCAACTACTAATGAGTAAGGTACCTTGGACATCTTAATATTTTCAACTTCTATCTTGGGACACTACTCGTTTGATAATCTAAAGTGGCCTACCAAAGGAGTACCAATAGATTTGACATCAAACATGCTAAACCTTTCCAAGACTTTCTTCACATACTCTGATTGGAATAAAATCAACTTCCTCTCCTTTCTATCATGAGTAATCCTCATACCAAGGATTTTATTCATTGCACCCAAATCCTTCATAGAAAAAGAGTCACTAAGCTATTTTTTAAATATATAAATATGTTGTATGTTCTCTCTTGTAACTAACATGTCATCTACATACAAGCATAATATAATAAAAGAACCATCATAAAAATGGTTGATGTACATTCAATGGTCAAAATTACACCTTTGATAACCTTATTCCAACATAAAATAATCAAATCTCGTATACCATTATTGTGGAGCTTGTTTCAAACCATACAAGATCTTCTTTAGTCTACACACATAGTTCTCCTTCCCTGTAACCTCATGTCCCTATGACTGCTCCATATACAACTCTTCATCCAAATTTCCATGAATAAAATTAGTTTTCACATCTAAATATTCTAAGTGCAAATCCTCAACTTCAACTAAACCAATAACAATCCTAATAGAAGTCATTTTTATAATAGAACAAAAAATCTCATCAAAATTAATACCTAATTTTTATGCAAACCCCTTAACCACCATTCTGGCCTTATACCTTTTTCTCCCTTCATCTTCTTCTTTTACTCTATATATCCACTTGTTTGGCAATGTACTATTTCCCATAGGTAGCCTTACCAAATCTCACATTTGGTTCTCCATGAGAGATCTATGATCCTCATCCATGGCTTATTCCCACTTCTTCTTGGTATCTACCTGTATTGCTTCCTCATAACACACTAGTTGCCCATTTTCAATGAGTAATAAATAATTAAAAGAATGAGAAAAATGTATAAGACCTTAGAAGACCTTACCATAAGAGTTTGGGGTCTTTGTGTAGAAGGTTCTTGAATTGATTCTTTAGATACTTTATCATATGCAATGTCATCCAATACTGTGTACTCTTTCTATTCCTATTCATTTTCTTATAATTGATTCTTATACATGACTATTTCATGAAATATTACATCTCTAGACCAAAATATTTTCTTATCTCTAATGCTCCATAAATGGAAACCAAAGTCATCCTCACCATAGCCAATAAATGTACATTTTTTTATTTTTCCTCTAAATTGGTCCTATCCTCTTTAGAAAAAGCCTCACATACAAAGACTCTAAGAAAAGAATAATCAACATTCTTACCAGACCAAGCTTATTCAGGAATGCCTCCATCTAAAATCATTGAAGGTCCTCTTTTAATTAGATAAACTATTGTGCTAACAACTTCTACCCAAAATTGTAAAAGCAACCATGCATGTAACCTCATACTCCTAGAACATTCAATTATTATTATTTTTCATCCTTTCAGATGCTCCATTCTAATATGGAGTTCATATAACCATCCTTTACCTACAGATTCCATTGTTAGAATAATAATCAAAGAAAGCATTACTACAATACTCACCTCCATGATCTGATCTAAGATATTTCAACTTGAGACTTGTTTTATTCTCAACCAAGGCTTTCCACTTCTTAAAAGTGTCAAATACATCAAATTTCCTTTTAATATAATAAACCTAAACTTTCCTAGTTACATCATTAATAAAAGTGACATAATAATTGGAACCACCAATAGAAGCTACCTAAGCTGGTCCCTATACATATGAATGTACCAACTCTAACTTATGATATTTTTTTGTGGATCCAACTTTTAGGAACTTAACTCACTTCTATTTGTCATACACACAGTCCTCACATAAGTCTAAATCAATATGTTTCAATCCAGGCAACTTGTCTTTTAATATCTCCATGCCCTTATGGTTTATATAACCAAGTTAGTAGTGCCACATAGTTGTATTTCAATCTTTAGCAAATAAGTCACAAGAATAAAAACTACTAATAAAATATAATTTAAAAAATTTCTTACCTATTACAAGAACAAGAGCACCTTTTGTAACTTTCCAAGAATCTACAGTAAAAATTACCAAATAACCCTCACTACCCAATTGCCTCACTAAAACCAAATTTCATCTCAACATAGGCACATATCTAACATCCTTAAGTAGTCACATGTTCCCAATCTACATTTTCACCTAAAAATAACCTTTCTCTACTATCACACATGGTTCATCATCACCAAGATAAACATGTCCCAAAATTTCTTGAACATAATTAGTAAAATAATGCTTATGTGGGGTGGCATGAAAATAAGCCCTTGAATCTAATACCCAAGATTCAAAAAAATTATCTAAAGAAAGAATTAAGGCATCTTGACATGATTTACCTAATGTCAAATTTACCTCATTAGTTTCCTCTTTGTTGTCATTCTTATCCTAAAGTGACCAACAATCCTTCTTTGAGTGTCCACTCTTTTCACAATGCCAACATATCATCTTGGCTCTATATTTGGATTTAGATCTACCCTTTGACTTTCCATGGTTTCCTTTGCTCTTATCCTTTTATCTCTCTCTAGTTTCAATAATCAAATCATTCCCTAAAGATGATTTAATAATGCTCTTCCTTTGCATTTCCTCTCAAAGAATCACACCTAAAACATCCTCAAAATTTAAACTTCCCTTGGCAGGGAAAACATTACTCACAACCATAACCAAGCTATCCCAACTATCAAGTAAAGAACACAAAATCAACAAATCTATAACTTCATCATTAAATTTAATTCCAACAAAAGTGAACATACTTACAACCATATTAAAATCATTTAAATGACTAGCAATAGAACCATTCTTAGACATTTTCATATTAAACACTATTTTCATAAGAAATATTTTATTTGAAGAAGAGGGTTTCTCATACAACTTTCCAAGTTTATCCATGAGATCCTTTGTAGATTTTTCATCTAAAATTTTGAATTCAATAGAAGATGCAAGGCATAACCATATGGCTCCCAATGCCTTCCTATCAAGAAATGTCCAATCAACATCACTCAAGGTTACATGTTGTCATCCTTTCCCTTCCAAGGGGAGATGAAGTTCCTTTTGATACAAGTAATCTTCCATTTGAATTTTTCACAAACGAAAATTTTTTCCATCAAATTTCTTAACTCTAAATTTGATCTCTTCTCCCATAGATCCCACTCAAGCTAATAACCCTTTCTATTATTTACCACTTTAGCAAAAACACCACCAAAGCTCTGATATCAGTTTTTAAGAATTAAATAAATTCAAATTAGAATTTAAAACACATAAAATCAGAATTTAAATGTGTAAAATTAGATTTATCTATGCAATACTTGCATCATGAAATCAATTCCTCAAATCATAGTAAATGTTACTTTAATGTAGAAAATAAAAAACTAGAAATAACACATAACATAGATATATCATGGTTCACCCAATGTGGGCTACATCCACCAAGAAAACCCTTAATAAAATAGTATGAGAACAAGAGTACAAACTCTCCAAAGATAACCTCTCATAAAGATTGAATATATCCTCTAGAATTCACAAAAGAATTCTATAAATTGCTGATCAAAATTAGAAACATGTCAACAATAATCCACAAATGCTATTCCACATATGTACCTATAAATAATCACACTAAAAAATACTATACCACACCCTATAAATAAAAACATCATTATCTAAAGTCACACCACCACCTATATATATACAAAGATGGAAGAAATAATCCCAAAAGGAGAAAACATGCCATGCTTATCTAAGATAGGCATTATCCATAAGGAAACACCCATCCTCCACCTAATCATGCTTATCCAAAAGCCCACCTAAGGATGAACATGCCATCCTCATCTCTCTTACAAAAAAAGGCTCACACAAGTAACAAGGAGATAACAACTAACTCCACAAAACATGGAAGTCAATCCCACTTCCAATAAACAACTAACTCCCTAAAAATAAGGAAGTCAATCCCACTTTCAATAAATATGGAAGTCAACTGATCTAGGAGGATCTATATTTCACTCCAAAAATAAAGTCTTCAAATTGCAAGTTTATCAATGCCATGGTGAAGGGCTCATCGAGAGATTTTCGATGCATTTTATGGTTTGAAAAATGGAGCCTGTATGCATGAATTATGGCACTTAGAAGGTCGTTTCAAGCAAATAAAAAAAATTGGGTTTCGTTGACAAGCGATGAGAGGTCAACAATTGATGAATGTCAACAAGTGGAGAATGGAAATTTGACCATGTGATGGGTCCTCAAGCCACCACATGGCTTGCCACAAATTTAATATGGTCTAATTTTGAATAATCTATAATTAATTAAATTTCATTCCAAAGTCCCTTGAAATTCCAAGACCCTCTAAACTTCCCACGTGACATCCACATTATATGTCAATCAAAGTTTCTAACCAACCAAGTTTCCATGTGTTTTCCATGGTTCCCACACACATGCCACATTCTAAAAAATAAACATCTCATAATTTCCACTAATCACTACATATCAACATCCACAACGTATACCATTCCTTTTAAGGCACTAACTACCCACAAGTTTCATGGCATTTAACCACTTTAAAATCCACCCACTTACCCAATGTGGGATATTATATTTCAATGGCACCAAATATGTTGGGATAAGACCAAAATTGTTGGAAGGGACTTGCCTTGTTATTTGAGGTAAACGGATAAGCTCCCAACTGATTGGGATGCTTGAGAAAACACTATATATTGAGCTCAAGATTATAATTGAAGCCAAGTTTTGGATGCGAATAGTGTTTCCAAGGCATGTAAAGAGTGTGGAGAGAAATAAAGAAGGATTTTGTGACTCAAATGAATTAATATGCTTTTGAGAGATTCTCTGAGATAGATTTTAAGGTTGTAAGATGATTTTTGAAGACTTATTAATATTGTAAAGTGATTTTGGCTACAATTAATAAGGAGTGATCCCCCATTGGAGTGGATCGAGAGACGTAGGCTTTATAGCCAAACTCTGTTATCAAATCATGTGCGGTATTTTCTATCGATTATTGTCTCTTATTTTTTTACTCTTAAAATTATGTCTATTTTAGATATTTATAAACTAATTTTAATTTTGTAATTATTTATAATGTCAATTTTAAGTAAATCATTGAATTAAGGTTTCAATCCAATTATAAGTGTAATTTCTCTTAATAAGATACTTGAATATTATCGATTATAGATTAGATTTTGGTATCAAAGTGGAATTCATATTTAATCGTGTGGATTGCTAGTGTATGTTGACAAGGTCAAAATCTAGGTGGGGTGAAGGAGAATTAGCAAAATATGATCCAAAGATTGGATCAAGACGTACTGCAAAAATGGGAGATGACTTTGAGTTTGAATTAGATTTCTAAAAATCTTTCGTGGAAATGAAGGACATGGTTGAGGAACTTTATCAAGAATGATGAATTAAGATAGAGCATGATGGAGGTGGTAAATTTTTTGAGAAACCTTCCTCCTCTTCGGGTGACGGTAAAGATAAAAAATATGTATAATCTCTTCCTTCACTAAAGCTAGATATTAAGTTTGAATTACTAATGTTTAATGGTGAGATTAATGTAGAAAAGATGGATAACTAGATAAATAAAATTGAAGTATATTATAGGGTCCAAAAGATTGCAAATGATGAGGCTAAAATTCACTTGGCTACTCTTCGAATGGGAGGCACAAATCTCATCTGGTGGGAGAGTAAGTTGAAAAAAAACAAGATTAACATAGGTAACTCAATTTCTACTTGGAGTGAATTTGTTGATGTACTCAGAAAGTAATTTTATCCTTTAGGCTATATGCAGCAAGCATGGTGGATTGATAATCTTTCAGACAATCTATAGGCCAAAGTGTTCAAGATTATACACAAGAATTTATGAAAGAGGCTTTACTTTTGAATATTCCTCTTTATACATAGGAAACACTACTTAAATATATAGGTGGGTTGCATAGTCACTTGAAACACATGATTCTAGTTCTCAATCCCACTAGTTTAGATGAAGCATGTGTTAAAGCCATTCATTTAGAGGCTAGAGGAAAATAGACAAAATAATCTTTTCCTAAATTTAAAAGTAAGTAATCTGAAGTCAAGCATCCTAAAGGGCAAAGTTCTGGAAAGGGTAAACAAAAATCCACTATTAATATTCATAAAGAAGAGGGTAAGCCATTTTGAAATCATTGTAAGAAAAATCATGATGATTCTAAGTGTTGTAAATTACATCCTAAATTAAATCCTTTTAACAGGTTTAAGAAGAAAGATAAGAAAGCTAATACTGTAGTTCAGGATCTGGGTTCAGATTCTAAGGATGAAACTAAGATCACAACTATGAGTACACAAAATTGCTCTTCTCTTTCTAACACTAAGTCATCTAATGTTGCTTCCTCTTCAAAATAGAAATTTGTGCATGATGATATGAAAATAAATGAGTTGTTCCACATTAGAGTTATTACAAAACATACTAAGATTGACACTCTATTTGATAGTGGATCACAGGCAAATTTGACTTTTGAAGAGATTGTTAAAAAGTTAGGCTTAAAAATAACTCCCCATCCAAAACCCTATCCACTTGGTTGGGTGTGTGATGATGCAAAACTACAAGTAACCAAAACTTGCAAATTAAAATTTGTCATCACATCCAAATTTGTAGATGAAGTTGATCTGGATGTAGTTCCTCTAGACATATTTAGGATTTTTTTAGGAAGCCCTTATCTTTTTGATAGAAAAGTAATATTTTATAGGGAATATAATAAGTACTTGCTTGTTAAAGATGACATTAAATATATAGTCAGAGCACATCATGTGAAGATGAGTCTTTCCTTGGTTATAGTAGGACAAATGAAAAGACTAGTCAATTCAAGCAAGAATTTTTTATCTCATGTTGATTAAGTCTAAGGAAAAAGAATATTCCCAAGCTATGGAAAATTGTGATCCTAAACATAAGAAGGAATTGGTTGAAATCATTTCTAGTTATGAAGATGTGTTTTAGGATCCCAAAGGGTTACCCCCAAAAAGGGGAGTTCAACATGAAATTTAGTTGTTACAAGATTCTCCTCTCCCTAACATTAGCATGTACAGGTTATCAATGGTGGAAAATGAGGAAATCAAGAAGTAGGTAATGGAACTTTTAGAAAAAGGTGTTATTCATCCTACTACATCTATTGTTGGTTCACCTATCATTTTGGTGCCTAAGAAAGATGGTACATGGAAAATGTGTGCTGATTTCTGTGCTTTAAACAAACTTACTATTAATAATCATTACCCTCTTCCTCGTATTGATGATTTGCTAGATCAGCTAAGAAATGCTATCTATTTCACTAAGTTAGACTTGAAAAGTGGCTATCATCAGGTTAGGATTAATGATGGTGATATTTGGAAAACTTTTATTAAGACAAAACAAGGATTTTTTGAGTGGCTTGTCATGCCTTTTGGATTATGTAATGCACTGGATACATTCATGTGATTGATGAATGACGTTTTTAGGCCATTCCTTGATGAATTTTTTATAGTCTACTTAGATGATATTTTGATATTTATTTAGTCTTGGAAAGATCATGTGATTCATATTAGGAAAATCATGGATGCATTAAGATGGGAGAAACTTTATTTGAAATTGTCTAAATGTGAATTCGGCAAGACCTCTTTGATTTACTTGGGTTATATTATAGGACATGGTGAATTGAAAATTGATCCTACAAAGGTGGAGGTTATATTTAAATGGCCTAAACATAATAATGTAATTGAGTTTAGAAGTTTTCTTAGTGTAGTACAATATTGGACAAAATTCATTGCTAATTTCTCACTTATTACATCACCCTTGCATTCTTTGACTAGTACAAAATAGGTCTTTCAATGGGGAGGTAAGCAACATAAAGCCTTTGAAAATTTGAAGATAAAGATTAGTACTACTCTTATATCTTGGCACTTACTAATTTTCAAAAACCATTTTAGATCAAGATAGATGCAAGTGATTATGCTATGGGAGTTGTTTTGATGCAAGGAAAGAAACTAGTATGCTATCATTCTAAGACCTTCACAGGTACAATAAGAAACTATCTAACTTATGATAAGAATTTGTATGCATTAGTTTAGAGTGTTAAGAAATTAAAACATTACTTGATGGGTAAAGAGATAGTGATACATATAGATCATCAGCTCCTCCAGTATCTCCAGTCACAAGCCAAGCTACAATAGTCTAGGCATTTTTGTTGGATGGGTTTCTTACAACAGTTTCATCTTGTGATCAGGGATAAGAAAAGTATTCAAAATAAAGTTGTTGACATGATTTATAGGCCTCCTATGGTAATTACATCTATTCTTTTATAGCATAGTTCTTTGACTCATGAAATTTATAAAGAACAATATGTCGATGATGCTAACTTTAAGGATGTGTATAAAGACTTGATGAGTGGAAAATAGGTAAATAATCAGACTATCATGTGCATAATGGACTTTTGTATCATTTGGGTAAACTTTGCATTCCTCAAAATGAAAGGGTGCACATGATTAGGGAAGTACATACTTCTCTTATTTTTGGTCATTTTAGAGTTGATAAAATGGTTGCACATTTAAGAATGTATTATTATTGGCCCCGTATGCGTGAAAATATTGCCAAATATATCAAGGGATGTGTTCTTTGTGCCACATGTAAACCTAGTAACAAGAGACTAGGACTTTACACTCCTTTACCTATTCCTAACCATCCCTAGGAAAGTCTTTACATGGAATTTGTAGGGGGTTTGACTATGTCATAGAGAAAACATGATTACTTGTATGTGGTAGTGGATAGATTTATTAAGATGTGGTTTTTGATTCCTTGTAATAAATAAATTACAGGGGAAGGTACAACACACTTGTTCTTTCAACATGTATGGGTTCATTTTGGTTTGCCCACTTCTATTGTTTGTGATCAAGATTATCAATTTCTTGGGGAATTTTGGTCAACACTATGGGAATTGATGGACACTAAGCTAAATAAGATCACTGTATTTCATCCATAGATCAATGGGCAGATAGAGGTTGTAAACTGCACAGTGGTACATTTACTTAGGGGTTAATGCAGTAAACATCCTAAGTTGTGGGATGAAAATTTATGCTATATACAAGATTACAACCATGCACTTCATTCTTCTACTACGAAATCTCCTTTTGAAGTTTGTTATGGATATTTACCTAAATCTCCTCTAGATGTTTGTTATGGATTGGATTCATCTATTAATGAATGTAAATATGCTATTAAAGCCAATAAGTTCATTGAAAAGATAAAATAGGTACATTGGGCTGTTTGAGATCAATTGGATAAAAGTCATGCAAAGTACAAAGCAAAACATGACAAACATCATGTTGATCACTAGTTTGTTGTAGGGGATTTAGTATGGCTTCACATTAGTAAGGAAAGACTGACATGTGAAGGTAAAAAGTTGAAACCAATATGGTATGGTCCTTTTCAGATTATGGAAAAGATTGGTAAAAAATGCTTTTCAGTTGGATTTTCCATCTTATATGTAGATTTATTTAGTTGTGAATGTAGAAAATCTAGAATTATATGAGCCTCCAATGATTGTAGATCATGATGAGATTGTATCCATTCCTTTTATTGATGATTTTTCTCTTGAGTATCTAACAACACTACAGGAAGATACAATACTTGATAGGAATGTTTGGACATCACAAAGGGGAAATGTTGAATATCTTCATGTTGGTATCAACGGGATGCACTTGAATAAGGCCAAGTGGATGGAATCTAGAAAAGTGAGGGAAGGATCTATATTTTTCTCCAAAAATAAAGTATTCAAATTGTACGTTTATCAATGCCATGGTGAAGGGCTCATTGAGAGATTTTTGATGTATTTTTTGGTTTGAAAAATGGAGCCCATATGCATGAGTTATGACACTTAGAAGATTGCTTCGAGAAAATTAAAAAAATTGGGTTTTGTTGATAAGTGATGAGAGGTCAATAATCAACAAATGTCGATAAGTGGTGAATGGAAATTTGATCACGTGATGGGTCTTTAAGCCACCACATGGATTGCCACCAATTTAATATGGTCCAATTTTAAATATTTTGTAATTAATTAAATTTAATTCTAAAGTCCCTCAAAATTCCAAGACCCTCCAAACATCCCATGTGACATCCACATTACATGTCAATCAAAGTTTCTAACCAACCAAGTTTCTGTGTTTTCCATGGTTCCCACACACATGCCACGTTCTAACCATAAACATCACATAATTTCCACAAAATCACTACATATCAACATCCACAATGTATACCATGCCTTTTAAGGCACTAACTACTTACAAGTTTCATGGCATTTGACCACTTTAAAATCCACCCACTTACCCAATGTGGGATATTAGATTTCAATGCCACCAAAAATGTTGGAAGGGACTCGAACCTTGTTATTTGAGGTAAAAGGATAAGATCCCAACTTATTGGGATGCTTGAGCAAACACTATAAATTGAGTTTGATAATATAATTGAACCCAAGTTTTGGATGTGAATAGTGTTTCCAAGGCATGTAAAGAGTGTGGAGAGAAATAGAGAAGGATTTTGTGACTCAAACGAATTAATATGGTTTTGAGAGATTCTTCGAGATATATTTGAAGTCTATAAGACAATTTTTGAAGACTTATTAATATTATAAAGCGATTTTGGCTACAATTAATAAGGAGCAATCCCCCATTGGAGTGGATCTAGAGATGTAGGATTTATATCCAAACTCCATTATCAAATCATGTGTGGTATTTTCTATCGATTATTATTATTATTATTTTTTCACTCTTAAAATTATGTGTATTTTGGATATTTATAAATCAATTTTAATTCTGTAATTAGTTATATTGTTGATTTTAAGTAAATCATTGAATTAAGGTTTTGATCCAATTACAAGTATAATTTTTCTTAATACGACACTTGAATATTTTAAATTACATATCATCAACAAGGAAATAAGAAAAGATAAAAATTAATTCCCTAAAACAAGGAAATCAATCCCACTTACACAAAACATAGAAGTCACCATAAAAATTATTAAAAACATTTAATAATATTTTACTCACATGTGGAGTACATGAAAAATGTGCTCCCCATATTTTTTGAGATCTATAAGCCCCCAAAATATTCCACCAAGGTCATGTGATAGCCACAAAGGGATCCACACTCAACAATCTCCCACTTGGAGACCATTTCTCCTAAATAGAATCTATCACTACTCCATGATCACTAAGACTAACTAATTTGAACATAGTCTCAACTTGTCTAATGTGACCACCTTGGTCATCATATCCACATTATTTTTGCTAGTATGAATCTTATCCAGATTCACCAAGCTCTCCTTTAAAGCTATCATGATGAAGTGATAATGTAACTAAATGTGTTTTATCCTCGAGTGGAAAGCAGAGTTCTTTGCCAAATGAATAACAATCTGACTATCACTATGTAGTCTCCCAACTTTTGATCATGCCCCAACTCTCAAAATAATTTTTGTAACCAAATCATCTCTTCATTAGCCTATGTGGTAGTAACATAATCTATCTCTATGGTTTACAAAGCCAAAACCTTCTGTATCTTGGAAATATAACTAACTACTGTATCTCCAATAGTAAATATATAACTTATCCTACTCCTACTATCAATATACCCTACCATATCTGAGTCCACATAACCACACAAAGTGGTATCTAATCCACCATAACATAATGCAAAATCCATGGTTCCTCTCAAGTACCAAATAATCCATTTCACTACTTGACAATGCTCATAACCTGGATCACTCATATACCTGCTCATAACTCCATCTACATGGGAAATATCTGGTCTAGTGTAAACCATGGCATACATATAATTTCCAATTATTGATGAGTAAGGTACCTTGGACATATTAATCTTTTCATCCTCCATCTTGGGACACTACTCCTTTGATAATCTAAAGTGGCCTGCCAAAGGAGTACTGATAGATTTAACATCTAACATGCTAAAACTTTCCAAGACTTTCTTCAAATACTCTGATTGGGATAAGATTAGCTTCCTCTCCTTTCTATCATGAGTAATCCTCATACCAAGGATTTGCTTTGTTGTACCTAAATCCTTCATAGAAAAGGAGTCACTAAGTTGTTTCTTAAGTATATGAATATGTTGTATGTTTTGTCCTACAACTAACATGTCATCCACATACAAGCATAATATAATAAAAGAACCATCATCAAATTGTTTTATGTACATGTAATGGTCATAATTACACCTTTTATAACCTTATTCTAACATAAAACAATCAAATTTTCTATACCATTTCCATGGAGCTTGTTTTAGGCCATATAAACTCTTCTTTAGTCTCCACACATAGTTCTCCTTCCCTTTGACCTCATATCCATGTGGTTTCTCTATAAACGATTGTTCATCTAAATCACCATGAAGAAAATTAGTTTTACATCTAACTATTCTAAGCGTAAATCCTCAATTGCAACTAAACCAAAAACAATAATGATAGAAGCCATTTTTAAAATAGGAAAAAAAAATGCATCAAAATCAATACCTAATTTTTGTGCAAACCCCTTATCCACCATTATATTCTTATACCTTTTTCTCCCTTCAAATTTCTTATTTTATTCTATATATCCACTTGTTTAGTAGTGCATTCTTTCCCTTAGGTATTCTTACTAGATCCCATGTTTGGTTCTCCATGAGAGATATATGCTCCTCATCCATGGCTTGCTCCCACTTCGTCCTAAAATCTACCTACATTGCTTCCTCATAACACACTAGTTCTCTATTATTAGTGAGTAATAACTAATTCAAAGGAGGATGAAAATGTTTAGGTGATCTTCTTATCCTAGAAGACCTTCTTACCATAGGAGTTTGGGGTCCTTATGTATGAGATTCTTGAACTAATTCATTTAATACTTTGACATCCACAATGCCATCCAATACTATGTACTCCTTTTGTTCTTGTAACTAATTCTTATACATGAATTTTTCATTAAAGATTACATCTATAGACTAAAATATTTTATTATCACTAATGCTCTATACATGAAAACCAAAGTCATCCTCACCATATCCAATAAATGTCCATTTTTCTAATTTTGCCTCTAACTTGGTCCTATATTATTTCTTAACAAGAGAAAAAGCCTCACATCCAAAGGCTCTAAGAAAATAATAATCAACATTCTTACCAGACCAAGCTTATTTAAGAATGCCTCCATCCAAAGGCATTAAAGGTCCTCTATTGATCAGATAAAATACCATGCTAACAACTTCTACCCAAAATTGTAAAAGCAACCCTACATGTAACATCATACTCCTAACACATTCCATTATTATTCTATTCATCCTTTCAGATGCCCCATTCTACTATGGAGTTCTTAGAACCATCCTTTACCTATGGATTCCATTGTTAGAATAATAATCAAGGAAAGCATTACTACAATACTCACCTCCATTATCTGATCTGAGATATTTCAACTTGAGACCTATTTCATTCTCAACCAAGGATTTCCACTTCTTAAAAGTGTCAAATACATCATATTTAATTTTAATGTAATAAATCCAAAATTTCCTAGTTGCATCATCAATAAAAGTGACATAATAATTGGAACCAACAATAAAAGATACCTGAGTTGGTCTCCATACATTTGAATGTACCAACTCTAACTTATGCTCTTTCTTTATAGGTCCAACTTTTAGGAACTTAACTCACTTATGTTTCTCATACACATAGTCCTCACATAAGTCTTATGTTTTAATCTAGACAACTTGTATTTTAATATCTCCATGCCCTTATGGCTCATATGACTGATCTTGTAGTGCCACATAGTTATATTTCCATCTGTAGTAACTAAATCACAAGAATCAACTCTACTAGTCAAATATAATGTACCAAAATTTTTACCTCTTTCAACCACAAGAGCACTTTTGGTAATTTTCCAAGAATCTACAATAAACATTACTAAATAACCCTCACTACCCAATTGCCCCACTAAAACCAAATTTTGTCTCAACATAGGCACATGTCTGACATCTTGAAATAGCCATGTGTTCCCAATCTACATTTTCACCTGAACACAATCTTTCCCTACTATCTCACATCGTTCATTATCACCAAGATAAATATGTCCTAAATTTTATTAAACGTAATCAATAAAATAATGCTTATGTGGGGTGGCATTAAAATAATCCCCTGAATCTAATACCTAAGACTCAAAAAAATTATCCAAAGAAAGAATTAAGACATCCTGAAATGATTTACCTAATGTTACATTTACCACATTTGTTTCCTCCATGTTGGCATTATTATCCCAAAGTGACCAACAATCCTTCTTTGAGTGTCCACTCTTCCCACAATGCTAACATATCATCTTAGCTCTAGATCTAGATTTAGATTTACCCTTTGACTTTCCATAGTTTCCTTTGATCTTGTCATTTTTCCTCCCTCTAGTTTCAACAATCAAAACATTCCCTAAATATGATCCAATAGTTCTCTTCCTTCACATTTACTCACTAAGAATCACACCTACAACATCCTCAAAATTTAAACTTTCCTTGATAGGGATTGCATTACTCACAACCATAACCAAACTATCCCAACTATTAGGTAAAGAACATAAAATCAAAAAAACTCTACCTTCATCATCAAATTTAATTCTAACAGAAGTGAGCATACTTACAACCATATTAAAATCATTTAAATGACTAGCAATAGAACCATTCTCAGACATTTTTATATTAAATAATCTTTTCATAAGAAATTTTTTATTTGAAGAAGAGGGTTTCTCATACAACTTTCTAAGTTTATCCATGAGATCCTTTGTAGATTTCTCATCTAAAATGTTGAATGCAATAGAAGATGCAAGGCATAACCGTATGGCTCCCGATGCCTTTCTGTCAGCAATGTCCAATTAGCATCACTCATGGTTATAAGTTATGCTCCTTTCCCCTCCAAGGGGAGATGAAGTTCCTTCTTATACAAGTAATCTTCCATTTTTATTTTCCACAAACCAAATTTTTTTCCATCATATTTCTCAACTCTAAATCTGATCTCTTCTCCCATAGATCCCACTAAAGCCTATAACCCTTCTTGTGATTTAACACTTCAGAAAAAATACCACCAAATCTTTGATACAAATTTTTAGGAATTAAATGAATTCAAATCAGACTTTAAAATACATAAAATCAAAACTTAAATGTGTAAAATCAGATTTCTCTATGCACTAATTGCATCACAGAATCAATTCCTCAAATCATAGTAAATGTTACTTTAATGGAAAAAATAAAAAACCAATAATAACACATAACATAGGTATACCATGGTTCACCCAATGTGGGCTACATCCACTAGGAAAGTCCTCAATAAAATAGTAACAAAACAAGAGTACAAACTCTCTAAAGTGAACCTCTCATAGAGATTAAATATCCCTTCAAGAATTCACAAAAGAATTCTCTAAATTATTGATCCAAATCTAAAAGCTATCAATAATTCTCCATAGATACTATGCCATACCTGTACCTATAAATAATCACATCACAAGCTACTATACCACACCCTGTAAATAAAAACATTATTATACAAAGTCACACCACCACTTGTATATATACAAAGATGGAAGAAATAATCCCCAAAGGAGAAAACATGCCATGCTTATCAAAGATAGGCATTGTCCCAAAGGAAACACCCATCCTCCACCTAGTCATGCTTATCCAAAATCTAACCTAAGGAGGAACATGCCATCCTCATCTCTCCTCCAAAAAAAGGCTCACACAAGTAACAAGGAGATAACAACTAAGTCCACAAAACATGGAAGTCAAACCCACTTCCAATAAACAACTAACTTCCTAAAAATAAGGAAGTCAATCCCACTTCTAATAAACATGGAAGTCAACATGGAAATAAGAAAAGATAATAATTAATTCCCTAAAATAAGGAAATAATCCCACTTCCAAAAAACATGGAAGTCACCATAGAAATAATTAAAAAACATTTAATAATATTCTACTCACATATGGAGTACATGAAAAATGCACTCCCCACATTTGTGGAGATTTCTAAGCCCCCAAAATGTTCCACCAAGGTCATGTGATAGGCACAAAGGGCTCCAGACTCAACACATAATTGATGTAGATTAATATATTTATTCTATACTTCTTCCTTACTTCACTGCATGATAAGGACTTTCTTGTTTATTGTGTGTGGACCTTGGCCTTATGTGTGAAACATATACATGTTCTTGCTTGTATGACATCATCATGCCATTTGCATGTGATGCTTGGCCTTATTTATTTATGTGATACTCACATGTCCCTTGTATGTGGCCTTTGGGCCTTATTCATGACTTTCTATACAAATTTTATGATAATATATGGCATTGGTTTTATGATTATTACTTGTTACTATGGTGCCATGATTCATATCATACATTATTTATATGTTTACTCATTGTGTCATGATGCATATCAAGCATACCATGCTTGTATGATTTAACGATACATTTATCTAACACATGTTTCATATACAATTCAATTCTATATTCAATACTATGAAGAAATCCAATTTAAATGATTCAAAATGTTATTACATGATTAGATATTTTACATATGATTTATTTGTAGATAAGTGATTTTTAGGATACATCTCTTATATCAAAAGAGGGGGGAGATCACATTGGGTTTGTCTTAAAAATTTGAAGTCCTCATGAGCAACAAATTTTTAGATTTATGATAGTATATAATTTTCATATTGTAAAATGAATCATTATTTTCAAATTATGGGGGTATGTGGCATGCATGTACACTCATTCCTATATTTATAAGTTCAAATATAATTCAATATAATTTCAATACATATACATGGGGCATGATATTCATTCATGTTCATGTTCCTACATGAAAATTGCAAAATTACAAAATTTCTCGAGTTTAAAAGTTTCAAAGGTGCAAATTTTCAAATAGAATCTAGGTTTATCTATATTAGTGTGATTCATATTCATATAAAAAGTGGGTCACATTAAATTTTAGTGACACTCAATGTCTATGCTGGCACTTTTTTAATGCAATAAGCCACATTTGGCGGTTCCATCCCTTCAATTATTATATAGAGAACTCTACATAGTCAAATGAGAGTTGGAGTATACAATATTTACAACTTAAGAGATTTCAAAGGTTTTGAAATTGTGACTTGATCATGCTTAATTCACCACAGGTTTAACATTTCTCCAAATGCCTCAATAATGCAGCATGTACTTCTCTATCTCTAAATTTTAGGGCCATTAGATTTCATACTCTTTTAGATGTATAATTATTTTATCTCTTTTCAAATTTCAAATTAAAATCTCCAAATTTTCAATTTTCAAATATGAATAATAACTACTTTTAGTTACATTATTGTAGGTCCTGCTTTAAGACATCTTACATGATCAAAATTTGTAGTAAAATACAAAGTGTGTAAATAAACTTAGGCCCATTTCTACTTTACTCTATTAATTTCACTTTGTAGCATCACTAGAATAAAATGGGGGCAAATCTAGACACTAAATTTTATCATTAAGTGTTGTATAATGTTTAACATTAACATCCTTACTTCACTTGGCCCATTAACTATTCCATTAACTAGAGCATTCATTATTATATAAACTATCTTTGAACCACTCAAAATATCATTTGAACATATCTATTCTACTTATAAACTCATATTAGACCACTTTTAGTAGCCTCTATCTTTTTAAGATAAAAATGTGCTAGGTTAGATAGGGTCATACTTTTGGCCTCGTCCTGTAGTGTGGTCTTATCCCTCATACCCCATGATAAATTTTTAAATTCAAGACATTAAAATTTACCCCTTTTCACATTTAGTAAGGTAGGTTATCATAAATATTCAAAATATTCCCCTATATAAGCACATTAAGGCTTCTCCAAGCATATCTAGCAATCACTTGGGAATCTTATGCTCATTGAGCAAAAAACACTATTTATTTCAAATCTAATTTTGAAACATTATAACAGTCATTATACAAGTCTAAATATAGTTTATTTTAGGTCAATTTCACTCATTTTTAATAAATTAAATCAATATATCTAGTTGTATTCATGTAGTAAAGTCAATATTCACACATTCACTCTAGGAGGGAGAACTGCATCTTCCTAAGGCCCTTTTGGGATAAGTAAAAACACTTGGATTATGTTTGATTTTATAAGGGTAACTTAATTATCCCCCTTACATTATTCCCCCCTTTTCATTTTATCTCTATTTTTTTTATTGTGTGGTAGTTAGGGTTTCCTATTTTATAGGTCTTCCATACATCAAATTGGTACACACAAAAAATTAGTAAACCCTCATAGACATGCACACATATATAGATCATAAAATAAGTGACATAGTCAACTAGGATGGAATTTTAATCAATAGATAAGGCCATAATGCATTCTTGTCCAACAAAATTTTTAATACCTATTTTTGGATGTAATACTGTACACATCTTTTCAGGCAATTTCCAATCATAGTTAGCCTGCATAGCTAACATAAAATCAATTTGAGGGAGGTTTGTATATCTATTTCTCAATTTAAATTTTTATCTACTTTTTAATTTTCTAAATTTTTAAACACATAAAATTAACATTTATTAATAAAATAATGCACTCGTGTCCACTTGTTATACACACTTATATCATGCTTGATTTCATAGTCTTTGACTACCATTCCTTCACTTTTTATGTGGATTAATCATACCTATTAAGCAAATTATTATTCTAAATATCCTTATCCAATTTCCTAAACAACATAAACTCCATTTCAGCTTGATCAATGCTTCCATTTTCATTATCTCTGCTCTTCAGACAAAGCTGCTCTTTTTGGACTATCTTGCTCCCTAATACTATCCAATTTTGATAATCATGTCCTCTTACCAAATTATGAATATTTATTCAAATTAAACTTTTAAAAATAGGTCATCTCACACATTTCATAAGCCCCATCTAAAGGAACTCTACTATAGATCCAATTTTTCAATCTATTATTCACTAAAGGCTTATATGATTGAAAAACACCAAACTATCTAATTGCACATTGAGAGAAAAGTATTTATTTCCCCCAATTTAGATTCCACACAACCCTATTATCCATAAGATAAGTATGAATACACCTACAAGGTCACAGGTCATTATTGAAGCATAGAATCACACGAAGACTACACCAACATTTAGCATTTTTCACTAGTCTTTCACACACATCACCTTATCATGGGATAACTACATGGAGTTTGATCCCTCTTTAGAGTACTGGTATGTAGGTATCTCTCAACATGATGGGTGTTGAGGTCAAGAAAAAAAACAACCACTAACCCCTTTTTACCTTATGATTACATTCATCCTCTGGTGTTGTTGAACTAGGGTTTTGGTGAAGAAGGTACACACTAAAATCTATAATAAATCATGCATCACAAAACACATACAAAAGACTAATAGGTGACAACACATAGACATATATTTTCAAAAATAAAAAACCATAGTGGATGCTAGCAATCCTTATGTACTAAAACACAAATCTACCCTATCTGATTAGCATGGCCTCATCTAAAGATCAAGTAAATCCCTATTCTTGATTCATGACTAGTCAACATAGTCACACAAATATATCTACAATTGCACATTTATTACATTATCAATTTACAACTAGGTAATTTTTCCATGTTCTTTCCCATTTTAGCATATTTCTCAATATATCAAGTTCTAAATCATTTTGTGTCATTTATTACATATTTGTATCTTTCTGATTTTATACATTAGTTTATCTAATTATGGTTAAAATTATCAAATTTGATTAAAAAAAATGGTGAAACCATATATTAATTGAATATTTCAAATCCTAGCAATTCATATTGTTATGTTTTATTTCCTTCTTTTTGTTATTTCCAATTGTTAGTTTAGGGTTTTTCATATTTGGTAATTTTTTTAAAAACAACAATATTCCAAGTTTCAATACTATATTTTATGAAATCTAATACATTTGTTTCTACCTCTATTAGAATAAGTGATATACTAAGTGCTACTCAAGTTAATCATACTCATATTTATTTTGATAAGGCACATAAGGTGGATAAGAATAAGGATATATCAAGGCTTTCTAATACTCATCCACATGATGAATATGTAGAAGTGCCTGATAACTTTTTCGAGGATGAAAAATATAATCAAGACAAAATTGAATTAAAATATGATCATCAATATGGATTTCCACATTTATATGATGGAAAACCACTAATAAATAAATTTCAAATTATTAGTAACTTTTTAGAAGAAACATGAGATCAATTTAGGATTATCATACACTCCTACAAACCTTTTTGGAAATAAAATTTTCACTCATAGCTAATTCATCTAAGTAAAATTCAACTTATATGGGTTCTTTAACTTTCTCTACTATATTTGATACAACTTTTATACTACCATATACTATGGGGGAAACCCATGGATTTGCATAAATCAATATGCACATTTCTACTCAGTCATTTTTGACACCACATTTGGTTACAATGAATTAGAATCTTGATGTACAATCCATTATGAAAGAGGTATAAGCTTTGAAAACTAAGGTGTCACATTTGGAATAAGGTGCTTAGAAACCAAATCAGGCACTTGATTCATAGACTTTGTTTCATACTTCATTGGTTAAATATATTTTAGCATATCATTTACCAAATCATTTTGTGAAATCTAAGCTTACATTATATGATGTAAAAGGTAACCCCACAGAACATTGAAGAGAATTTAATGCAACATGTTTGGATTATGCATCCAATAATAGGTTGTTGACCAAGTCATTTTCTATATTTCAATAATATGCACAAATATTCTTTATGATTTACCACATCAGTCAATTCATACATTCAATTCTTTTCCATATTTGTTCATTGCACATTTCTCAATCAATATCATTGAAAATATTTCATATGCTCAGATTACTCAACTGAATCAATAATCCAATGAGCCTATCATAAAATATTTATTAGGGTATAAGACCATGTTATCTAAGATGAAAAATCCTATGATCAATAAGGAATTTTAAAACAATTTCAAACAAAGTTTACTTCCACCTCTACATAAATCTATTATGTTTAAGACATTTCTATAATTTACAAATTTGTGCCATATAGTTAAGGAAACAGAGGTCAAGTTATTGACAATGAACAAGCTCAATTATGTAATGAATCATGTTTCTAATTTTCATGCTAAGAATATGAATTAGCCACCATACAAGGTGAAAAAAACTAATAATAAGAGTGATCAAAAGGAATTAGTCAATTTATTTTCACAACCAACTATGTGTATTGTATTCTCAACACCTTTAAGGAGACATTTTACCAATTTACCAAAAGTTCCCTACAAGGTATTTCAAAATTTATTGGAATTTAGTGTCATATTACTCCCTTCCATTAAATAGGTTGCTATAACCAAACCTCTTTCAAAAGGATTTCATCAAAATGATTTTGGTGATTATCATAAATCACCAAAGCCTACTACCAATATATGCATTAATTGTATATATAAGATTCAAGACTTGATAGATGAAAACATCATTTATGTGAGTGTACCTAATGAAAGGACACAACCAAAACCAAGTGAGAGTATAAAAATTAATATATGCATTGATTCTTTCCCTTAACATACACGTTAGGAAATAATATATAAATATGAGGTACATTACACATATAATGTGCATCCTTCACCAGCTTCTTACCATCCTCATACCAAGGTACACCATCTTTTGAATGGAATTATTGGTATATATCATATTTTAGTACCATCTATGCCACTCATCACATTCAATAAACATGAGATGGTCGATGATGATTCTGATTTACCCTTCTTATTCATTTGATATTGCATTGATCATCAACCTATAGAAAGTGTCATGGCTAATAATGGTTTAAATGTGAGTATATGCACTATCACACTTCTCTCTCATCTTGGATACATAGATAGAGATATATCACCTTCTACCATAGTCATTAAGGGATTCAATGGCCACATTTAGAGTTATATTGATGAGATCACATTATTATTACAAGTTGGTCTAGCATATGTGGCCACCAAGTTTATAGTAGTATCTAGTGCAAGGGTATTTGATATGTACTTGGGACATCCTTTGATTTAGCAGCTTCATGTAGTTCCTTATACAATAAAGATATGTTTGAAATGCAATTTTTATAATGAGACTATCATATTTCATGGTATTATATATGAATACCCCATCCAACCAAAGGTCATTAATCATACACAATAGAATGCAGTTGAACAACCTTAAAAAGCTTCAACCTACTCATAGAATTTAGAAGAAAATGGTTCATTCTCCAAGGATGCCTATCCTTGAAAGCCCATAAAATCAAATTATTTATCACATATTCTAGAGAGCCACTCTCTACTCCAATATGTCCTTGATTGGTACTGTAAATCACTAAGGGTGTTCCATAAAGGATACCAACACTAATTTTTTACACTCTAGATGAGTTTTGAAGAGACCTAGAGTTTGTATCGAAGGAATCCAAGGAAAATAAGCTTAAATTATCTTTATTATTAAAATTGACAAAAAAATCAAACAAAGCTAATTTTACAAGCCTAGGATCTATAGGGAACTAAATAAAAAAGCAAAAAAACTATAACTAGAAGATAAATGAGCACTTTTACTTTCCTTGTAAATTTGAAAAGCTTGTTGGCATGAGGTTGGGCTTGATCTTAGCTTTCGAACAATGGTTTTTTTATCAATGGTGTTATAGCATCATATCACTTTGTCCACTTAGTCTATGTCCTTAGAAATTGATCTTGTTTGAAGCTTCTCTAGGAGTAATTTAAAATTATAACATTGTACAAGAAAGCTTATTATAAGTGAGTGTGAAGTCTTGTATTTATAGGCTTCACACTAACCCTAACCTAGGTGTAGTTAGGTATAAGTTAACCCTAGTTCAACCTTGGGAGGCAAAATGTAATAAATAAGGTCATTAATTATGCATTTATGGAGGCATGGATCAACATTTCTGATTTTTAAGGCATTTATGTTGATGTTTTGCCATTTTTGACTTTGACGATGATGATGTCAACACGACCTCACTTTTCATAATATTTATTGAATTTTAATATTTGGAAATTGTATTTTCATTAATTCAACATGGAATATTCAAATAAGCATTTAATTTGATTTATTTAATTAATTACTTATGCTTAGTCTTTTTGTCATTTCAAGAATTGGATTAAGTACCCCACTTAATAGGTTGAAAGTGTCAGATTGTTTGGTCACAAATTGACTGAAGATGAATCCATGAGAGGTTATGTTGTATAAAAAATAATGCCCCAAATAGGGATAATTGACATGATTATAGGCATTAAGGTCTGATGTGTGGATGAAATTAGAATGTTTAGGTAATTTCTAGGCTTAATTTACATCATTTACTAGAAATTGGTCTGATATTCAATTTAGACATGGATGTGGCCAAAATGGAGTGTCTAAATTTTCCCCTTATTTGAGTAGGTGTTGTAAGACACAAAAAAATCAAAATCTTATTAAATAATTAAAAAATCCTTAATACCTTGGATAATGCCCCAAGGGGTGATGGATGAGCCCTGGATGCCCCTAGAAAGATTGGGTAGCAATTAGTGTCATTGAATGGGCCCTCAAAAAGAGGGAAAATGACATGTTATAGTGGTAATGAGGGTGGAAATATTAATTTTCCTAAAGTTATTTATAATTAGTGGCACAATGATTTACCCCAGTAGAGCAGATGGGTCGATATAATGATTTTCTCAAACATGGTTATAATCATTAGCACAGTGAAAATGCCTTAGTAAGACATAATCCAATCAGTGAGGGTCTAAATAATTTTCCTCATTATGGAAAATTGGAAAAGGGAGATTATATAGTGAATTAATCATATATTAATAGTAATCTAGCACAAATAATAGTAATGAAGTTGGGTTACTTGCTAGTACATAGATGCATGTCTTAACTAGTAGTGATTATTATTAATTTGTGATTTTATTACTATGTTTGGGTGGTGTTTTGTAAAAATGGACATTTTGAATGAAGGAAAATATTGTGGCACCATTTTTTTGAGATCCATTGGTTTGATTTTTGCTTTATCTTGTGACACTATGTATTGTAGAGGGTAAACACAACTTATCTCACTTAACCTTGTATCAAGATGCACTTCCTTGGTAATGGTTTGTTACTTCAATATTCATGTAATGTTTTGAGGTTTGCCTAATAGGATTATGGTCTCTAATGCCTTGATCATGCTCTTTATGGTCACTTTATAACTATCAATGCATTCATAACCTTCTCAAAACAAATACTCAATCAAGATAGTAACCTTTTTTTGAAGAATCTATGTTAGTACAGAAGCATATAGATGGATATGGAAAAAATAACAACTGATCTCAATACCCTCTATGGCCTTATTTAATTCTACAAATTTTATCATTGGAACTCAATCCTTAAACCCATTTTCAAGGTACTCTTAGGCCTCGGATTAGCCCTTTTAGGTCTAGTAGGATCCTATTTATACATAGTGGTTTCTAACAGTATGTAAATGTACTTAATCAACTTGAAACCTATAAAAAAAATTCCTGGGTATTTATGTAAATAATATAAAAAAGTATCCATTTTATATAGTGTAATCATTTTATATAATAATTTTCTTATCAAAACCCTAGAACAAGGTTTCCTTGCTCTACACAGACCTGAGAAGTGTAACTTTCATTTTCAAATGTTTTAAAATTATTTTTGGATATGTTTTAGGTTTTTGAAACATTTAAACACCTTTTAAAAATAATATATTTTCTTGTTGACACTTCTACTACACGCTTCTAACCCCTTCTATATTTGTTTATAGGTTTCCAACAGGACCATGTTGGATTTTCTTCAACATGGTGTGAAGCCAATAACATACAATGATTAGGGAAAATTGATATGAATATAAAAAAATGTTACCAATAAATATTTTAACTTGAATTCAAACTCATACATTAATCTCATTTCAAGATTATACACTCAGAATTTATGATTACACTAACTAGACAATACAGGGTCTATGCCCAACCTCCTTACAAACCTTTACCCAAAATCAAAATAATAATGATTAATGGTTATAAATATATTTTTAAGTCATGTTACCTTTTAATTCACATATTTCAAAATTTTCATTAACAAAACCTTCACTAGAAACATCCACTTTCATCCAATCTTCAAAACACATACATATTCAACGCAAGGTATATAGATACATCTTGAGTTTCTCATACATATATGTGAACTACCCTTGATATAATATAAATATATTTAAAAATGAAAATAAGACATATTATCAATAACATAATATTGATACAACATACTTTTATGAAAATTCTCTTTAACAACTCTATTTTTGCAATCATTTCCATGGCATATTTACATGACATGGGCTACATTCCTTTTGTCTTGAGAACATAAAAACTTCTTTATTGATATTATTTTGGGGTTTACATGTTCCTTCTCCTTCAAATCCAACACCTCAATCTCTCTTTTATGATACTCATACCAAAACTTAGCACTTTACAACATTTTTAAAAGAAAACCTATAACTACCTTGTAACACATTCTTTATACATTGGGAGTGCTAACTGCCCAACTACCAACATACCTGTCAAGATGACTAATTACATGATTTAAGTATGTAATGAGGTAAAATTAACTCCTAGAAACTAATTCATAAGGATACATTCTTAAGACTCCTCAAACATGACTCATGACCTCCAAAACCTTGGCAAAACATTCAAAATTTTAAATATTGGAAAATGGTGGGAAAATGCCACTATAACTCTAATTAAAATTATAAAGACATCATAAGACTCATAATAAACCTAAAAGGATTTTAATGAGTCCCTAATGAATAAAATACTGAAAATAGTCTAATATGTATAGAGGTAGTGATGTTCCTACATCATACTACTAAGGGAAAAAAGAAACTTTCCTAGAAAGTTATAAGTGATTTATATTTGATGTTCTTGTTCATCACCTCTTTCTCAATGGCATCTCCAACTAGATCCCAAGGTCTATTTGAGATACACAGACCTTTATGATGCTTGTTGAATATTATGATGGATCTTATTTGATTCACCTCTTTCTTTCTTTCTCCTTTGAGGTTAACTTCTTGATCATTGATCTCCAACCTGATCATCTTCAGCACCTACTTGTTCTCCTACAACCAACCTACACATGGAACACATAAGTCAATGAATATAATCTGCTACTTGTCTTATTGGAAATCACACCCTTTTGCATGCTTACTTATTCTCTCTTTTCTTGGTTCTATTGCTTGTGGGGGTATTGATGTAACTAAGTCTTCCTCTTCACTCTCTTTGGCCTCCATCATGTAACTCTCATCTGCTACAACTACCTTCTCTTCATTATTAACCTTGTCACCATGTAGTGCTCTTTATAAGGCTTCCAAATCCACCTCTAATTTCTCATTTATTTCATATACAAACTTACAATCATATTGTATACCTTATTCTTAGGTTTGTATGCCAATTTCTAAGCCTACAATGAGGTCCTCACACTGATCTATTTCTTTGTCCTTCTTAAAATCTAGTTGGATACAACTATCCTCTTGTTTACTTGATTCTTATTTAACCAAATCTTATGCATCTCCTTCTTGATTTTATTTCACAATAAATTTTTCTACCTTCTTTCCTCTTTCTTATCTTGTATATTCTTTCTTTGTATATATTGCATGCCTTCTTTTTCATCACCCATCCAAAATGTGGGTTCTCAACTTCTCTCACTTTATCTATTATGAGGTATATCAGGGCTATTTTTTGCTTTATCTCATTCATCTATCTTTGGAACTCTTCTTCTTGTTCATTCCTTCTCAAGTCTCTTTCCCTCTACTTTCTCAATTGGTCCTTTGTTTTAGGTAGTTCTACCATCATTCTCTTCACCATCTCTATTCTCTTAAGAAAGTCTACTGCACCTTGCTCCATCCTTTATCCAAACTCTCTCCTTGGATAAAATTATTATATAAATCACTTTTCCCTCTCCTTTGTATCTTCTTTAGCTCCGTATCTCTTTTTAAACCTCTCTTGGCTTTTAACCTACAATCTTCTTTAGCAGTCTTTTAAGCAACCTACAACATTATTCATCATATTTGCAATGACCCTGATAAAATACATAACATGAAAAACAAAATAAATGTTTACCTTATTTTTCTTACCATTATATTTATCTACTTCCCAATAATTTTCAAGCTCTAATACCAAATGATGTAGAGGGTAAATACAACTTATCTCACTTATTCTTGTATCAAGATGCACTTCATTGGCAATGGCCTATTACTTCAATATTCATGTAATATTTTGACGTTCACCTCAATAGATTATGGTCTCCAATATATTGATCATGCTACTTATGGTATATTTATATCTATTAATGCATTCATAACCTTCTCAAAGCAACCACTCACTCTTTGGACAACTCTGCACACCTTGTTAATCAAGCTAGTAGCCTTTTTTTTAAAACATTTGTTAGTATGGAAGTGTAAGGATGGATATGGAAAAACTAACACCTGATCTCAATAACCTCTATTTAATTATTTAAGTATACAAAGTTCCCAACTATAACTCAATCCTTAAACCCTTTTTCAAGGTATTCTTAGGCCTTAAATTAGCCCTTTTAGGTTTAATAGGATCCTATTTATACACAGTGGTTTTTAATAGTATTAAAACATACATAATCAACTTGAAACCCTTCAAATTTATTATCCCAGGTCTTTATGAAACTAATATAAAAAATTTATCCATTTTCTATGGTGTAATCATTTTCTTGTCAAAACCCTAGAACAGGGTTTCTTAGCTCTGCACAGGCCCAAGAAGGGTAAAATTTCATTTTCAAATGTTTTATTGAGTTTTAAATTATTGTGGATTTTTTTTTAGGTCTTTGAAACATGTATACACCTTGTCAAAATAATACATTGTCTTGTTGACACTTCTACTACATGTTTTAACCCCTTCTATATTTGTTTATAGGTTTCCAATAGGATTGTGTTGGGTTTTCTTAAACATGGTATGAAACTGATACCATAAAATGATTAGGGAACCTTGATATGAATATAAATTTTTTTTACCAATAATTATATTTTAACTCCAATTAAAAATCATACATGAATTTCCTTTCAAGATTGTACACTTAGAATTTTTGATTACACTAACCAGACAATACAAGGTATGTGCCCAACCTCCTTGCAAACCTTTACCCAAAATCATAATAAAAATTACTAATGTTTCTCAATATCTTGTTAAGTTATGTCACATTTTAATTCACATATTTAAAAAAATTCATTAAAAAATTCTTCACTAGAAACGTCTACTTTCATCCAATCTTCAAACCATAGACATATTCAACATAGGGTATATAGATACATCTTGAGTTTCTCATACATATATGTGAACTAAACTTTATAGAATATAAATATATGTAAAAATTAAAATAAGACATCTTACCAATACTCTAATATTGACACAACATATTTTTATGAAAGTTCTCTTTACCAGCTCTGTTGTTGCACAATCATTTCCATGGCATATTTACATGATAGGGACTGCAATCCTTTTGTCTCAAGAACATAATTTTTTTTAATTCATATTATTCTAGGGTTAACATGTTACTTATAATTCAAATAAAACCCCTCAATTTATCTTTTCTAAGACTCATACCAAAATTTAGCACTTTACAACATTTTTAAAAGAAAACCTATAACTATCTTGTAACTCCTTTGTACGTTGGGAGTGCTAACTACCAACATACTCGTCAATATGACTAATTTCATGATTTAAGTATGTAAAAAGGTTAAATTAACTCATATAAACTAATTCATAAAGCTACATTCTTAAGACTCCTACAAACATGACTCATGACCTCCAAAACCTTGACAAAACATTCAAAATTGCAAAAATTGCAAAATGGTGGGAAAATTCCACTATAACTCTAGTTAAAATTCTAAAGACATCCTAGGACTTCAAATAAAACTAAAATTACATTAATGAGCCCCTAATGATCAAAGCATGAAAATAGTCTAATATGTACAAAGGTAGTGATGCCCCTGCATCACCATGCATCAGGTTATAAATAACCATAATAATAATATGTATCTAAAGCATGGGAAAATTAATTTAAATACAAGTATAAATAACTTAAGTGTAAGATATGATAAATAAAGTTCCAAGTGTAAATACAATGCAATAAACTAAGTGTAGGAATAAATACAATTATCTACAACTCAAAGTACAATATATAATAGAGGAGGACTTAAGTGAAAAAATAATGTAATAAACCTAAGACATTCAAAACATGGAAGGAAAAAAGAAATTAAGTTTTCAACAACTTAGGAATATTTTAGATAATCTCGACTTATGTCCCTAAATTGTATATGAGATAATCTTTGAAATGAATAGTTTTTGGGTTCTACACAAGTTTCACATGGAGAGTATGGTAATAATTTGGATCTATTCCCCATTTATTAGATTGGAGAGAATTTAAAATTATAAAAAAATTAATAATTTAGGTGTATTATTTATATTTGTTTTTTATTTGGATTATAGATAAGTACAAATTATTTGAAATAGTCCTTAACTAATTAAAATAAAAAAACCAATAAAATAATCAAAGAAAAACAAACAAGCCAATAAAGTGAAATACTAATGAAAGAATCAATGTTAGTCATCAACCAAAAGGAAAATGAAGTTAACCATAAAATCAAGGCAAATAACATAAACAAACAAGCTAAAATAATGTAATAAACATTTAAGCTCAATCAAGAGCAATAGACAACCTACACTAAGGCGCAATGAACAAACAAACAAATCTAAATCGAACATCTAATCTAATGCAAATGAAAGAACTAAAATCCAATCTAAATCAAATGAAAAAATAATTAATCTAATTCAAATGGATAAATAACTAATCTAACTATTTGTGCACATTTAATATAAGTGTTATGCTCAGCATAAAATGTTTCCCCTTGGCTATAAGGAACATTGTCACTAAAATGGTTGGTGGAAATAAAATAATAAGGAATGGGTGATCAAGATGTCTCCAAATACAATAGGAAACTAGACTCTACCTACATAGTCCCATGGACATAAGGTCAAACATGGACTTCAGACTAAATTTAGTTCTCCCAAGATATGGGATAAAAGAAAATGATGATAATCAAGAGAACTTGCTCATAGAAAAAAGTGGGAATGGTTTCAAAAAATGGTGAGAACATAAAACAAGAGGGGTTGACATTCAAAATTATGAGAATGTCAAGCACTAGAATTCAAAAAACTACAAGAATATGATTTAGGTTAAAGCCACACTAAACTACAAGAGATGAGCACTCACAAATGAACTTGGTTCATAATGTTCACTACGTCTAAGGCTTAGAATAAGAATAAGCTTGAAAAATGGTGAGAGCATAAACAACTCGTAAAATGGTGAGAGTATGAGAGGTCTTTAACTCACAAAATGAAAGATCATAAATGACCTTCAAAATGGTGAGAGAATTTGGAGACAAACCTATAATAATGAAATGATCCAAGAGAATGGTGAATAAAATCAATCACTGAAACTAGTTGAGCTAACTCAAAATGCACTAGGTAATTGGACACTACCTACATAGTCCCATGGACACAAATTCCAACATGGAATTCAAGCCAAATGTAGTTCTCCTATAAATGGTATGAAACATGATCAAAACATGAAATAGGCAAATGTAAATGGTCATGATGAGATCCATGTGAATGCTTTAGTTATACCTACTGACTAGGAGATGCACATTCTAAGTGGCATGGATGCAATCTGAATGGCCTAATTTTGAAGTCTTTTTTAGGAGTTTTCTATAATATATCCATGATTTTGGGTTTTATAGGCATCTCAACTCAATGGAGAATTATGAGACATAGAATGGGTTATATTGTAAAATATTGAGAGCATGGCTTAGGTTACTCAAAAAATGGTGAGAGCATTACTTAAATTACTCCTAAAATGATGAGAATGTTGATAAGGGTTCATTAGTGTATCCTCAAATGCATAATGTGTATCATTAGGAATCTAAAGAGACATATTTCATTAGTTTCTTTTTAGTGAAATCAAAAGAGAATTCAAATCAAACAATATAATAGAAACAAAAGTACTCTTGCCTAAGTACTTGGGTGAGCTTAAAATAATGAACAAAATTACAAATAGAAGATAAAACACAAAACTATATTACCTCCCTTGTCAAACTAATGTTCATTCATTGGCATAGAAGATGTTCATGCTCAACTTGTGTGTAATATATACCTTCATTAAGGCAATTTTCATTTGAGGAATGCTTCTCTAAGACCACTTGAGGCTTGTCTTGTCTTGGCTTGGCTTGGCTTGGATTGGCTTGGTGAATTTTATCCTTAATCAATATAACATTATAACATTAGCCTGAGAACTTGTTTAGATAAGGGCAATGACACTTATATTTATAGGTTCTAAAACTAACTCTAACTCAAGTATGGTTAGGTTTAGTTTTAACCTTGGTTGTGTCTAGATTAACCTTGGTCACGTTTAGATTAACCTTAGGTTGGGTCAAAGAAATTATGAAGACTTGACAACTCATATAAGATATTTATGAGGCTTGACAACTCATAGAAGATATTTATGAGGTGTGACTCACATTTTATTTGAATTTTAGGCAAATATAAAAGATATTTTTAATTCCTTTGACTTTGACCTCATATTTATTGAAAAATTCCTTTTTTTAGAAAATGTAACTCCCTAATTGAACTTATTTTAGTGTTTTACATTAACAGATCGAAAGGCCAATTTGTTAATTTGATAGGTCAGAATTTGGTTGGGGTTGAATCCAAGATAGGTTATTGGTACATATCTAGTAATACCATAAATAATAAATCCTTTACATGATTCTAGGTAGTTATATCCCATACACAAAATAATTTGTGAATTTTAATGATTTTAGGCTTAATTTGCATAGTTTGGTAGAAGTCAATCTGAAGTCCAATTTAGATAGAAATGCAATTGAAATTGGGTGTCTACATTTTAACCCTATTTGATAAGGCATTGCAAGACACAAGCATAATAATGTCCTTTCAAATAATGAAAATCTTGTTAATTAAAAAAATATAATGATTGAGGAATGATGCTCCAAACAAAGTTTGGGAAGCCTATGATGCCCCCTTGAGAGAGTGGTTGAAACTTATGATTGATGGATGATCCCTCAAAAATAAGAAATAATAAGAATGAAATTAACCATGGATGAGATTAATACAATTGAGATAATACTTTCACACGTTGATTGAAATATTGATTTGCCCAAAGATGGTTATAATTAGTAACGGAGGTTGAGACACTAATTTACCCAAAGGCGGTTATAATTAGTGGCATAATGGTGTACCCCAACATGGTAGATGGGTTGAAATAATGATTTTCCTAAAGGTAGTTATAATCATTTTGAAAACCTATATTGAATAATAATTTTACCTCATTAGGGTATATTTGATCATGATAAACTGATTACACCCCATTAGGGTAGATTGGCAAACATAACTCAATAATATAACCTATCACATAGATTAAAGATGATCAAGTTCAAACATAAGTGTGATGGTCTAATGACTTTTAAAGACTAAAGAATCCAAAAACAACTAGGCCCATGAGGATAAACAAAGTGATGAAAGAGATGATTAGAGGAAAATAATGAGGATGGAAGAATAATGATGGCTAAGTTGATCCAAAATACATCATGTATCCAAGCTCTACCTACATATTCTAAATGGACCTCAAGCTAATGTAGTTCACCCATAGGAGGGATAAAATGGAATGAGGAATAGAATAGAATAATAAGAATTGATCAATGTATATGATTTGGTTTTACCTACCAATGCGGAGATGCTCATCCTTAATAGCATTGATACAACCAAAATGGTCAATGAGTTGATTTGATCAAGGAGTAGGGGATAATTATTGATTTACCACAATGGGGCCAAGGAAGCTCAAGTAATGAACCCATAATAATAGATTGATAGTGAACTGATACATAGGATAGGTATTACTTTGGGCTACCTACTAGTACAAATATGTACATCTTAACTAGTAGGGATTGCCATTCATTTGTGGTTTAATTACTCTATATTTGGGTGGTGTTTGGGATATGCCAGTTGTGAACAAGGAGAATCACTACCCAATTCATTGTTTGATAGATCCATTGGCCTAATTTTTGTTATATAATGTGACAATATATACCATGATATAAAACATCATGATGACATGGTCGTAACGTGCATAAGGACTGACTCTTGATCCAATAGACAATTGAAAACAATACACCAATGATAAAAACCATGATGATAATGTTGACATATGAATATACATGGACTCAAAAAAAATTATCAAGGAATATCCTAATGAACGTATATAAATTGAGGTAAGGCACAATAATTAAAGCAAACAAAAAAATAACTAAGCAAATAAACAAACATAGAGAGAGATTGAAATTAAAAGCAACATAAAGCATCCCATCATTAACCAAGTTAATATCTATGTTTGAAATCTCAATATAATTTTAAGCGAATGGTTCCCCCAATCAAGGCTATATTAAATGGAATGAAAAGTGGGGATAATATATCCTAGCATAAGTTTCACACTTTGGTTTTGCCCCAATAAGGCAAAATCTACGAGCTTAGCCTAAAAGTGTGAATTGGATGGTGCCCCTAAGCAAGGATACATGTAAAGGTAAGGTCACACCCCCAAAGATAATTGTCATAAAAGTGAGAATGGGAACCAACCACAAATTTTCCCCTATAGAGTGAATTGGGGATGGATGATTAGGTTTAGGATAAGACAAACATTTTTGGATTTTGGGGCGTTATATGACAAATATTATGACGTATAAGACAAGTTACTTTCAAATGTTTAGGGTTTTTAAATGTTTTTAATGCTTTTATAATTTTTAGGATATCTTAAATTAATATTACATATTGACAAGATACCGCTGATAAAATAGTGAGAGCGTGGGATAAACCAAGGGTGTAATAGTGCATCAATTTTAAATGCATAATGCACACAAAAGTGACTCATAAAATGGTGAGAGTTTTGGATTAAATTGATCACAAAATAGAGTGCGGCTTAGGTTTCTTACAAAATGATGAGAGCACTACCTAAAGTGCTTGTAAAATAGCAAGATCATGGGGAAAAAAGGTGACTAAAATGACCTCAATACAAATTGAGCACTACCTACATATTCCTGAAGGATTTTAAGTCACTATAGTTATACCTTATATTGGATTAATGTTGAATAAGTAATATCAGGTTTGGAATAGGAAAATCAGTAAAGGTATGAAATAGTGATAAGGCAAGGTAAATGGTAGGTTAAGGTAAATGGTAAGGAAAATTAAATGGTAAGGTAAATGAAAATTCAAGGTAAATGGTATATCAAATGGAAATGCATGGTAAATGGAAAGGAAAGGTAAATGGAAAGGAAAATTAAATGGCAAGGCAATGTAAATAGCAAGGCAAAGTAATTGGTAAGGCATGAAACAATGGTAATGCATGGTAAATGGTTAGGAATAATTCTATTATTCTATTTAATGTGTATTTTTTTGGATAGTTTTAAATTATGTATCCAAGGTGACCAAGGATGTTGATGAGGTGTCATGAGTGTTAGAATGACAATGACAAAGTGTGCTTCAATATGCTTCAGAGTTATTACATAGTTCTTTAGTGTTTGACTTGGTGAGGTAGATGACGAATTAGGTTTGGAATGTGATCATATTTCATAAGCCATATGGGGTGTCAAAATTCTTGGAGTGAAAGTGAAATTATTTCATCAGAGTAGTCATATGAATGTCTAGGTTCTCCTAGTCATCTTGGCAAATCAGGCTAAGTGAGTATATTGATGACATAAACATTCACATGTGTAAAGGTATAAAAATAAATTGGTCACATGGTTTTTTTAATATTTATTCCTAAATCAAATGGTCCAAATTTCAAGTCTTGATATGGCGTCTATAAAAATATATCAAGGTGCAAATTTGGTGTTCCAGGTAGATTGCAGCATTTCCCATACTTAGCAAAAGTTGCTCTAGTAGACTGTGAGATGGTAAAGACCATAAATTTAAAACCTCAAAAAATATATATTATTGAGGGTAAACATAGGGACACCAAGTATATAAATCTATCTTTATTAGATCAAATATTAATAGCATGTGGGTGATCGTACAGATGAAGATATAATAGAGTGCATTCATTCATCTAATGGTGAGCACAAGGTCAATAAGTTAAAAGGATCCTCAAATTTCATGAAAGATTTTCAAGTGGAATAAGTGTGTTTTAATACTAAAATTAGGGTGCTCATATTTCATGTAGTAATTCCAAGTGGCATAATCACATGGTGACTAATAGTAGGGTCCATAGAAGGCATGCAGAACCACCAAGTGTCATAATCTCAGAAACACGGATCAAGATCAACAACTAGTGATTGAAGGTGAAGTACAAGATATTCTTGAGAAGATAAAAGAAGGTTGTTTGATCAATTTTATATAATTCATTATTGGAGACACATGTCTTAATCTTTTGCATTACACAGTGACCCTTGGAATTTGAATATTCAAATTAACAAAGGAAAACTAGTCTATGATTTATGAGCTATAACTTTATACATATATATAATTTTTTAATGGAGTAAAAATTAAAGTTTTAAATTAATTAAATGTGCATCCATAAAATTTAATTATAATTTTTTAATATTGGAATAGTTATATTTATTGAGCTCCAAATTTGACTATGGGTTTGACCATCGTCTGCAAGTGATCTAAGAAGGATGTTTAATTTTGTATTGATGGTGTCTTGATGTTTCAAGGTGAATTATATATTTAAGAGTATTTTATATTCCATGAGGACCATATATTTGGATTTTTTAGGTTTGAAAAATCCATCTTTAGTATGAAAAAATGCTTATAAGTTGACTATTTGTTCATTCATGGTGTTCGTGTGTACAAGACTATTGTTTGATCAAGTTATGCATATACAAAAGAGTGTATTGATGGATGTAATAAATTTAATGTGTCTTAAGGGTTATTTAGAGTGGACTTATGTATTTTTAATAGGTCTTATTTTTCTAATTTTCTTGATGAAGTTCTAAAAGAGTGAATAGGTCTCCATGAGACCTATAAGAGTTCTAAAGCCTAATTGAAAGGTATAACTGCATAAGGGTGACCCATGGATTCTTGTAATGATGTATTAGTGTGATAATAAGAATTAAGGGTTAAGCAAATTCTAATGGCTAACCAATAAGTTTATATTCAAGAAGGCTCTATAAAGAGTGAAATCAAAGGTGATGGTTTTTAGAGTTTTATATGTGGAAAATAGAGCTATGAAATGAAGCAAGAGGAGAGGGAGTGTGCCTAAAAATGGATTAAATATTAGAGTAGGTTTAATACTATGTGTATGACCTGTAGGTCAGACTTATAATGTTATAATAGTGTACTTACAAGATTTAAGATTGAGGCTGAGAGAAGAGGTTTAGAGTGATCCTAAAGCTGTTTTAGATGTCTTGCTTATGTATGCAATCTTGAGAGAGTGTGAAGGGTTGAAATAAAAGTGTTAAAAATTATTTCTCCATTATATTTAAAGGAAATAATATTTTTGTATCTATTTAATTCATAGTTTTTGTGTGGGTGCTCACAATCTAGAACAAGTTAGTGCTTGTTCATGCTTAGGGGTGGGTGCTCTTTGTGAAGTGGGTGATTCACTAAAAGGTCTCATGTTTTTTATCATCTTATAGGAAAATTATTCCATGTTTTAATAGGCTTGAGAGTGGTTTTTATTCACCATGAGGGTTTCCCATGTAATTCATGTGTTATGTGTTTGATCTTGCATCATCTTTTTATTTCATTGTTATGAATGACTTGTATTCTTTATGAATGCTTGTGATGATTGATTAAGAATTGTAAGGATTGGAATTAAAGTTTGGATTATCTTGCATCACTAATTGACCCCCCACTCTTAGTGATTATAACTCTAACAATTGGTATCAAAGCCACACCTTCTTTTCAAGTTTAACCACTTGAAGGTGGTCAAAGGTATAATGGATGACAAATAAACTGAAACATTTTTCCAAGGTGAAATAATATGTTCCTTATCATATATCAAACATATAAAGGAATTGAATGAATGTCTAGAAAAAGATATTGAAATATTGAAGAACAAGAAAGGGATTAATAATTTAGATCTAACTTCCTCAATGTATCATGAGATTATTTCAAGCATTAATGGTGTGAAGACAAAAATAGATGAACTAAAAACTACAATCAATAATTTTCATGACATGATGAATAAAGGCATGAATAAAAAGATGGATAATTTGGAAGATAAATCTATGGCATATATAGATGTGCTTTTATCTAGAGATAAGTAGAATTATATCTCTACCAAAAAAATTAAGGATGAGAAGTCTTGGGTGAATGATGGTCAAGCTAAGAGGACGACTAATGTAAAAAACTATATTTATGTCTTAAATGGATATTATTATACTTGTAACAAATATGGTGACAAATATAGGGACTATACTTACTCTTAAAGGAGTAGAAATGAGGTTTTATGCTATAATTGCAATCAATAAAGACATATAGCCAAGTAATTTAATATAAAATTTTGGAAAAAGGACATTCAAGTCATTGACACCATTAAATGGTTCAATAAAGACATGTCCAAGATTGAATAAAAGAATAAATAGGATTTAGATAGTTCACCAAAGGAAGAATCAATGTTTGTTCAAACTACCTTGCATACTCAAGAAGATGAAAATAAGAAATGATACATAGACATTGGATGCTCAAGTCAATGATAGGAGACAAGAGTAAGTTTATCTCTCTTAAGAAGCACAATTCAAGATTAGTAAGATTTGGTGGCAAAAATTCTACTAACATAGTTGGGAAAGGTTATGTAAGCTTGGATAATAGTCATACTAGAACTAAAAATGTTCTAGACATAGAAATTTTGAAACATAATATTCTAAGTGTTACCCAAATGTGTAAAAAGGGAAATACTCTAACTCTTCATAACAAATGGTGTGAATTTAGAAGAACCAAGTCTGGCAAATTAGTTGCAAACATTTAGAAGGCAGAAAATAACTTGTATGTATTCCATGAATCTAATAGAGAGGAATGCTTCATGAATCAATTAGAGGAAAGCTGACTTTGGCATAGAAGACTTGGACATATAAACTTTGAAAATTTAGTGAGGATCAGTTCAAAATGGGTAGTAAGGCATATTCCTAAAATAACTAAGATTCCTCATACTCTTTATAAGGCATGCCTTCATGGGAAGCAAGCCAAAAGAAGCTACAAATCTAAGGATAATTCCATCACAGTTCCATTAGATTTAATCCACACTGACCTATTTGAACCTACAATAACTCAAGGAATACAAGGTAATAGCTACTTCATGCTATTAATTGATGACTTCACTAGGATGACTTGGATATATTTCCTTAAAGAGAAATGAGAAGCTTTTAAAAAATTTGAAGCATTTAAATCTCTTATTGAAAATAAAAAAAGGATCAATAACCAAGTGTGTGATATTAGATAGAGGAGGAAATTTTGGTCTTATATGTTTGATGACTTTTGTGAATAAAAAAGGAATTAAAAGATAATTTTTTGTTGCTAGGATACACCAAAAAAATGGGTTAGTTGAAAGGAAAAACATAACTATCTAAAAGATGACTAGAACCATGCTTCAAGATTCCAAACTATCAGATGTTTTTTTGGAAGAGGCTACTAATACATTAGTTTAAATCTTGAATATATTCCAAGTTAGAATAAATGGTGATAAGACTCAATATGAGATATGGAAGAATAAGGTAGCCAATGTCAAACACTTTAGAGTTTTTGGAATCAAATGTTTTATCAAGAGAGTTGAATAAAATCTTGGTAAATTTGGCTCAATGTCTGGTGAATGTATCTTATTAGGTTATTCCTCCATAAGTCATGCTTATAAATGTTTCAATAAAAGACTCCATAAGGTTGTTGAGATCTCTAATGTAAGATTTGAAGTAGGGGACACCAAGAAGCCTCTCTTATAGATAAATGACACTACTAAAAATCCTATTTCAAATAATGAAGGCATACCATATCAATTAGATGATGAAGAGGAAAAAGTAATATAAGACACTAAAAATAATTCTATAAGAATATAGAAGGATCATTCTATTTCCCAAGTTATTGGAAATATGAATGCTAGTCTGCAAACTAGAAGGAAAATGTTGGTCAATTAGAATCAACAAGACATAGCTCCGTTATCTAAGGTTGAAACTAAAACATTATTAGAATCTAACAAAGATGAAAATTGGACATGTGAAATAGATTAATAACTTGATCAAATAGTAAAGAATGAAACATGGGATTTGGTTCCAAGGCTAATTGATAAAAATGTAATAGGAACTAAATGGGTATTTTCAAATAAGATGAATGAGAAAGGAGAGGTCACAAGAAATAAGGCTAGCCTGGTATGTAAAGGATATGCTCAAGTTAAAAGGATAGATTTTGATGATACATTTACTCATGTGGCAAGAATGAAATAAATTAGATTATTCTTATCTTATTCAATCTTTAAGGGTTTCAAATTTTACCAAATGGATGTGAAATCTGCATTTTTAAATGGAAATTTAGATGAATTTTTTTACATTGTGCTACCGAAAGGTTTTTCCATGACAAGTAATCAAGACTATGTTTCCAAACTAAATAAGGATTTATATGGTCTTAAACAAGCTCCTAGAGCTTGGTATGACAGATTAGACAAGTATCTATTGAGTCAAAGATTCAAAAGAGGGGTAGTTGACAGTAATTTGTACATTAAGATAGATGGTACTTATCAATTATTAGTTGTAGTCTATGTTGATGATATAGTTTTTGGTTCTGACAATGATGACATGAGTAGAGATTTTGTAGATACTATGAAGGCTGAGTTTGAAATGTCAATGTTAGGAGAACTTTCCTTCTTCTCAAGATTATAAATTAACCAACTTGATGCAGGGATATTCATTTCACAGGCTAAATACATCAAGGATATGCAAAGGAAGTTTGATATGTTGGATTTTAAGCCAATGAGTACTCCAATAATCACATGGTTTAAGTTAAGTAAACAAGATGACTCACCAAAATTTGATCAAACTTTGTATAGATCCATGATTGGAAGTCTCTTATACTCTACTATGTCTAGGCCTAATATCATGAAAGCAATATGCCTTGTGGGAAGGTTTCAATATGATCCTAGAGAATATCACTTGAAAGTAGCTAAAAGGATCTTGAGATATCTTAATAGCATAATAGATTATGGTTTATGGTACCTAGGAGCAAAGAATTCACTCTATAGACATACACTAATGCAAGTTGGGTAGGATGCATAGATGATAAGAGGAGTACCAGTGGTGGTGTTTTCTTCATGGGTGAATGCTTGGTGTCTTGGATAATAAATAAGCAAGCCTCTATATCTTTAACAACTACAAAAGTTGAGTGTATAGTTGTTTCTTTTTATTGTACTCAAGTAATATGTATGAAACAAACTTTAGAAGACTATAAGGTATGACAAAATGGACATTATCCTACCTATTATGATAATAATAGTGCAATTAGTATCTCCAAGAATCATTTTATGCATTCAAAAACTAAAAACATTCCTATTATATTTCATTTATTGAGAAAACAAATTAGTAATCAAAGTGTTAAGTTAGAGTATGTGCCTACAAAAGAATAACTTGTAGATATTATGACTAAATTATTGACAAAGGCAAAATTTGAATATCTAAGACAAAGCTTTGGAGTCATATCCTTTTATATAAATTATTATATGGTATTTGGTTAAGGGGGAACAACAAGTTCATAGTCTTGATCTAGTAGTTGGATATGGTTTGAAGGTGCTCAAGAGAAGCCTAAGGGTATGTTCAAGATGGTGTGTTGTCAATGAGAAAGACTATGAATACCTAGTAAGAAGTGGTATGAAAAGTGATAGGGGAGTTTTTATCATCTCTCTGAGGTGGTCCTTTTTTGTTGTTGGTTCTTGAAGTCTTTTCAGGTCCTCAGGATCAATTGGTTCCCACTTTGTCATTATGTCAAAGGGTGATAAAGTGTTTGTGGAAGAAGTAGGAGTATGTGCATAAGTCTTATATTGGTGTTGACATCAATGACAAAGGGGGATATTATTGGATATTTTTCAATTATGTCTCCAAGGTGACCAAGGATGTTTATGAGGTGTCATGAGTGTTATAATGATAATGACAAAGTGTGATTCAATGTGCTTCAGAGTTATTACATAATTATTTAGTTTTTGACTTGGTGAGGCAAATGATGGATGTGGATGGTAATGTGATAATGTTGCATATGATATATGGGGTTTCAAGAATGCTTGGATTTATTATGAAAGTGAAAGGATTTCACTATAGTATTCATATGAATGTCTAGGTTCTCCTAGTCCTCTTGGCAAATCAGGCTAAGTGAGAAGATTGATGATGTTAGCATTAACACATGTGAAGCTATTATAAGATCATGGTCACATGGGTTTGTTAATATTTATGCCTATATAATATGGTTTAAATTTCAGGTCTTGATATGGTGTTTATAAAAATATATCAAGGCTCAAAGTTGGCTTTCCAAATAGATTGCAATGTTTCCCATACTTAGCCAAAGTTGCTCTAGCAGAATGTGACGTGTCAAAGACAATCAAGTTAAAAACTCTAAAATAAATATGTATTAAGGGTAAACTTAGGGTTTTAAAGTTTTGAAATATATCTCTATTGGATCAAGGATCAATGACATGTGGGTGATCATGCAGATGAAGATCTAATGGAGCATGTTCATTCATCTAACAGTGAGCACAAGGTCAATAAGTCAAAGGATCCTCAAATTTCATGAGATATTTACAAGTGGTATAAGTGAATTTGAATATTGATATTAGGTTGATTATATTGCATGTAGGATTTACAAGTGGTGTAAGCACATGGTGACTGACAGTAGGGTCCATAGAAGGCACACAAAACCACCAAGTGTCATAATCTCAGTAGCATGGATGGTGATCAATGGCCAATAATTGAAGGTAAAGTCTAGGAGATTCCAAAGAAGATAAAAAAGTGTATTTGATCAAGTACCAGAAGTCATGATATGGAGACACATGTTTGAAACTTTTACATTACACAGTGACTGTTGCAATTTGAATATTCAAATTAAAAAAGGAAAACTAGTCTATGATTTTTGAGCTATAACTTTTGATGTATGCAAATTTGTTAATGGAGGAAAAAACAAAGTTGTAAAAGACTAAACTGCACACATATAATTCTTGGTTAGAAGGTTTGAATATTAGCACAATTTTAGTTATTTATCTCCAAAGTTGATTGTGGGTTTGACCATCATCTACAAGTGATCCAAGAAGGATGTTTGAGTTTGTACTGATGGTGTCTTGATGTTTCAAGGTGAATTATCTATTAGAGAGTATTTTAGACTCTATGAAGACCATATGTGTGGATTTTGGATGTTTTCCAATCCATATTTAGTATGAAAAAATGCTTAAAAGTTGACTATTTATTTGTTCATGGTGTTCTTGTGTACAAGACTATTGTTTGAGTAGGTTATGCATATACAAAAGAGTGTAGTGGTGGATGTAATAACTTTAAGGTGTATTAGGGGTCATTTAAAGTGGACCTATGTATTTTAAAGGTCATTTCTAATTTTCTTGATGAACTTATAAAAGAGTGAATAGGTATCCATGAGACCTATAAGGGCTACGAAAGCCTAATTGAAAGTTATATCTACTTAAGGGTGACCCATGGATGCTATGGCTGATGTCTTAGTGTGATAAGAAGCTTTAAGGGTTAAGTTAAGTCTAATGGCTGACCAATAATATGATATTCATGAAGGGTCTATAAAGAGTGAAATCAAAGATGATGGTTTTTAGAGTTTTATATGTGGAAGATAGAGTTGTGAAGTGAAGCAAGAGGAGAGGGATTGTGCCTAGCAGATGGATTGAAGAGAAGAGTAGGTTGAGGACTATGTGTATGAAATGTAGGTCATAATTTTGATTTTATAATAGTGTACTTATAGGATTGAATATTGAGGATGAGTGAAGAGGTATAGAGTGATCCTAAAAGTGTTTTGGATGCCTTGCTTGTGTATACAAGCTTGAGAGAGTGTGAAGGGTTGAAAGAGAAGTGTTACACATTATTTATCCATCAGATTGAAAGTTAATAAGATTTATGGATCTTTTGATTGCATAGGTGTTGTGTGGGTTCTCAACATCTAAAACAAGTTGACACTTGTTCATGCTTAGGAGTGGGTGTTCCTTGTGAAGTGGGTGCTTCACTAAAAGGTCTCATGTTTGTGATCATCTTATAGGATAAGTAATCCATGTGTTTATATACTTGAGATTGGGTTTTATTCCCCATGAGGGTTTCCCACATAATGCATGTGTTATGTGTTTGATCTTGCATCATCTTTCTATTTCACTATTATGAATGACTTGTATTTTTTATGAATGTTTGTGATGATTGATTAAGGATTGAAAGGATTGGAGTTAAATTTTGGATTATCTTTCATCACTGATTCACCCCTCTCCTCTCAGTGGTTGTACCTCTAATAAAGATGCATGTCTTGATCATCATATGATATAACTAGAATATTCAATTATTTAAATTACTATCCCACACCCCTTTTGAATTACTTTTCTATTAAGAACCTATTGCTTGTTTCGACTCCAATAATGTTTTTTATTTTTAAATCTTAGTTGGCTATTGATTTTGTTTCCTCCAAACTTCTAGACAAGATGTCTTCATATCCTCTATAAAGGAAAGTATGTCCAAAGATGATAAATAGGGATAAACATTGGATAAAACGTATAATTTGGAAATGTAATATAGGTCTAGAATGGAAAAATGGATTATAATGGAAAATATAATGGTTGGGAAACAAATGAAGACCAAGATTTTTAGTCACACATAATGTTGTTGATTCCAAATTTGACATAATTTTGGTTATGGCAGGGTTGAATACTTTTGAATATGCTCTTGATAGGACCACCAAAATTTTATTTTATTTGGGCTTGAGAGATGCTACCATTTTATTATGTTGTAGACTGGAAGTTTTACTGATGTTATCTTCAATAATATCTTCATCAAGCAAGGAAGAACTATTGTGCTCAGCAATTGGTGCCTCAAAGAGGTTTTCACCAATAAATTTTTCCTGATTATCCCATAGTATCTCTCAGAAGGTTTTACTAAGGAATATTAACTATTGACTTTGATTATATTCTAGCACCTTAAACAAGGTTTCATTAGAAAATGTTATGTTTGGACTTTTATTACCCCCCAGTTCCTCAAAAAATGTTTCACTAGGAGATTGTTATTATTCTACATGAATGTGGTATTGGCCTCCCTGATATTATGCAACTAATATATCACCATGGATGTAATTAAACAATGTGTATTTTCTTAGTCCTAATTAGCACTTTTGGGAGGTGGAATTTCAATATAATGGCTAGGTTTTTTGGTGTTAATAGAAAGTGGAATGGTAGGAGGAAACATAATCTTTATAGAAGATACTAGGAGAACTTTTGTTAATGTTGAAGTAGTCATCCTTGAAAACCATGGAAGGATTATAAATATATGTAAACTGATCTACAAGTTGTGTGTAACCAATGTTTTAACATACATGAATGTATTCTAATTTTAAAGTTGAGTCTATCTCAAGGGACTCTGAATCCAATGTTGATGTTTCATTAAAATTTGTCTATTTCAAGTTTAAATAAAAATAGGGAAGAATGATAAGGATAAGTGATTATAATGAACCCAGATTAGTTTGTGCACCATATCCAAACATTGTGAGCACTCCTCTTTGGTTGGGGATGACCACCTACAAGTAAGAAAACACTACCACAAAATGTTTGTTAGTAGATAAATGAGTTGGCTACCAAGATACATGCTTGTTCTAAGAAGTGTGAAACTTCCTTAGAGATGCCAGTCCACTTTTGAGAGACAAAAGAGTAATAAATAACTAAAAGAGAGGTAAAGCGAGACTAAAAAAGAAATAATGTTACCATTATTCATAACCTAAGTGCAGTAGAGAGTAACATAGTATAGGTGGTATATTTTATTTATATTTTAGAAGTTGTTTAGGTAGGTTTTGGAAAGGTTAGGGAATCCATAGTCGCCAATGTCAGTGGGGAAGTGACCAATATCAATTATGCTACTGATGTTGGTGGGTGAAGGTGATCGATGTTGGTTAGGCTACCAAAGTTGGTAGGGGTAATAATTACCTAAGAGCTTGCAAAAGGATTTTCTAGGTCTAGGAAATGGTTTTGGTCAGGTCTGGAAGGTTGGGGAGAGTTATGAAAGAGAGAGTATGATTTGGATAGATCTAGTCAAAGTTTTGGTGTGTCAGGTCAAGGGAAAATAAGCAGGGAAGCTTTGTAACTCCCTCATAAGGGTTTGGTTAGGAATGTGTAAAGAAATGAATAGTGGATATAAAGTGATAGCAAAGTAAATGCTTAAAAGACCTATAGAATAAGTGATGTACTTAGCTATAGTGGTGACTGAATGATAGGTGCCAAATTGATGGCTCCTATCAGATAGTCTAAATTGATACCCTGAATAGAGAGAACAAGTGGGTGTTTCTAGTCCTTAAGAGCTTGGTTCCTAATTGTGATTGACTTATGCAAGATAACCGTAATCTAGGATGTCAAAAGTTAAATGTTGAGAGATTGAATGCAAGTAAGAATGAATTTTCTTGATTTTTACTAACCTAAACATAAGGTTGGAATTTGCCTTATATAACTGATGTCAATGATCTTGTTGACATCAACCATTGGTTGATCAATGTCGATGGCCATAGAATAGGTAAAACTACTATTTTGGCTAGTTTTATATTACTCCTCATGCCAAGTGTGGCACCCATTACAAAATGGTAAAAATAAGAGGTTAAGAAGGATGCAACTGATTAAGAATTTAGTTTTGAAGTGAGAATAAGTCTTGGGTAGTTATGATGAGGGGACCTAGTCTCGAGGTGACTCATTAGGTGAGAATTCATCTTAGAATGAGGTGGCCCTGGTAAGATGGTAAAATAGGTTTTTTATTAACATAATTATATATTTAAAATTAATTAAATATGTGAGGGGTAAAAGCATGGGTTAGGGAGTCTAATTATTATTTATTGAAATAGGGCTAAAAAAGGGGGGTTTCAACACAGGAGTTATGCATGTGTGTGACTCAATTTTAGTGTCTACATTTTCCCCTGTTTTCTTGTAATTTTCATTGACAAGTTGTAAGACAAAAATAAGAGTTATATGCTTGAGGTATTGGATGAGGTATCCCCCTTCAAAATAGGAAACAATGGAGGAGAAACCATAATTGGGTACCAGTTTAATAAGAAGTGAATTGGGTAAGTAGAGGAGAACATGGTATTGATGCTGGTGCATATACTATTATGAGCTATAATTGATAAATTCAAGAAGAGGTAAGGTTGAGGAGGACTCAGATAGAAATAACCAAATCATATCTTGTAAATGATAGCTGAGAAGGTTAAAAAATTCAAAGTTGTAGCTCTAATAGTCTATGTGTGTCAAGTATCTGAGGTAGGAAGTGTCCCTGGGAAACATAAAAGGGTTGAAAGTAATAGGATGAGCTTTGTTACCATCCAAAACACCTAATACACATGTCTATGTATAATATCCAACTATAGCATAATAACATAAGTGGTCAAGACAAGCAATGCAAGGTTGGTGTAAAAGGGTCAATGAGAGAGGAGATATTCATGATCTCTAAGCAAAGTCATTGTGAGTGGAGATTTAAGTGATCTCCAAGGGTGCTTGTCATGGTTTGGGAGATATATGTGATCTCTAGGTTGGTGGTCATGGTTAGGGAGATATACTTGATCTCCAAATTACCCCAGAGTATGGGTAAAGTCTAAAAAGTTAGGGTTACTTGTTGGGGAAGACATTAATTCAATGGTGTTGATATCAGTAATAATTAATGCTAACATCAACAAAGTTGTTGATATCAATGGTTTAGGGAAACATGATCGATGTTGTTTAGCTTAAGTACCAACATAGATGGATTAGGGTAAGGATACCAACATTGGTGGCTGACCAAACTTGACAAAAAGGGGTTTGGTGGCTAACCAAACTCATTTGCAAATTTTCATTTGAGAGAAAAAGAGTTATGTGAGTGATTGACATGGTAGAGTAAGGATGGGACCTAGCGGGAGGTGTGCCACCACAAGAGCTAGATGTGCCAACTTGGAGGAGATGGAGAGATGAGGTAAGAGTCTCTATAAGTTGTTTTGAAACTTGATTTAGTTATTTTTAGTTCTTAGGCTAATTTAGAGGTGGGGGATAGAAAATGTTAGTAGAAGGGTAGGAATGGGGTAGGGTAGTTTTAGGATAAGTTAGAGGGAATTCGGGGTAGTTTTTTATGTTAAAATTATAGATTTGTGGATGGGTCATTTAATCCTAGGGTCGAACCAGTCATCGACATTATTGGGGTCCATTGACATCGGTCGACATGGCACCAAAGTTGGAAAGTGTCTACCAACATCGGTCAACACTTATGCCTATAAAACACTGATGTTAGCATTAAATCTGATGTTGATGCTTGTGAAGAACTAGAAAAATAGAAAAAAGGGTTGGTTTAGATCCCTAATGGAAATAGTCAACTAGCCTATTGGTCGATCTAGCCTCAGAAGAGCCCATGTCAACTTAATGCTACCTATATAGCTCAGTTTAGAGACTCAAGCCAATGTAGTTCTCCCAGATCCTAGGGAAAAAGATCTAAGGTATGGTTTAAAAAGAGAGGTTGAGATAAGTTAGAGGACCTAGGGCTTAAAAGATAGGGCATAAGGTTGAGGGGTAGGTATATAAGCCATGAAGCCTAGAGTTATGATAGGCAATAGGCCTAAGGTTAAGAGAGAGAGGAAATGAAGCCTAGTGTAGAGAGGGGAGAGTAAGGTAGATAGTTAGGAGGGTATATGGCTGAGCTAACCTTAGAAGACCCTATGTTGATTGAGTGCTATCTATATAGCCTAGTTTAGGGCCTCATGCCAATGTATTTATCCCAAAGATAAGGGAAAAAAGGTAGTGATAGATTATATTAAAAAGCATGTGACTTGAGTTGTGTGTGTATGGATGTAGGAAAGGCTAGACTTCACATTACAGGATCACCTATCAAAGGCTGCTAACATGAATGAGGAGGGATGTCACCCAAGATGAGTGGGAGCATATGGTAGTAATGGGGTTAGGAGTGTGATGATATTGTAGAGTTGCCCAAGATGTGAGCCTTATGATAGCATTGATCAACATTTGGGATCACACCACCAACACCTTCTATCTACCAATCGAAGAGTTGATAGTGACCTAGGAGGATGTGTATAGGATATTATTATTGTCACTCTAGTGTGAAGATATCTTCTCATGCTAGAGAGAGGAGCATGATATACAAATGGTGGCCTTATATGATGAGCATGTTAGTGAGGTGACATATCATTCAATGAGTTTCACCTATGAGCCATTGTATATGGCTGATGATGAGCAGCATCAACTGAGCATCTTAATGATGATAGGGATCATAGTGTATGCAATACCAAATGTAGATGGTGGTAGATTTTTTATTGCATTTATGGGTGCGTTGGCATAGATGATTGAGCAGTAGACTATTTTTGCATGGGGACCAGTGTTTTTGGCTTAGTTATATAAAGAGCTATGGGGTATGAGACTATGACGGTGGTATAGTTTGTGTATTGGCCATTTACTACACTGTTGGGCATACAACCATATCATGGTTACATGACCATTGGGGATACTTACCATGATTCTATCTAGTTTTAAGGTTGGGTTTAGATGATGGAGGGATGGTATGGCACAAACCTGAGTGGACGGTGTAGTGCTGAACATTGCTTATTATAGGCACATGATTGAGGGTTTGATCCTAAAAAATATTTTATGGAGACTCTACCTAACATACCCCATATTAAAAGGATAGGCAAAAAAAATTATTAGCTTATAAAGCTCACTATGGGTTAGGGGGAGATGAGCTAGCAAGTTGGAGATGGTACCTATGGCCTAGGTCAATAGGCAGTTTGGCCTACTACATGATGTTTCACCTACCTTCCCTTGATATAAGAGGGATGATATAGAGGCACCCCTACCCTTGCCACATGAGATAGATGGGCTTGATTTTGAGGAGCTACCAACAAGGCTAGGTGTACTTGACCCAGGATGTATAACATATATGGCTTGATGGGTAGGTTTGTATTCTACAATTGAGGTCAGGAGGCCACCACCATATTTGTAGGGTATGGTGAGGGAGAGAGATATAGATTTAGAGGCACGGGATGCAATAGTGTAGGCTATATAAATAATGTAGACATAGGTAGTAGCCTTACAGGGATAGGTGGAGACATTATAGGGCCAGGTGGGCACATTATAGGGCCAGATTGGGGTACTATAAGGCTAGGTCAGTGTGTTATAGGGTCAGGTTATTACACTGATAGTGGAGAGGGATAGTTTGAGAGAATTAGGTTAGGCTACTCCTCTTCCTCCACCATAGGGACCAGTATAGGCTAGGCCATCAGTAGGTGCAATGAGACCGCCATAGACTATATCTCTAGCAAGATATACTACTACCTTGGATGAGATTGCCTATTATGAGAGGGCCATCAGGGAGTTCCCATAGATCCAAAAGAATTTCAAGTTTAGGGAGTAGGAGAGATCTATGTCATGTGCCATAGCTTCTAGCTCATACAGATGCAAATGGATTGAGAGTGGTGATGACACTACTTTGTCACGACCACATGGAGAGCCTTGAGGACCCTGAGTGCTAGATTTTGCCATTTTTGATTATATTTGTTATATGTACATTGACCTACAAACCTAAGATGTGAGATATATTTTTAGAGAGAGGATATTATGATGATGTATTGATGGACATGTATTCTAAGCTTACACACACACACACACACATATGAGATGTTTGTTTATTATGATTCTGAGATGGATTTATTATGATTGTGATGATGATATTTATGTAGATGATTATGTTAATGTTATGTTAATTTTGATGTTAATGTTGATCATGTTAGTGGAGTTAGACTAACATTTCCCATATATGTGATGATATATGCATAGTTGGTTTGTTAGCTTCGTCTTAACACTTTTCCATATTTGTGATGGTGTATGCTTAAAATGAATAGGTTTATTATGTTGCTATGACATTGTTCATCTCAATAAAGAGATCGACATGTGATTTGGATGGGAAAATAAAGAGGTAGAAATTTCATGTATTGGAAAAGACCATAATCAAAACATAAATAACCTCAAGAATATGAGCCTCTTTCATGATTTGCATTATTGGACCATTTTGTTTGTTAGAGAAGCGTTGTTTTCATCTTATGTTAAGTGAGTTCAAAGTCCCTTGAAAGAGTATGAGGGAAAAAGGGTAAAATGAGGGAAAACTTTTGGGTAGTGTAACCTTTGAAGTGGGAATGATATGCCCCTACTATGGGTGACCTGAGAGCTACTATAGGCAAGTCCATGACTTAAAGTTTTTTTTTTTTTGTGTGTGTGTAAGCTGGTCAATGCGGGAAGCCTACAATGGGATTATGTATGTGTAGAGGTCATATAAATCTGATCAATATGTGAAGATTTTCATTTATATTCCTCTTTGAGAATAAATATTGGCCTATACATCCTTCGAGGGAGTGGTCTAAGCATCTATTTTAATTGTTAAATAGTTGTTATTCAAGGGAGAAGTCTATTGATATTAACAAAAATAAGTTACATAGTTGTCCTTCAAGGGAGTAGTCTACGTTGAGAAATATGACCTTAGAGATTAGAACTTGTCTAAATATCCCTTTTTTTATGCTTTTAGTCATGGACAAGTCTATAGAGGCTTAGGAGTTTTCCACTTTGAGGGTAAAACCATAACACTTCATAAGCTAAATAAGTGAGTAGGAGTACGGGTGAAGAGAAAGTGAGATGAATGTAATATGGGTGTTCAAGGGATGAGCTCAACTTAAACATGAAGTAAAGTGATGCTTGGTTAATAAAAGAATGATTTTAGGTGTAAGGCATTTAAAGGCTTAAGTTCTGACCTTCTTTTGAGAGAAGACAAGCGATAAGTTCTTGAGCCATACTTGTGAGTTATGATATAAGGTCCAAGCCAATTAGGAGTAAACATACCCTATTTGCTTTTCTCCATGTTTTTCACATGTTGATTTTCTTTTAAGATGAGATCACCAATGTTGAAATATTGATCTTTGAGGTTTTTTTTGTAAGCATGTTTGATACACTCTCGATAGATTTGGATATGGTTGAGGGATATGAGACGACACTCATCAATCAATTCAAGTTGAGCTAAATGTTCTTGGCAAAAGTCATCATTTGTAAGTATGTATTTTAAAGAAATGTGAAGAGAAGGAATCTAGACTTCAAGAGGCAAAATAGCCTCCATACCATACACCAAATAAAAATGTGTAGCACCCATATGGGTTTGAATGCTAGTGTGGTAAGCCCATAAAGCAAAAGGAATGTGTGTGTGCCAATCCTTGCCCGTATCATTGACTACCTTCATGATAATTTTGGTCAATGCTTTGTTAGAAGCTTTTTCCTATCCATTTACTTATGGATAATATGGCAATGAGAAGCTCAATTTGATTATGAATGTATCACAAAGACTTTGAGTAGTCTTATTTTTGAAAGATTTACCATTATCTATTATAATTTTATGAGGGATACTAAAATGATAGATGATGTGATGGTTTATAAAGGTGACAATTTTGTCAGCCTTAGTGGAGATGAGAGGAATGGAATTGACCCACTTGGTGAAGTATTCAGTGGTATTAATGATAGAATGATGATAGAGGGAGGAATGAGGGTTAATCTCCCTGATTAGATCTAAGCCCCATTGGGAGAAGGGCCAAAATTCTTTGGTGACTTGTAATGCATGACTCAAAACATGAAGAAGGTTAGCATGTTGTTGACACTTGATGAAATGTTAAACGTAATCAACATAGTCTTGATGGATTATGGGCTAATAATAGCCAAGTCAAAGGATACACTTGGCAACTACGTGACCATTGAAATGCCCATGACAAATCATGTCATGGACTTCCTTAATAGAGAAGGGAGCCTCAGTACTAATGAGGCATCTAAGAATAAGACCATCAAAACCTCGCTTGTAGAGAAGTCCCCCTAGCATAGTGTAATGAGAGACACATTTTATGAAGGCATGTCTCCCATTATTAGAGAGATTAGAAGGGGTAATAGAGAAGGAAAGATAATCTGTGAGTTGCTTGTATCATAAGTCATGTGGGTTGGATGTTACATGTCTGATAAAGAGGATGTTAGTTGATACATAAGAGGGTAATGTTAAGTGATGCATGATGACATATATTTATGAGTAAGAGGATGAAGAGGGTATGTGTGATGCAAGTGAAGCCATTGTGTCAGCAAAATTATTGTAAATCAGGGAATAGTTTGTAAGAGATAAGAGTCAGATGATACCAAGAGTGTGTCTACACGATGTTTATATCTCTATAGAATCTTATTTTTACATAGGTATGAACCATTAACCTAGTTAACCACTAGCTAAGAATCACTAAAAATGGTTATGGATTTGATACCTAGGAAGAGAGCTATTTAAAGCCCTAAGATCAAAGCCTCATATTTAGCCATGTTGTTAGTACATTCAAAATGTAGTTTAAATGACAAAGGAATAAGATCTCCATCTAGAGGAATAAGAATGACTCCCACACCCCCACCATATTGACATTTAGATCTATCAAAGAACATCATCATTTGATAGGTTATGTCATCAGTGGAGAGCATTATGATGGATGTAGTAGGGAATTTGAGGTTTAAAGGTTGGTTTTCAGGTAAAGGGGTGGTAGTGAATTGGTTAGTGATTGTTTTCCCCTTAATATATTTTTCTTGAATAAACTCTAAGTCAAATTCACAAGGATCATGAGTCACCGAGAAACACATTGGTTGTGATATGGCTTGGAATGCATGTATTTGAGGGGATCAGTATGGGTGACCACATAGGTTTTGTGATTTAGGAGATAATGGTGAAGCTTGGAGGTAGAAAAGACCAATGCAAGGCAAAGTTTTTCAATATGGGTATATCGATTCTCATAATCAATAAGCATGTGGCTTTTGTAGTAAACCCCCTGTTCTCAATGTTGGTCATCTTGATATGCAATCATAGCACCTAGAGAGCAGTCTATTGTAGATATGTATAGGTAGAAAGGCTAGTTTTCTTTAGGTGGAATAAGAACTAGTGGGGAAAGGAGGTATTGTTTTAGTGCATCAAAAGCTTCCTAGAAATCTATATTCTAATGGAAGGAAACATCCTTTTTAGGAGATGGTGAAAGGGTTGGAAATGATCTAACAACTAGGAGATGAAGTGACAAATTGACTAAAGTTTGCCCTATAGGCTGTAGAGTTGTTTGATATTAGTAGGTGGAGGAATATCTAGGATAACTCTAACTTTATCAGGGTCAACCTCAATACCATGGAGAGAAATGATAAAACCTAAGAGCTTACCATAAAGAACACTAAAGACACATTTCTTTGGGTTTAGTTGAATGTTATGTTGGAGGAGATGAGAAAATATGATTTTGAGAATCGTCAAGTGGTTTTGGCCAAGTTTGGACTTGTTGAGTAAGTCATCCACATAATCTTCCATGATCTTGTGCATGAGATCATGGAAGATGTAAGTCATAGCGCATTGATAAGTGGCACCAATGTTCTTCAGACCAAAAGGCATGACCTGATAATAGAAAGTCCCCTATGGGTTAATGAAGGTTGTTTTATGTTGATCTTCAAGAGTAATTAGGATTTGATTATATCCAAAGAACCCATCCATAAGTGATAGCATCTCATGGCCAGCTGTTAGATCAATAAGTTGGTTGATACTTAGTAATGGGAAGTCATCTTTTGGATAAGCAAGGTTTAATTCATGATAGTTGGTGCAAATGTGGATTCCCTCAGTTGTTTCTGTGATAGGAACAATACTGGAAATATATTGTGAGTAATCGATGGGTTGGATAAAGTTAATATAAAGGAGGTGTTGGAGCTCTTCTTTAACAAGGAGAGAAATACAAGGATGCATCTTGTGAAGCTTCTGCTTAATAGGTTTAGCATCTCAATTGATAATAATGTTATAGGTGATGATAGAGGCATCAATACCAGGCATGTCATTGTAAGACTAGCAAAGGCTTTGCTATGGTTATTAAGAAATGTGGCATAATTAGCTTGCTCATAAGGAATCCAAATATTGGCCAATCTTGAGGATATGAGGGTTATCGAGAGAGGGTAGATTGATGTCAATGGTTGATTCATTTAACATAGCTTATGTTTCAGATGGGAGTGATCATTAGATATAAGTCACATCGGTACCTATGTATGTGAGAATTACATCACCGTCTTAACATTGGATAGTGTTAATAGTGGGAGAGTCTTCATCAATTATTTTAGGATGAACTAGAGGAAGGGACCTTGTTTCCTTACCCTGGCTATAGGTGAGAGGATCTAAATGGATGGCATTTATTGAAAAAAAATTAGGAGGTATAAATACCTCTGATTCTATAGGTGATGGTGGAGAAGGAGAGATTGGTTCTTCAATAATTGGTTCATGGGAAGTTTTAGTGAGTTTAGTTGGTTCATCATATCCCACTCCATGCCTCTTTTTGGCATTTTCAATGGTTGTGCTAGTAAGATATTCAATAGGCATATGGATACCCTACTCATAAAGACCCAAACCAAATCCTTTCTAGGCACTCCTATAGAGATAGGTGTGTGTGAAACTAGAGTTTCTTAGGAAAGATAATTCATAGGTAAATGGTTGTGGCGAAGAAGATGGATTTTTGAAAGTGGGAGCCCAATCAATTCCCCCATATGTGAAATTAGTGTGAAGGTTAGGAGGCCCATAAGGAATGACCATCTTGATGTGGGGATCATAATTTGTGGAAATGTGAAGCTTTCCATACTATTTTGGAGTATATAACATGTCGAACATCAACAAATGATATTCACTAAGTGACAAACACTAAAAATTTTCCTCCATGGGATCCTTGTTAGGAATTTACGTTACTGGTATTTGTGTAACTAGGGGAGTGGAGCTTGTGGAAGCTTCAGAAGTATCATGTAGAGAAGATGATGTATTCAGTGGAACGAGAACATCATTGGGACTATAAGTCATGTTGCATATTTTAAATGGAGGTGGTTTAGTGGGTATAACATGCACTTGTCCATCATGCTCAAACTTGACACAATAGTGCAAAGTTGAGGGTACACATGCCATAGCACATATCCAAGGTCATCCAAGAAATATGTTATATTATAACTCTCCTTATATAACATTGAAGAGCTTAGGAATTATATGGGGACCTACATAGATATGTAAGACAATAGTGCCCACTGTAGTAGCTATGGTACCATTAAAGGAGTGAAGTACCACATCAGTTTGAGACATAAAATTGTCAAGAAGAGCTAGCTATTTGTAGGCATGGGTGGAAATAATATTGATACTAGCTCCCCCATCAATCATGACTCTCTTGACATGAGTTTGATCAATATATGTGGTAATAAAAAGGGTAGAATCTTGATCTTTAAGGTGTTGAAGTGGAATTTTTGAATTACTAAAAGAAATCAGGGAGATGGAATTAAGGGAGCTAACTAAAGCTATAAGAGGTTGGGGATCATCAGGTTATACTTCAATCACTTGCAAGGCACTAATCAAAGCTTGATGGTTTTGGGATGAGTTTTGGATTAACTCATACAAAGACATTTTCATAGAAGTTTAGTGAAGCTATTTCACCATGAAGCTTTGAATAACAGCTGAAGATGTTGGCTTAGGGACACCTAAGATGGAAATATTAGGATTAAGAGGAGTGTCTTTGGTGAAGGGATGAGCCCAAGGAGAAGTGACCTTTTCCTTACCTTTATCCTTTTGGTTTTGTGACCGTGTGGTGACATTAACTGTGTTGATCTAAAATGTAGGTGAAGGAGGTGGCAAAGGGGGTATGACCACATCCTTGGATTTGAATTTAGGTGGAATAGTAGGAGGCATTATGGATGCCAGATGTGGAATAACTAGGAGGTTAATGGGAGTATCATCAAAGTGTTGTTGAATGACTGTTATGAGGGCTTTACAACTCTAAGTATCATGTCCAGGTGAATGATGATATAAACACAATTGTGTATCATTAAACCAAGATGGCTTCATTCCAAGAGGAATTTAAGGCTTAATGGGAGGAATAATTATTATGGAAGATTGTAATAACTAATGTGGGAAAAATCTCTGAGAACCTGCAAGTGGGCTCGCACCTATTATGCTAATAAGGGAGTAATTTTTCATGGTGCCTTTTTTGGTGGTAGCAGAGTTACATGTTTTGCTGACACTTTCTTGGTGTTAGGTATCTTGGTGTTAGATGTGAAATGCCTACCATGTGGAAAATGTATTAGTGGAGGTAACTTAAACTTTTGTTTTTCTTGGGTTGGAAATATTCTAACTAAAGTAGAGGGGTGTGGTCCCAAAATGGATGGTAAAGTTGGGGGTTGAAGAGGGGATTGGTGAGATCTAGGAAGCTTAACATTTTTCTATAATTTAGGATATGAATCTCTAATTGTGGTTTATGAGTTAAATCTAATTTTACCTATGGATGAATTAAATTAGAGATGGGGCATATTCTTAAGGGATTGACCTGCTTTAATGTGGTAGATGCCTGTGAGGGTGAGGGTTATGACATATATGGCTAAAATTTAGGTGCTTTTGGTGAAGAAGCTCTAGATTTGTCAAAAACCTTAGGGTAAAGGGTAGTGAGAGGGATGGTGGTAAAGTTTGACATTCATTGTGTTGGATAAGGAGTTTTAAGCCGGTCCCAAAATGTTGCATGATTTAGCTTCATGGAGTCAAGAAATTCTAGACTTTTCACCAATCATGAGAAGGGTTTAGATAAAGTTGACGTAGGCCTTACGATTGTGTCTTTAGAATGATGAGGTGTTTGGGAAAGAGGGAAATTATTGGTCTCTACTAATTTGGGCCAAAGATGAGAAATAACCATAATGGGGTCTTCTTTGATAGAGATGGGAGAAGAGACATGGTCTGCCATGGGTGGAGGAGAGGTAGGTGAAGAAGGTTCCTTAAGGGGGTAAAGCATAGGCATTATTTCTCCCTCAACATGTGGGTAAGGAATAGGTAAAGTGTGATCCTCCATAGATAAAATAAGGGGTAAGAGTGGTACAATTGGAGTAGGCACAATAGGTCTCTCATCTAATCTAGGAGTGGATAAAAATGACTCTTCACGGTGCAAAGGTGGAGTGGATGGGGTACTACTCTCTATCAGTGGAGGAGAGGTAGGCAAAGAAGGTGCCTCAAGAGGGTATAATACATGAATGATGTTCCCTTCAACATGTGGTTTGTGGAATAGGTAAGCTGTGGTCTTCCATAGGAAAAATAATAGGTAATATTGGTGAAAAAGGATCTAGAAATATTGGCTCCTTTGGTGGTGAAAGAAGTGGTAATGGAGGATCTTCCTCATGTGGGAGTGGATTGAGTAAAATAAGCACTTCTACCTGGGGAGGAAGAATGGGAAAAAAATGCCATTGACTGTGGGTGAGGAGTTGATAAAATAGGTGCTTCCTCTTGAGGGGAAGGTTGAACTAGATGTAAAAGAGAGACCATATTAACCATATGGATATTATGATCACCTGAGTTAGTCATGGTTTGAACAATATTTTAATTAGGTGAATAGTTAGGAAAAAGGTGTTTTAACACATCCATACTTTGATTAAGGGTGCATTAGGATTATCCAAGACGAGATCACCTCTATCAAACATGTCTTGAATAATGTTCTTGAATGTTTTACAGTTATTAAAATTGTGGCCTTTAACTCAATGGTAGCCACAAAACTCATCTTCCTTATACCAAGTTGGAATAGGATGAGAGGGGTCAAAATATATAGGAGGTTTGATTTGAGGAAGATAAATGACACCTTGTTGTGATAGTTTCTCAAAAATAAATGTAGATGACTCCCCAGTAGGAGTGTATTATCTTCAAGTTTCCATGCCATTGTAAAGCCCTAATCAAATGTGCAAAAATTTTGTACCTGGAGTGTGGATGAGATGTGCTTAGCACATGCCCTTGAAAAGAGTTTAATAATATCAGGTTGGGGTAAGGAGAAAGATATTTGATTGATCAAGCCTCTCCAGTGAGTGACAGAATCTGTAATAGACTCATCATCAAATTGTTTGATAGAATAAAGGTCCATAATTGAAGCCTTTTTAGAGATGTTAATAGAGAAATGGTCTAGTAATATTTGTGTGAGTTGGGTAAATGAGAAAAAGGAGTGCTGAGGTATAGAGATATACCAATCTAAGGTAGCACCCAAAAGAGACATCGAGAAAGTGTGAAGTAGTAATGCATTATCATGCCCTATTAAATAAAAAGCATGTCTAAATTCCTGCAAATGCTATTGTGGGTTCTCTTTACTCTAGAAATGAGTAAATTTATGGAGTTCCCATTGCCTTGGATAAGGGATAATAGGCACAGAAGGATGGATGGGTTCATTGCATATATGATCATAAGATAACACATTCTTTGAACTAGAAATGAATGTCTCTAAATTAGACATTTTGTCCATCAGCATCTTAATGAGGTCTTGAGGGGGATTAGTCTAGGGGATACCTCCTAAGTTATAATGAACTTGATAGGAAGAAAAGGGGGTGTATGACATAAATTGATGAGGCTATGTTGGGGAAACATAAGGATAATGAATCATAAATCAAGGGGTAGAAAGAAAAAGAGCTTGTCCCATTGGGTTAGAGACTATGATTTGATTAGATGTTGTTATTACAGGTTGGGTTATTGACATGGTTAAACTAGATGAAAGGTGAGTCATAACTTGGGTAATTATAGGTGCAAGAGTAGATGGAATAGGTACCACTAAATTCTAAAGTGGGGTAAGACTTGACTAAACTGGTTATGATTGTGAAAGTAGGGAAGTCACGCCAGGGTTTATGTGGGATTGGGAAGTTGGTGATTTTAAACTTTGGACATTATTTATAGTTGGTTTACTTGTCAAAGTAGTGGTTTGAGTAACCATGGGGAAAGTAGTGGAGGCAACTGAAACTAAAATTGTCTCCATTAGAGAGGTTGACATATCATAGATTGGGTCACCTGAAGAATTATAGGTTCAGCTCATAACAAGGTAATGTTTAAGGGCTACCACATTGTGATCAAGAAATTTAGCATAATATTGATCTCTCTCAGGGACAATGGGAATTTAGTTAGGGCTAGGAGTATGTTTTATATCTGAAGTATGCTCCATGATAGAATCAGAAGAAAGAGGGGAAGGTGGAAGTGGTTTCTAACTTATGTAATTGGCAAGAATTTTAGCTTGAGCTCACATCAATACCATGCAAGAGGAAGTATAAATAGTCTTATTATTCTTTATTAGTGATAAAATAAGGAAAAAACAAGTTTGGGTGTAGGTAAGTGTGTTGTTTTAGCTTGTTATTTTGAGAAAATAAAAATTACATAGTCATTTACGTCAGTCACTTGACCGATGTCGGTAACAAAAGTTTACCGATGTTGGTAGCTAAAGTCTACCAACATTGGTATAGTTAACTGATATCAGTCACTGTGATAACCTAGGAGATGAAAAATCTAATGTTTTAGAAACCTAGAAGTTGAAACTAGGTAAAATAGTGGATGCAAGAGGTTTGTGTAAGAAGGAAGAACACTCAAAAAACTTGAGATACCAGATTATACAAACTGAGTATTAGAAATAGTGTTGTTTTTGTGAATCAATAGGAAAACATCTTTACCAACTCCAAAATACAAAAGGCAATAGAAAAGAAGAAAGGGAACATATAACCACTAATTATTAACTCCTAGAGATTAATTTTAGTCTTGTGTTGTCTTATGCCTTAATCAGATAGTGAAAAAAGAATTTGGTTATCAAAGGTACTAGAAAGTAATCTAGAGCTAGTTTTAGGTTAGTTTTAGTACTCAAGAGAAAATCTAAGCTAGACTAGGTACGTGGCTTGTTATAAGAGCTTGCTCTCTACACTTGAGGGACCTGCAACCAAGCCAAGCTACTTAGCCAAAATATATCTTTTGCCTAGAGTTTATACTCCACCAGAGAACGGAGTGGGTTCTCCCCTTGGTGGTGAAATCCAAGTAAGATAGCCGAGTAGGGTAAGGTGATCCACTAGGTGATGAAATCTTGATGGGACTTTTATTTGATGAGTTTAGATGTTTATTTTTGTGAGTGTGATCTAGTTGTGTAACATAGGTTCACTACAATCTATTCATAATGCTTGTAATTAACTAGGTGAGTTGATATACAGTAAGCAAACAATGAAATGCAGTAAGTTTTAAATTCAAATTTGAAATGTTTAGATTAGAATGAAAACAAAGATGAAATAGGAGTAGAGAATGAAATTCACTATCCTAATGTGCATGCAAGAAGAATTAAAGAAGAGATTATTTTTAACTTGTAAGAAAAAAATGATAGATTACTTTTAGAGGCAAAGATAAAAGAAAGAAAATTTTAGTTTAATGCCTTTAAACAGAAAATAAAATGTTAAATTTTTTGTTTTAAGAGAGAAGAGAAGAGGAAAGTGCAAGAAAATAAATTTTCACTATAATGCACCTATATGAATGCTTAAAACAAGCAATGAACCCAAGGAAAACTCCAAGGTCCCACCAGGTGTGCATGCTGTATCTAGACATTGTGAGCACTTCTCTTTGGATAGGGAGGACTACCTGTAAGTAAGAAAGCACTACCATAAAATATTTGTTAGTAGATAAATGAGTGGGTTTCCAAGATACGTGTTTGTTCTAGGAAGTGTGAAACTTTCTTAGAGATGACAGTCCACTTTTGAGAGACAAAAGAGTAATAAATAACTAAAAGAGAGGTAAAAAGAGAGTGAAAGAGCAATAATGTTACTATTATTCAGAAGCTAAGTGTAACAGAGTAATAGAGTGTAGTTGGTATAGTCTGTTTGTATTTTAGAAGTTGTTTCGGTAGGTTTTGGAAAGGTTAGGGAATCCACAGTCACCGACATCAGTGGGGAAATGACTGATATTAGTTATGCTATCAAGGTCAATGGGTGAAGTTGACCGATGTCAATTAGGCTATCGAGGTTGATAGGGGCAATAATTGCCTAGAAGCTTGCAAAAGGCTTTTCTAGGTTTGAGAAATGGTTTTGATCAGGTCTGAGAGGTTGGGGAGAGTTATGAGAGAGAGAGAGAGAGAGAGAGAGAGAGAGAGAGAAAGAGAGAGAGAGAGGGTATGATTTGGATAGATCTGGTCAGAGGTTTGGCATGTCAAGTCAAGGGAAAACAAGTAGGGAAGCTTTGTAACTCCCTCACAAGGGTTTAGTTAGGAATGTGTAAATCAATGAACAATAGCTATAAAGTGATAGCAAAGTAAATGCTTAAAAGACCTACAAAATAAGTGATGTACTTAGCTATAGTGGTGACTAAATAATAAGTGCTAGATTTATGGCTCCTATTAGATAGTCCAAACTGATGCCCTGAATAGAGAGAATAAGTGGGTGTTTCTGGTCCTCAAGAGCTTAGTTCTTGATCATGATTGCCTTATGCAAGATAACAGTAAGCCAGGATGTCAAAAGTTGAATGTTGAGAGCTTGAATGCAAGTAAGAATGAATTTTCTTGATTTCTACTGACCTGAACATAAGGTTGGAATTTGGCTTATATAATTGATGTTGATGATCCCATCGATGTCAGCCATTAGTTGACTGATGTCGATGGCCTTAGAATAGTAAAGCTACTATTTTGGCTAGTTTTTGTTTCTCCTCGTGCCAAGTGTGGCATCCATTACAAAATGATAAAAATAGGAGGTTAAAAAGGATATAACTGATTAGGAATTTAGTTTTGAACTGAGAATAAGTCTTGGGTAGTTAGGATGAAGGGACTTGATCTTGAGGTGGCTCATTAGGTGAGAATTATTCTTAGGATGGGGTGGCTAGGTAAGGTGGCAAAAGAGGTTTTTAATTAACTTAATTATATATTTCAAATTAATTAAATATGTGAGGGGTAAAAACATGGGTTAGGGAGTCTAATTATTATTTATTGAAATAGGGATCAAAAGGGGGGGTTTTGACATAAGGAGTTACACATGTGTGTGACTCAATTTTAGTGTCTATAGTTGAGACTGACGTTGATTTTATTTTTGATGCTAAATCTGGTATTGGCTTAAAAATAGAACCTGAATATATTGTTGATTCTTATTCTAGTGTAGTGGAAAAGATGTTATGTTAAATGTTTGGTATTAGATGAGTAATAGGTTGTGGTTGAAAATGGGATCTTTAGAAATAAGCTCATCCAAGAAGGACTCCATAAATACTAACTTGTCAAAGTGAGGCTCCTCAACAAAAGGGAAATGTTCAACAAGCAACTACATAGAGACTAGTTTGTGAATATGAGGCTCCTCAAAGATAAGGAAATGGTTGAAGGATGACTCAACAAATACTGGTTTATCAAAGTGAGACTCCTTAACAAAAGGGAAATGATCAATAAGCAACTCCATAGAGATTGGCTTTTCAAAGTGAGACTCCTCAAATATAGGTAAATGATTTAAGGGTGAGTTTTTCTAAGTTAACTCATCAAAAATAGGTGTTTCAACAAAAACATCATGGATTGATTGGTTATCTCAACCTTAGCTTACACTTGGTTCAAAAATCTCAGATTTGGACACATTTTGGCCTTTAAATGATGGCTCTTAAAGATGTAATGATTGGTATGGTTATGACTCAAAGACCAGTTTAAATTTTATAAAGTGGGGCATGTTTGGAAATGGATGAGTAATGATTTGTGATTTGATGGTGGGATCTTCATAAATAGGATAATCAAATATGGGCTCAACAAAGACTAACTATGGGTCTAGGATGGTAATTATGATACACCTAGTTGTGATTGCATAACCTTGTCTAAATAATGAGTTATCATATATAGAAAAAAGGGGAAGGTCCTGAAATGGTAATTCTTAGGTGTTGTGGAGATTGGTTGTTAATGTAGGCCAAGGGAGGAGGGCCTTGAATGGTATATCTTAGGAATTGTGGAGCTTAGTTGCTAACACAAGCCAAATGAGGAGGGCCTAGAATGGTAATCCTTGGGTGCCATAGAGCTTGGTTGCTAATTCGTGTCAAAATAGGAGGGCCTAGAATGGTAATATTTTGGAATTATGGATCTTGGTTACTAATGTAGGCTAAAGGAGGAGGGCCTAGAATGGTAATCTTTAGGCACTATGGAGCTTAGTTAGTAACACAGGCTAAAGGAGGAGGGCCTAGAATGGTACTCTTTGGGCTATAGGAGCTTGGTTATAATGCAAGCCAAAGGAGGATTATCATCATAAGTAAGGGATCATGTACTTTTATCAAATAAATTAACCTTGAAATGATGAACTTGGTACTTTAATTAGCCCAAAAAAGGGTGGTCTTGGTATATGATAATTGACAGGGTTTCACTTGGAAAATTGGCCCAAATAGGACAATATTGGTCTATAAAAATGGTATTGAAATCTATCTTGGTTATGAAATGGACTTGGTATAGGTATAGGTCAGATTTTGATTTATTGACATGGTCTAAAAGGGGTTGAAAATGACCCTAATTGGATTGGAATGTGGACTTAAAAATAAACCCTAACTTGGCATGATTTTTCAATTTGGTTGAAATACTTGATGTTTGCAAAAGTTATGGCTTTGAACGTGGTCAATTTAGAAATGAAAAAAAAAACTCGATCTAAACACATGAAATAAGTCTTAACACAATCAAACTTTGGCTATGCATTTGAAAACAAACTCGTTCTAGGCATGCAAATAGGGCTTGACACATAACTTGGTCTAGGAATGCAAATTTGAAAAACTCTCAAGTCTAAGGATCCTGGTTTGAAAAAAATGGCATACTTGGTCTCTAGGTAAAGGTCTTTAAAAATCAAAATAAAAATCCATCTAATTTGCATAATCTAAAGATAGAAAGGTGAACCACTCAAGCCCAAGTTGTAAACAAGACTCAAGCATAAACCAATTATTTTAGATCTAAACTTTGAAAGATATATTTCAAATGATATTTTGAAAGAGTTGTATTTTAAAATAAACAATAGCCTAGACTCAAATGAGTAGCATAATGACACTTTTAGAATAAAAAGTCACAAATCATTTTTACGTTGTTTCGAACAAGGCAAGTGGTTTAGAATAAAAATGGTAGCATGACAACACTCTTTTGAACAAGTGGTCCAAAAGTGATTTTTGAAATCTCAAGATAAGGCAAAAGCTTTGAGTGATTTTAGTAGTGTAAAACTTATTGGTTTAAAGTGGTGTGGAACACGTTTCTTTTTTTGAAGGTTTGACTCATTTTGACTTTGGTACAGAAACAATTTTAGACCCAAAGAAATATATGCTTGTAACATAAATATAAAAATCACCTAAATACACGTCTTTCCCTAAAATTGATAAGGTGTGTGTAACTTCCACCAAAGGTTCCACCAATATACCAATCTTAAAAGGAGTTAAGTGTTAATCCAAAAATTAAAGAGTGCATGTAGGTATAGTTTTTAAGGAACCCTCTATCTCTCAATAAATGGTGCGTGGCAAGAAACTCAGAGTGTTGAAGCACTCAACATTTTCTAGGATATTCCATGACAAAGTGGGGTTTACTAAAATATACAATTTTCAAAATGATCTAAATGGTACCAAGTGTGGCTAACACAAGGGTGCATCACATAAATTAGATTTGAACTTGATAACTTATTATGCAAAGGTCTAGTCCTTTGCACAATGACTTCAATCATGTATTGCTTAGTGAAATTTGTTGTTTAATGTGAACTGATTTGGGTTTTCATTAAAATTATCACTCAACCACTATTTTATTCTAGTATCATGTGCCCAATTTATATAGACCACCATAGAGTGGGGTTACAATGATGAGAGGAGATGAAACCCCAGTTTAATGCTCCCCTAAGTAACTTGTGAGGAGGTGATGAACTCCCACCCACAAGCCAATGCAAAGAAATAAACAAATGAAAAATTAGAATAACTTTAGGGTTGTTTCTGGGTCACCCAAGTCATTTGAAGCTTAGAGAAAGCATACTTGACTTTTAATCCTTTCTATACTCAACTGAATAAAGCAAAAAACAAGGCACTGTTGATCACCTAAGTTCCTTAAATGGGATGGAAGGGGAGAACATACACGTGAATTTCATTTTGACAAAATGAAATTAATCTAAGAAATGGAAACTAATTTCCTTTTTAAGAATGGACAAGTTAAATCAAAATCTCTTAGGAGAATTAATCTAATGTTGTTATTTTTAGAGCATTAAACAAGATTTTAAGTGAAATTTGGCCCTTTGGCTTTTTTGTTTACTCTTTTAACCTTGAAAGACAAAAAAGCAAAAATTCTAGATAAATTTTAAGCACCAAAACATAATTGTGAATGAAAATTTGAAGTGTTTAAACCTCATTTTCTTGACTTATTTTCCTAAAAAAAATGTTAGGGGGTTCACTTGTGTTTATAAAAAAGAGTTAGCCAAAAAATAATTTTAACTTTCAAGATCTTGGTGTGTTTTATACAAAATGAAGTCGTCAATTTCATAAAAGAGTGATATCATTATTTTCAAAACAAAACAAAGTCTCTATTTTCCTATGGAACCAAAATAGAAAAAAATAGTATCTAATGAAGTCACTATTTATCAAGAATAAATTCAATAATTAGGCTATTCAAATTCATCATTTTTGTATAAAAACAAAGTGAAATCACCAAATTCACAAGAAAAGCTACCTAGTAAAGTCACCAAAATGCTAGAGCGAAGTCACCATTTTCATTCATCAAAGTCATTGATTTCATAGAGGATGATTTAGCAGGTCAATGTCACCATTTTTTGAAGTCACCAAAAAGTAGGTGTGAAGTTACCATTTCCTAAAAAATAAACAATCACAAAATAGATGATAAAACAAATGAAGTTTCCATTTAGCAAGGTGAAGTCATCTATTAGCAGCTAAATAAAATGATGGGAAATTAAATCATAAAACTAAAACTTGAATTTGTGAGTGATCTTTTTAAGGTTTTTAAAGGTTTCATGTTGCTCTTTTGGTCCATGTGGGTTGTGTGGTCCCACTAGGCATGCCATTATGTATCATTAGGAATCCAAAGAGCCAAACTTCATTATTTTATTATTAGTGAAATCAATAGAGAATTTAAATCAAAAAATAAAATAAAAACTAAACTAATCTTGCCTAAGTACTTGGATGAGCATAAAATAATGAAAAAAATTACAAATATAAGATAAACCATAAAAATATGTTACCTTCCTTGTCAAATTAGTGTTCATTCATTGCCATAGAGGATGTTCATGATTGGCTTATGGGTAATAAAGACCTTCATCAATGCAATTTACATTTACGAAAAACTTCTATATGACTACTTGAGGCTTGGCTTAACTTGGTGAAGCTTATCCTTAATTAATCTGACATTATAGTATTGGCTTGAGATATTTTTTAGATAGGAGCAACGGCACTTGTATTTATAGGTTCTAAAACTAACTCTACCTCAAGTGTGGTTAGGTTTAATTTTAACCTTGGTTATGTCTAGATTAGCCTTGGTCAAGTTTAGATAAATTCTGGGTTGTGTCAAAGAAATTATGAAGGCTTGACAACTCATAAAAGATATTTATTAGGATTAAAAACTCATAGAAGATATTTATTAGGCTTGAAAACTCAAAGAAGATATTTATGAGGTGTGACTCACCTTTTCTTTGAATTTTAGGCATTTATAAGAGATATTATTAATTGTTTTGATTATGACCTCCTATTTATTGAAAAATTCTTTTTTTTAAATAAAATATAATTTCCTAATTGAACTTGAAATTTTACTTAAGTATCTCATTGTAATTGATTTTTAATTAACCTTGCTTAAGGTTTTTGGCATTTAGGAATTATTTGTGTTTTTAATTAATAGATTAAAAGGCCAATTCATCAAATTTTAAGGTCACAATTTGACTAGGGTTGAATCCAGGATAGGTTATTGGTGCATACAGGGTAATACTAACATAATAAAGCATCAACATGATTCTGGATAATTATATTCCATACAAAAAAGAATTTGGGAGTTTTGGTGATTTCTATGCTTAATTTGCATAGTTTGGTATAAATCAATTTGAAGTCTAGTTTAGACACAAATATGGCTAAAACAGAGTGTCTACATAATGCACACAAAATTGAATTACAAATTATGAGAGAGTTGGCTTAGGTTGCTCACAAAATGGTGAAAGCATGGATTAGGTTACTCACAAAATGATGAGATCATTACTTTAATTGCTCACAAAAAAATGAGAATGTGGGAATAAGGGTTCATTATTACATTTTATTTCAAATGCATAATGCAGACAAAAATGACTCATAAAATAGTGAGAGAATGGGAATAAGGGTTGTCAAGTTGATATCAAAAAACCTTGAGTGCTACCTACATAGTCTAAATAGACCTAAAACCACTATAGTTCACCCTATAGCAAAGGCTCTAATCAGGTAACAAAAGGTTCATAAAATAGGCAAATAGCAATGTTTGAAACAACAAAACAATGATATGATAAGGCATGGTAGAAATTTTGATCCTAAGCTATAGGAAACAATGACATAGGTATAGTGATCAAGAATTTAAACAAGAATAAAGGATGTAATTTCTAGGGCCACTATTGTACTACCCCAATATACCACCATTGAACAAGAGGTGCTTTGAATGTTGAAAACCTGAATCTTCTATTGTAGCTATATCAGAATCCAATAACTAAAAATGCATGAAGTAATAATAGATCGGAACCAAGTTCAAAAAGGTGATAGGCAGTAAAATAAATTTTAGCCAATAGGGAAGGAATGGTATATGGTGCAATATAAGGAAGGTGATGTTATGGTACAAATTAAATGATCTTCATAGACAATACCTTAGGAATCTCAATCGAAATAGTTCTTGAGATGTATTATGTCCATTGATTCATCAATTTCATCTCCTTATAGCGTATCCAACCTATATGATCTAGATCCATAGTTAGCAACAATCACCTATGGTCATATCTAATTAGGATTAAACTTGCCTTTTTTATTTTTATCGATAGTGGTGTCATTCTGATTTTCTTTGAGTAAAAGATCACCAAGATCAAAATATCTATGTTTTACACACCTTTTATACTAACCACTTAACTAGTTCTAGTATGCTTGAAGGATATTCATAGCATCCATGCATTTTTCATATAGTAGTTCTAGCTCTTGAAAACAAGTTACTCTATAATCCTCATCATCAAGGATATGTTTCAATGAAATGTGTAGAGAAGGAAACTTAACCTCAATGGGAAGAATGGCCTCAATGACATAAATAAGCGAATAAGGTTTGGCTCCTATTAGAGTGCATAAATTGGTATAGTAAACCTAGAGGGTGTAAAATATTTATGAATGCCAATCACAGCCAACATCATTGATGATCTTAAGAATATTTAAAATGGTCTTATTATATGCCTCTATTTGGCCATTACCTTGTGGGTAATATGTAGTACAACAATGTTGGGTAATTTTAAGCTCAACACATAGGGCTTTGACATCCTTGTTTTTAAGCAAAATTACATTATCAGATATGATGTCAGATGGGATACCATAATGATAAATGAGATGGTTGAAAATGAATTTTTAAATTTGCTTATTCTTCATGTAATTGAGGGGAATGGATTCAACCAACTTAGTAAAGTACTTGGTGGAAGTAAGGATATGCTTATGTCCATCTAAGGAAGTATGGTTAAATTTCCCTATTAGATCGAGTCCCCACATTGAAAATATCCATGGCATAGTCATTGGATTGAGTGTTTGTGTTGAAGAATGTATCAAATTGGCATGCCTCTAACATTGTTTACACTTTTTAACATAGGTAGTTACATCTTCTTTCATGGTCAACCAATAATAACCTGTACATAGGAGATTTTTGGAAAGGATGAACCCACTAGTGTTTGCTCGATAAATCCCTTTGTGAACTTCCTTTAGTGATAATATAGATTATATTGAAGTTAAACAAAAAATTAGAGTTACATCAAAGCTTCTATGATAAAGTGTAGGTCCAAGTAAGGTATAATGAGAGGCTTAGTGTGTGAAGGCCTTATTGACAAAATTTGACCCTACATGCCAAATTGGGACCCTTATAGGTAAAAACTTGACTTTAGAGGTTTATATGGGGTTTAATATTATGTCAAAAAGGTATATCATAGTTCATTTGATGTTATTTAATGTCATATTAGCCTTGGTCATTAGTCTTTTAGTCCTTTATCTTTTTGAGTCATTTTGGGGTCAAAATAGGGCATTAAATGACTTGTACAACATCCTTGGGAAGTGTGAAGGTTTAAAAAGGTAATTTAACATCAAATTTGTCCTAAGAATTATTTTTCAACTATTGGTAACTAAAATTGGTAGGTTCTTCAGAAGAAAAGGGAAATTTTCTTGAAAAAAGAAAAGAGTTTGGCACTTGTACGACCCACAAGGGAGTGTGACATGTGGGATAAGGTTAGAGAATATATATTAATATTAATAAATATCAATTACATGTTTTAAATGATTTTTATGTGCCAATTTTGAGCTAAAACCATTTTGCTCCTTTTCTACCCTTCTAGACACATAGAACTGGTCTTCAAGTTTGTACTTGGTACGGATAGTTGGAGAACTTACAAGTCAAACACCTTTGGGAGGTGAAATTAAACTTAGAGAGATTAATTTACATAAAAATATTTTGAATAATGGTGTCTTGTGCTTTATGAACCATCCTCATGAAGTTGGCATATCTAATTTGCTTGTAAATCTATGAATCCTTTAGGTTTTTCTCTTGTATGGACAGTTCTATACAATCCAATTGGTAAGATGGTTACCAAATGATTTTTAATATATACCCTTATGTTTTAGATTAAGGTAAAAACAGGTCTTGAAGGGGCCCCAAAACCCTTAACATCAGAAGAAAGATAAGCCTTAAGCACTTCCAGCATACAAAATAGCCTGGAACCTGCATAAGTAAGACCAGATTTACCAAAAATCTGAAAACAGCAGACAAGAGCTAGACAAACAATAAACTTATTTCTTACAAGATCGAAGTTTCATATCTAGAGGGGGGACCAAAGGCTTAGACTTCTTCCTCTTAACAGCTGTCTAACCATCCTCTACCTTAGCTACCTCAGCAACCCAGTCCTCAGAAGGCCATGATCCTTGAAGTCCAGGGGGCGTTGAAGCCTCAGCAAAATCCTTATGAGAATAAGCCAACTTCTGGCTCCTAGGAGAAACCTTCAAAATGGATGAAGGAACCACCACCTCCTCAATAATCAGTTCAAAGAGAACACCAACTCCAATCTCTGTTGTACCATCAATAGGATCAGTCTCCAGCGGAGTCTCCTATTCTGTCGATTCAGAATGGATACTCATTTCATTCTCATTCTCTGAATCAGTCAAATCTTCAACAGGTTGTTTAGCATAATAGTGTTCATGTTTAGCTTTAGACCACCATGCAAGTGAACTTCTTGGTTTGGATTTCCCTGCAGTACACTAGACTGCAACGTGCCCCGTCTAGTGACACTTTTTGCATCGAAAAGGTAAACCTTCAAAATCTAGCATTTGCATCCAAGAACCCCTAGGGGAGTCCAGACAAATCACCTCTGGAAGGCCCTTAGAAACATCCACCTCAACCATAATGCGAGCACAGGTCGAGTGGTATATCCTCTTAGTTTCATCATCCTCAAATAAAAATTCTCCTAAAGCATTTCCGATGGTTTTAAACACCGCTTCTTGCCATAAATGAATTGGTAGATTAGGGAGTCAGATCCAGACAGGGATCTTATTGAAGGTTTCCGTGAGACGGTTGAAATCCTTATGCCACTGTTTGGCCATAAGAGGGTATTTACCCTACAATAAAAGATTACTATTGGACAGAATAGTCTTCCTGTCCTTGGAAATTTGGAATAAAGCAATGAAAAAACCTTTAACACAAGGGTAGATTTCAACATTTCCATCAATCAATGGCAGCCATGTATTGGAGATCCAGCCATGTAGATCTACCAGAGATGGCCAGTAGCCACGAAATCTACAGATTGCCCCAAACTTTGACAAATAATCTACCTGATTAAAGATTGCTTCAATAGTTTCTGAATCTAGATTAATCCTGGCAGGGTTTAAAGCACTTACTGGTGTAATTCATGGTCTCCTAGCAAAAGCTTGATGTTTCGCGTCTTGTATTCCAGCTTCGTAAGCAGCCACATCTGCATAAGTTTTTCCCTGTGATCCAAAAGCAGAGCCAGAAGCAGGGGATTCTTTTACTTTTTTCATTACTGGGCAAGAACCCCCTTCCACCGAAGAGTGGGCGAATAGGATTCTAACCTCATTCCCTTGTGAAGTCCCTTTCGAATCAGAACCCGCAGTCACACCTTCCGCCTGGTCAACGGCTACTTGGTTCAGAATTAGGGTTCGCGCTCGCGCCTGCGCGCGCTTAACATTCAAAATTTCCATTTCCGCGCTCATGTACAATTCATTGAATATATATACCCTTATGTTACTCATGATTTTTTTCATTTTTAAATATGTTTATATGAGCCAAGTATCTCAGGTGGTAAGAGAAGACACTTTTCTATGTGATAGGCCTATTTTCACCATTTTCAGATATCCATGATTTGAGAATGACTTCTAAAGGTGATGATAGGTTTATTTACATGTTTTAAATTCCATATTAGTTATCTCACCTTAAAATATCATTATCTTAGCAATGTCTTGTGAGGATGTAATCATAAAATGCTATGCAATTAGTCTATTATATGACTGTTATATACAACCATATGATGGGCTATGTTAAAGCTCGAACACATTCATAAGAGAGTGAAAATGATTTACATGGTGGTAAATACATATTTATCACATGGGTGATCAATTTAATTTCATAAAATTATGTATGGATAACATGAGGCAACCTTTTTAGCACTTAACACAGTGTCCTACCTGCCTACAACTCCATTAGCACCTATAGGAGAGCAAAATACTAAGATGGATTTTTATACCTTACTTCACTCTTTCATGATCAAGGAATTGTGTTTGGAAAGTTTGATAGGATCTTAGGATTAATATAAGGTCTACCCCATGTCTACTACCCATCCTCACCATTCACTGCCTATAATATTGTATTTTCTACCTATATATGATAACAACCACCTATAGGTGGGACCACAGAGATGTAAAGGTACTTATATGAAAAAATGGGAGCATGGTGAATACTTTTTTGGAGTTATAGCATGTATGGTTGATCATTTTATACCTATTTTAGGTATTTATTTATAAATGTAAGTTGATAACTACTTTCTAAAGATCCAATGATAGTACACAGGGACATTTTCCCTTACGAGTGAAAATAAAGGTCCGATCACTTTTGCCAAAGTCATACAATGAGGTTTACAATGCCCTTTATGCATCATAATGTGATCATATTGTAGCTAAGGATAGAGGATTACTATAAACTAATTTTTAGAAACCCTAAAGTCACCATTTAAACACTAAATTCTTTTAATATTATCTACAAGTTTGAGCTATAGTAGACCTCTTCATCCAAGTTAGTAGTATGAAACCATGTTTCATGATTAAATAGTTTCATATGGTTTAGGATATAATTAATTATTTGAAACATCATAAAAGGAGGAGGATTTAATATATTTTTCTTCCCATATACACTTGTAGGCTTCTCTTGCCTAAGAAGTTGACCTACAACTGGTTGCAAAGTTGCTACAGTCCATAGTGTGAGCTTGGGTATGGAAACTTACAAACATGTATACCCTTGTTAGATAAAATTAATTTAAAAACATCTCAAGGATTTTTTAATGAATATATCATAGGTTTCAAGAGTAAAGGGCCACCTATAGGACTCTGTACAGTTAGTTGTAGCTGGTTGTAGGGTGGTAGTGAATTGATCCATGGCATTTAGGCGTTGGTATTACATAAAATCAAGGAAATGAATTAGTAAAATAATTTTTAAATGAACATGATATGGATTTTAAGGTTTAAATATGACCCCATACTAATTTAAGTATCTCCAAGAAATACATAAACACCTACAGATATGGGAGTATATATAAACAAGGTTAGCTTACTAGTCAGGTTTGGTTGAGTAAGCAAAGGTTTCAAGGTGCAAGCATATATTATGAGGGTTTGGTAACATTGTGAAAATATTTATCATGATGATAATAACCTTATTATACCCTCATAATTTATATATATCAAAGGAAAGACCTAATCAAGTACCTACCATCCACATAAGAAAACCTTGCATACACAGTCTGCCCTCCATAAGTCTGCCTTGGAATGTGAAGAGGTTAGGGGGTTCAGAGACCTGATAAAGGAGTAAATAATTGAATAGATATCATAATTTTTTTATAATCCTATAAAATACCTAATTGGTCTTTAAAAATAGGGGAAGTGCTCTTTATTTTGTCTTAGACAAAGGGCACTTCCCTTCCTGTATAAACTAGTAGGTTTAAAAGGAAGGAATGAAATGATGGGCCAGGGAGCTAGTTGAAACTTTAAAAGATAAATTAAACCTAGTAAAACATGGAAAAAAAAGCACATAAAATTGAAACTCAACATGTTTATCTATACTCTCAAGGTTGAAGTCAGGTCTATGAGGTTTAGTGAGGCCTAGTGCCAAATGAGGAAGTCATTTTCACTTCTAGTCTTAGATATTACTTATAACCTATTTAATAATGTTTTTGGGGTAATTTAATGATGTGTATAAGCTATTTTATATAGGGATAACCATCAATAAACTCATTTTGGGCTTTAAGGTACAGATAAGCTTGTTAGGCAAGTTTAGGCCTAGAAGCCAGATAGAGGGTCAGATTCATTTCCATCCTTGGTAGAGTTTTAGAATGGATTGAAACATGTTTTTAGGGAAATTTTAGATGTTTTAAATCTATTTTAATGTAGATAAATAACAAATATTCCATTTTTGAGATCAAAACCAACTCAAGCCTACAAGAAATGGAAGGAAGAACTCGATAGGCTAGTTTTGAATGCTCATATCTTTTATGAAGATGTGCATGGAGGCCAAAAAAGTTTGGAGGTGTTATAAAAGGTCTTAAATGTCACATTTGTGTATTTTTTTTGAGTTTTCATTGTCCCATCTTTATGAACAAAGCTTAATAGGTCAAAACTATCTAAAACCCTTGTAAAGACCTGATGAATCAAATGGAGATGGAAAGCTACTATAATGGAATATTTTTATAAAAATGGCGATTTTAAATTGTATAATAATCTCTTATTCTCCTCCCAACCCTTTTGAGTTTTATGGAATTGTATGGATAGCATACAAAATAGGGTACTTTTAACTATTTTTTGTGTTTTGTAGGTTCTAGAAGGAGTTTGAAGATGAAATAAAGTTTGGGAGGAAGATATATAATTTTAATAAATCACTATGGTAATTTCATGCCTTGAAAATAATCTCAAGTTCTTCAACCAGCTACTTCATCTCAACCAGTTAAAACTGGTATAGTGACCAAGCTAGTGAGAAGGGTGGAAAACTTCAAGTGAGCTGATTTTAAATTTTGCCTATTAAATCTAAGTCCATGGAGGGTATTTAAAGTGTCATTCACTCCCTCCCATGTATTTTCATGGAAAAATTATTAATTATTGGAAGCCAAGTGTGCAAGGTGTGTGAAAGAGGAGTTTTTAAGAGTGTAAGTAGTGATAGCTCATTTCTAGGAGATTTTAGATGACTAGGACTAAACCAATTCATGGAGAGGCATGTTTGAAAGATTTCTCTCTTATTTAAATAATAATACCTATCCCTAGTTAGTTTTATGATTTTAAAATAGGTGTGGATAATGAAGGTATATTTTTGAACCAACAGAAGGAATTTCATGCCACTTGTCATGAGTTTCATGCCTTGTATGGACACTTGTACTTCCTAACCTTGCATGGGTCATTTCAAATATTCATCTCATGCATATGTAAATAATTTTATTAGATTAAAAATTGTCTTTATGACCTTTATACTTTTATCTTCTCCTCTCTCTCTCTCAAGTTCTATAAGAACTAGCCATTTTGGCCTTTGTAACGTATGCTCCACTTGAGTATGGAAAATCCCTGCTCATTTGTATACCATTTAATCAATAATAAAAATTATTTCTACCTCTTCCATGATTGTTCATATTGTGTTCATTTGGAATGTTTTATCTTTCATAAGTGATGAATTTTGTTTCCTTAGCATGGTTGTTCATTCTCTCACCTATTTATAGTTGGAAAGCTTCTTCTAGGGCATGTGAAGTGTTTTGTGATTTGTCAAGGTTGAGTGAGTTAGTATTTTAAAATAGTGTCATTTTAGGCCTCTTCTCTAGTCTTCTAGCCTAAAAATTCATCACAACCTCATAATTTCATAGTGATGTGAGAAGATGTAGATTGGTGAAGTGTATGTTTGGTTATTCCTTAGTTCCCATGTGTAACATGTAGCTGGTTGGAAGGCATAAACTTATTTGGTGTATCACTTCCCTTAGAATAGTTTTCTTTCATTTTTCTCTATACATTTTACATCAAAAAATTTAGGTGTATTAGTGATCCAAATTGGTACATCAATGGAGCTATCCCTATCTACAGATTCACCTCATTCATAGGCTACCCACAATCCTAGAGGTGTTTCAATTGTGCCACTTGGATGAGGAGAGCTGAGACATCTCCTTAAAGGTTGAAAATCTAAGTGACAATAGGCATTTTATTTATTATAATAAAATTCTAATGGAATAACTTGGTCATGGAGGTAATTATATAGTTCAGAATACCAGGTATAACTGAGACTAACAATATCATAAATCGTTTCAATGGTCAAGGGTTCATGAGCATGCACTAGAAGATGTTTAACAAATAACTAATAGTCTCTTGCCTTGTCTATGATGTGGATTAGAGAACCAATTGTATCCATGGCATATATTATCTAGTTATTGGCCTGAGGTATGTGCTCAAACTAAATGTGAGTAATTTTTTGCTTGAAAGTCTCCAACATGGCTTTATAAGGGACCAAATCGTCATCCTTTATCTATAATTGGCCTATAACCTAATTAATGGTAAGTTTTTAATTACCATAAACTAGTAGATGTTAAATGTTCCATTTTACGACTAGATGAATTCCTATAATGAGTGCTTCATACTCAACCTTATTATTGGTACAAGGAAATATGATATAAAATGAACTGAGAATGAGATCCCCCTATGGTGTTATGAAAAAAAATCCTATTCTAGACCCATTTGATGTGAAAGAACCATCAAAATAAAATTTCCATTTTTTCTCTTCAAGAGGTGACTCTGCTATGGTCATGATAAAATCATATTGAAATACAAAATTAAATGGATAAGTATCTAATATGGGAGCTTCAGTAAGTTGGTCTATAAGTACTTATCTTTTAATGGCCTTATAGTTGACATATTCAATATCAAACTCACTCAAAAGTATGATCCACTTAGCCATGCAACCTTATAAAGTTATTTATGATAGTAGATACTTGAATGGATCTAATTTGGTAATGACTACGGTCTTATTTTTAGCATGTAATGACATAAATTCTAGGATGAGAAGACCATAACTAAACATGTTTTATCAATTGGTGTATAATTGTGTTCATATGCTACTAGTGTACATATTAGATAGTACATTTCATGTTCTTTATCATGTTCATCATGTTGGGCCAAAAGTGCCCCAAGGTATTTTTAGTGGCAAATAGGTAAATTAAGAATGGATTTCCCAACATAGGTGGTAGCAGAATAGGTAGATTAGGAAATTATTATTTTAGGTGTTCAAAGGCTTTATGTTAATATTTAATACATGAAATGGTAGTGCCTTTTTTCAATAAATGAGTGAATGGGTGACATTTATTGACCAACTATGAAATGAAACATCAGATAGATTATATTTTCCCTACAAAATATGGAGTTGTTGTAAAGTAGAAGGTGGAAACATCTCTATAATGACCTTAACCTTGGTAATATTAGCTTTAATGCCTCTGTGAGAGATAATAAAGCCTAATAGGTTTCTTAAATTAACACAAAAGACACACTTTTTGGGCTTAAGTCAAACCTCATACTCACAAAGCCTTTTAAAGATTCTCTGTAATATGGTTGAATGGGTCTTAGATTTACCTAGTATGTTATCGACATAGTATTTGATAATATCATGCATCATATGATGGAATATAATAGTCATGGCCCTTTGGTATGTTTCCCCTACATTATTGAGGTTGAAAGGCATGACTTGATAGAAAAATGTTCACCAAGGTGTGTTTAACATTATCTTGGGTTGGTCCTCTGGTGAATTCATTATTTGGTTGTATCCTAAAAATTCATCCATGAGGGAAATAATTTCATACCTAACTATGGAGTCAAAACTCATGTTGATGTTAGACAAAGGAAAGTCATCCTTTGGGTAGGCCTTGTTAATGTCTTATAAATAAGTGTACAATATGATACCTTCTAGAATTTTATTGACTGACACAATGTCAGAGATATACTCTAAATAATTAATGGGTCTAATGCATCTTGCATGTCAGAGTTTCTCTGGTTATTTCTTAAATAATATGGAATTTAGAGGATACTTTTGCCTTAATTTATGCTTAATCATCTTATAATCTTGATGAATTACAAAAGAGTGTCTAACTAATGATGGATCTAAACTTGGCATAACAAAGTAATCCCATGCAAAAATATCTATGAAATCTCTAAGAAGAACTGTAATAAATTCACATTCCTCTTCAATGAGGGACACACCTATTTTTATCCACTTAGGATTATCTAGAATTCAAATTTTCAATTTTGAAGTATCCTCTATAAGGAGAGTAAATCCATCTTCTAGGATAGTCAAAAAAGAAGTAAATTAGATGGCAATGGCAAAGTCCTCTGGTCGGATTGGTTCTTGAAGTTCCCCCAAACATGATGAATCAAAATCTCCTAATGGCATCTAGGGGCCATGTAACAAACACTTCAAGACACTCTCAAATGATTTTCTCAAAATCATGTTGTTCTTCTATATTGAGTTTGGACCTAAATGCAAGTTCACTATTGGTGGCTTCCCAAGCTTCATTTGAGGAAGGGTGAACATCCCCTTCTAGTGGTACTTCAAACAAGTTTTTAGCAAGAGATTGGCCTTTTTATTTACTATTTCCCTAGTCCAAAAGCACCTCAATGAGGTTTTCACTTTGGTATCTCAATGTTTTATTTTTTTAATTTTGGATAAGGGTGTTCACATACTCTCTGAAATAGTCAGCAGGATATAATTTGATATAGAATCCTTTTTTATGATCTCCCAAAGAAACATTGTCTCTTAGGCCCATGAAATCACAAAAAGCATCATAATTCTTGAACTTGTCAAGAGGTACTATGGATTATTGTTGGTCCCAATCTATGAGTTGAGGGTGATAAATGATAAGTGGGGATGGTGGATTACCATCATGATGGTACAAATGGTGTAAGGGTTGAATATATTAGTGTTGGCTAGGCCTTCATAGATACTCTGATCAGACCATGTTTCATTTTCTATGTCATCATCACTAGTCATCGATCTAGGAATATGAATAAGATAAGTGGGGTCACCCCCATGTGGTTTAAATTTAATACCATGAGTTCCTTTATATTTGGTTATAGAAATAGGCTCAATAGTACCCTATTGATTCTCCCCCAGGCCTCTACCTTCATAAGCTTGGTTATCAATAATACTTTTAGGGATGGGATACTTTTTAATTTGGTATCAATTAGCCAAATCATCATTGTACAACCAATAATTATCTTCATCAAGTGGGTCTTATTCTTGGCTAGTGGTTGGTGTGAAAATAATAAGTATTAGGCTATGAAGTTTTCTTTTTTGTTGCCATTCCATATGATTTGTTTTTAGATTTGGGACTTCTATAATACTTGGGGTTTTGTGAAAGTTTGGCTATATGAAAGATATTATGTGTAAAGTATTCTCTTTGACCATTATCCAAAATAGTAAAATGATTACTAATTTCAATAGGATGTGTATATGAATTGGAGGCAAGGCTATCAGGGTCTATATATGAATTAGAGGCAAGGCTATCAGGGTTTATGAAATTGGATTCCAATGATTTGAAAAGTATATCCTTATCCTTATTTAGTGTGTGGCCTAGGCCAAATGGGAATTATAGCTCTCATACTTGGCCTCTAAATGCTTGCAATATTGATATGGCTATAAGTTTGCATGAATAATTACCTCCATCCCAAAATGATGAAACTTGATACATTGGTGAAAGGTTGAAGGTATTTCACATATTTCATGTATCCATGGTCTTCCCATAATCAAATTGTATTATAGATCTAAATTCAGGATGCGGCAATGTGTGTCATCAATCAAATTCCCAATGACAATTGGCAAATAGATTGTTCCTTGTGATTAATGTTCTTCATTGGAATATGCCTTGATGGCAATAGTCTCTAGCTAAAGGCTAACTATCATATATCCCAGATGCTTGATTAACTTTAGAAACATGATATTAAGGCTTGATCCATTTTCTATGATGTTGTGTTTAACTTTATGTTATGCTATGTTATGACAATTTCAATATATAATGGGTTATTTTGGAGAGGGCCTAGGGATGACCTATCACTTTTATCAAAATTCAATTCTTGTCTTGGGGATAGCTATCCAACTAAAGTTTGAAATTTGTCTAGAATAATGTCATTGGGTAATTGGGACTGACTCAGGAGTTCTGTAAGGATATTTTTATGGATAGTATATGTGCACAACAAATATAGAATAGAGATTTAAGTGAGCATCTTTTGTAGTTATTCCACAATATCATAGGTTTTTTCTTTTACATTGATAGCTAGCTTACTCCTATTTGATATAGGGGATTAAATGAGTTCATTTGTATAATGTGGTTGTGGGCCTAGAATGATAACTTTAATCTATTGAGTTGAGATTGTGCAATCCATATTAGGTAAAGGACCATTATAGCTATAAGAAGGAGAAGGGCTTGGGATGGAAATTATTGATTGTCATTGTACGTGGTTGTAGTCAAAGGCCAAAAGAGGACTACCATTATCAAGAAGTTGAGGGGAATTATTAAATATTAGTCATTGGTGATTATCCTAGGGTTGATGGTAATTGTGGATACATGACCACCTACAATGTGACCTACAATTCTATTGTAGTCATGTGCAACTGCATGATAGGTTTGTTTGTTATTAGGGTCATTCTAGCCTTGGTTCCATCCATTTTTTGGTTAGTTTATCATTATTTTTATTGATATTATTATTGCAATAGTGGCTTTCATTATTTTTGGTTTTGATTGGTATTATTATGTTGTGGAAAAGGGTCTTGGTAAATACCCAAGTTCCGAATAAAAGCACATTATCCAACTAAATCTCTCTATTTTCCAACACATTCTCAATGAGGTGATTTAACTACACACATCGACATATTGAATGACCATGAAAATGATGGTATATGTAGAACTCATGATCTTTACACCATTCAAGATAAGGTACACCTTTAGGGAAGTCTTTTGGAATTGGCCAACTAATCATATTGGTTATGGCTAATTTATGAAACATTGCTTCAATGGGCTCACCAAGGTCATTAAAGACTCTAGCATTGGGTCTTCCTATGAGAGGAAGGGTTTTAAAATGTGGATACTAAGGTGCCAACATGCATGGAGGTAGTTGAATTTGTGGAGTTGGTCATGGTTATGGAATAGGTTGCATTTGCAGAATAAGTTGTATTTGCAAAATAGGCTATATTTATGAAATAGGCTGCATTTGTGGAATAGGTTGAATAGATGGTGTTTGCACCATTTGGACATGATTTGACTAATTATCTCCATTATTATTTTGGTTATACACTTTAGGTTTTTTAAATTTATTATCCTATGCTGGTGCAAAAGCTTGTAATTAGATTGGGTTTAGGTTTTGACTTGGGCTTGGATTTTGGTTTTGGCTCTATTTTTGGTTTGGGGTATACAACTTGATCACCCCTTTATTGATAAGGGATTTTTTGATTTATAGTATTTATCAATTATCTCTTAAAATTTATGGGCACACTACATATATAAATGTTAGGATATATCACTTTGTAAGTTATGTGTGAATATTGAAACTAATTATTTATTCAAAAAGCTGTGCATGAAGTGGATAGAAAGTGCCCACCACTATTGTAGATAAATTGAAAAAAACTCCTTAGTATTTTGTTGTTATTGGCCTAAATCCACCATAGTAATATTTTTCTTAACAATATACAAGAAATGTTTCACAAACATTTTTGACAATCATCAAAATTAGGGACTAAGTTCTTTGGCAATTTAAGAAGCCATTTCATGGCATGTCTAGCTAAACTTCATGGGAAAAGGAGAATCAAGTAAAAATCACTGAAAACCACTAACTGGAAAGAAACATAAACTCCTTAAAAAAATTTCTTGGGTATCTTTTGCCTTTATACTTGTTAAATTTAGGAGGCTCAAATCCTGGAGGAAATAGTATTTGTAGGTAATCCATTTTGAATGGATATGAACATCTTTTGTCAAGTTTAAATTTATTTTCCCTACTTCGGCATTTGAAGATCCATAATTGTATTATTTACATATTGAAGTTCTTGGGCTAGAAAATTGGAAGCTAGATATGGTCATGGTTGGGCTGGGGTGGTTCCAAGTGGATTATTTTGGTTGGAATATAACAAAGGTATGGTATATTGTTGTGTATTCACCTAGTTGGTTTCCCTACCAGGAAGATGCAACCTTTAGTTTGGAATGTATTGTTGGGGTGCTACTTATTGTTGGTAAGCATTGGGATTAGCAATGCAATTTTGATTTATAAGGAACTATGGCATGTGTGGTGGTACTTGTAGACACCTAAAATGTGTCAACTCTCCCTTGGTCCCCTCCTTAACCCTTACACATCTTATTAATTTAAAATACATTACTTAGTTTAAATTATGACATCACCCTCGACACCTCACCGTGGACACATCACCTTGGACACCTCGCCCTTAGACCTTTTCTCACCCCATGACTCACCTAAGACCTATTCTTACTCCTCCCTAACCTCCTAACTAACTCTCATGTGTATTTATCCCAAACTTTGACCATTCTCTGATGAATAATGCACTTGGCGGATGGAGAACGAGCTATTAAGCCCTTTTATTAGTTCTCTACCCACCGACATCAGTCAACTATCAGCCAACACCGATGGGATCACCGATGTTGGTTACATAAACCAACGTCTAACACAGAGTTAAGCTCTTAGACTCATCTAATCACCCCTTAGCTCTTATCAATCATTTTTGGGACTCTCGCTCACTGGGATCTGGCTTGCTCTCTCTTCCTCTCAGACTCTAAGACATCAACAGGCATTAGACTTCAACTAATGTTCCCTTGGCCATAGAGACTCTACACCAGTCACTCTAGATTGGATTGAAGCATTGCACAGGGACCTAAACATCAGCTGTAATAGGCACAAGTGTTCAACACCTTGGTTCTTCATCTCACCAGAGCTAAGTATTTCTTTTGCCCTTTCATTTTAGTAATTTAGAAAGCATTAGTAATTATACTATTTCTAAATACTATCAACCAGACTAGGCCCAACCTTTAACTAGACCTGACTTCTTTCAGGGAGAGGCTAAAAAGCCTTCCTCTCACCCTTACCCTTTTTGACAACCTAGCCTCTATCTTTGTCCTTCTGCAGACCTTATTCGTCTCCCTGCAACCTTGCATAGACCCAGACTCCTTCCAGACCCCTCTATCGACCACAAACTCATCCAAAACCCATCCAAGGCCATTGCCCTGACCGACATTGACCACTACCCCTACCGATGCTGGTAGCATAACCGACATCGGCAACATTGACCAACCGATGATGGTAGACTAACCGACGTTGGCAACTATGACAAACCGACAACAAAATATAGGTACACATTACCTCTATTTCTTTTGTTTAGTCTTTCATTATTTATTTTTTAGCATCAATCTTTTTGTCAATAAGTGGACTGTCATCCCTCAAGGAAGTCTTTGCACTTCTGGGACCGAGCAATCACTTGGCAGTCCACCATATTTGTCTCTAACATTTTTTTGTTCAGTCTTATTCTCTTTATAGGTGTCATCCTCCATAGCCAAAGAGGAGCTCCTTCAATCATCTGGATATGGTGTGCAACTTCATCTGGGTATCATCTAACCCCTGACCATTATCTTAGTTTCTTATTTCTTCTGAATATTAAATAACAAAAAATGAGTAGAAACATTCTGGCATGCCTGATGGGACCCTAAATTTTTTTTTGGGTTCATCATTCTTATTTATTCTAAAGGCAATCATTCATATAGCTGCATTAGGGAAATTTTATCTCCTTGCAGCCTTCTTCTTTCTTTTTCTTTCGAAAAGACATCATAAGCACAAGTTAAAAAGAATCTTTCTTTTTCTTCTTGTCATTTCTTACCTGCATCTTAGAGTAGTGAGATTCATGCTCTTAAACCTTTTCCCACTTGTCTACATATAAACATCACATTTCAATTTGGGTTAAGAATTAAATGCATTTCACTCCTACTTGAATGCATATTTAGCTCATCTAGTAATTAACCACATTATGAATAAATCATAGTGCACATATGTTACACAACCTGACCACATTCACAAAATCAAACATCTAAACATACCTGAGACAAGGACCGACTAGGATTTCATCACCTAGCGGATACCTTACCCTTCTTGGCAATCGTACTTGGACTTCACCACTAAGAGGAGGACCCACTCTATTCTCTGGCAGAGTATAAACTCTAGGGGAAGTATATATTGGCTAAGCGGCCCAGCTCGGCTCTGGGTTCGTGAAGTGAGGGGGCAAGCCCTTAGCACCAAGCCACGTACGAAACCTAACATAGACATTTTGAGCACCAAAACATAACCCGAAACCAACCTTAGACTGCCTCTTTTAGGACCCATTCTAAAAGCCCACTTCCAACATATCCTTCTAAGGCATAAGCCACCACGACTCTAAAATTTATTCTTAGGAATTAATGTTTAGAGGTTGCTTGCCTTCATCACTTTTGTTATTTTTATCTGGTTTTTTGAGCTAATAAGGATGCATTATTCTGAGTTCCTAAATAACTTAGACCTTTCTTTTTCTTCCAAAAACTTTCAATTTTCTGAGTTTCTAGAAACACACAGACACCGACATCATTTTTTCAACTGACATCGACAACTTTTACTCACCGGCATCAATTTTCCACCAACGTCGGTAACCTATATTCACTGACATCAGTTTTTCAACCGATGTCGATCACTGTCATCAAACTTTTTTTCCAAAATAACAAGCTTAAAACCCAACTTTCTTGTTGTAAAACACCCATTTTGGTTTTTTGAAACTGAAATATATAGTTTCTAGAACCTAGACACCTTTCACCTTAGATGGATTTGACATGCAGTCAAACCAAATCCTTTATTAACCATGCGAGGCAACAACCACTTCCACCTTCACCTTTCATATCAAGTCCCCAAATGGAGCATACTTCAAACATTAAACATACTCCTGTCCAGCCTACCCCTGACCAACATCCAATTGTTCTTGAAGGGGATCAAAACTTTGAGAGACTCCTTGACCATAATGTCAAGGCTCTCCAACACTATCTCGCAAGAAGCCAAATGTGAGACCCTTTAGGTAATCCCATTTATGGGATGCCAACTTCCTTGGTTGAAGCGGCAATGGTCTCAATAGCCTCTGCTACCTAACCCATAATAATTCAGGCCACTACCTCAACTATTAACTTGACCATGACCAATGTCCACAATTGGGCCTCCACTTCCATTTCTAGACCTACTTCCAATGGGGTTTTTGTACCCCCTCAACCACAGATAATTTAATCAAGTTCGACACCTCTTCAGAACTTGGTTGTCTCTAGCCAACACACTCTTGCACCCACAAATACAAGAGTGACCACCTACCCTTTAACCAGTGTCACCAATATTCAATCACCTTTGGCGGCACCTAGTCAATTTGTGCCCTCCTATTTCATGGCACAAGCCCCCTTGACCTCAACATCAATCCCTTTGATGAACTACCAATATGTTGTGTCTATACAAACACAACCTAGTATGTCATATGCCCCTCCTAATGCCTTCTAGGTACCTTACAACCTGGGGGGTGCTCCACCTACCAATCCATTAGTAGAACTAATCAAGATGTTGATGGACAAGATGTCTAACCTTGAGACATCCATTTTCGGTTCAAGTAATGTTCTGTCATACAAACAAATATGCAACGAACCCATCCACCCTTCGGTGCCCATTCGACCATATCCTAGCCAGTGGGAACTCCCCAAATTTACTCGCTTTCAGAGTAAAGAGGACCCACAGCAACATCTACGAGCGTTTAAACACGCTTGTTACCTTATAGCCCATGATGATGTGTTATTATTGCGCACATTTTCCATGTCACTTTCTGGCACCGCCCTTGATTGGTATAGCTCCATTACCAGTCATTCACTCTTTTCTTTCACTCAACTCACCCAACTATTTCTTGACCACTTTTCAATCAACATCACCAAAAAGGTCTCCATTATAGACCTATATTCTATTAAATAATTCGACGATGAATCAATCACTGACTTCGTTGCCCATTGGAGAGGTTTGATTAACCAACTCTCCTTTTCATTACCTCAAACTAAGCTCATTGAGCTCTTTTCACGAGCATGTGCCAAGCACATCTCATCTACTTTGCCAGTTCAGACATTTTGCACATTTGACAAAGCTTTCACCATGGCTAGAAAGTTTGAAATCTGCGTGGTCGAAGAAGACAAGGTCACATTACGTAGTAAAAATACCAACACAAAATCCAAAGACCCTTCTTCATCCAAACCTTCTTCTTCCCACTCCAAGTCTAAAGGAGCAGCAAATGTTGTGGTCCTTAGGCCATCATCTTCAACAATACCTAATCAATCTCAGCCCTCCACATTAGAATACATTAATAGATAATTCCAATAATGATACGTACAGCGTCAATACACTCTAATAGGAGAATCATACGGTTTCGTGTTGGATAAACTCGTCAAGTAGGGAGTCCTCAATCTCCCTCAAATTCGACCACCCCAATTCGACCCCTCAAAAGCCATCCCTACATGGTATAGGGAAAACAATTTTTGTCATTATCATCGTGTCAAAGGTCATGACATAGACAACTACAAAAATTTCAAAAACATCATACAAGGCATGTTAGACAAGGGGGATCTTGTTTTGGATAACCCGAACGTGCCACCTAACCAAAACATGGATGTCTTTAGACAACCATTCCCTAACCATCCCCCAAGTTAGCATAACATTCAGACCATAGATGATGACCTTCAAGAGCGTGATATACACATGGTCGACATGGTTTCTAACCAACCTCTCCCATAGCTAAAGAGGTTAATCAACCTATTTATCCACCATAGGTAGAAGATCTCTCTTCTCCTATTTGTCCACCACAGGTAGAAGAATTCTCTTCTCCTATTTGTCCACCATAGGTAGAAGAGCCTTTTTCTCCTATTCTTCCTCTATCCAACCCCCTTTCACACGTGGGAGAGTCTACTTTGACCTCTCCCATATTGGAGGATGATTTGATGGCACCAACGCTGGCAGCCTCACCCTCATACTTCTTATCATCATTAGGGGATCATACTTTCCTCGATATTCAACTACACACAAAAGCCATAACCATCCCATGCGTCTCAAACTTCACTTGTAGACACCAAAATTGTGTCTACTCCCTAGGTCGACTCTCCCCCTTGGTCCCTTTCCACTCTTAACCACTCCTAACCTATGTCTTATTAATTTAAAATAATTATCTTATTTTAAATTAATAATTCTCTCTCTCCCCTTGCCACCTCATCCATGCCACCTCTCCTCTCTTTGGATTCTTTGCCCTTGGATACCCTCATTTATCACCCTATGACCTATTCCAACTTCCCTCCATTACCCCTTGCCAAGTCTTAAATGATTTAAGACCCCATTTCCCTTATCCCACTCATTTCCCATGCCTATTAATCTACCTTCGACCGTTTCTTCCCTCGACCCGCTGACCCGGCAGTTGGGAAAATGGATAAAAGGCTATTTTTAGTCTTTTTCCTGCCTTCCAACCGCCGGCGTCGGTCAACTATCGACTAACGTCGGCAATTTTGTCAGCATCAGTTTCCTTCATAACTACATTCCACCTCTAGAGTGTGGATCTAGTTTTCCAATCTTTGCATCCATTCTCTCAATCTTTGAATCCGCTCCTTCGACCTTCAATCATCCACCTTTCGACCTTCAACAATTAGCCAATCTTCCAGTCTCCAATCCACCAGACCTCTCACTCTCTCTCACACAGGGTTTCTGCACCAGCTACAGCAACAATAGGGACTCTGCATCAGTCTTCTACAATAACAACAGGACTTCCACACCAGCAACTTTAGCAACAGGTACAACCAGTCTGCAACATTCCTTCTCCAGCAGGTATGAGGTAAGTATTTGCTACTATTTTAATTTTAATATTTTCTTTTAAATCTATCTGTTATTCAGCCAGACCAGACTTGACTCCCTCCCAAAAAGGCTGAGAGGCCTTCCCATATCCTTACCACCTCTATCCCCCTTTTTAGAACATACACTCTGTCCATTGTCCCTATAACTCCACCCAGACCCTTGCATAGACCATTAACAAGGCCCAAACTCCTTCTCAGAACCGTCTACAGCCTTGAAACCCATCCAGACCTAACCAGACCTCATCCAAAGACTACTGCCCCGACCGACACTGGCCACAGAGACCACTGCCTTCATCGACATTGGCAGACCTTGACAACCGACGTTGGTAGACTAACTGATGTCGGCGACTATGACCAGGCTGACAGCAACATTTAGGTAAGCATTTGCTTCTATTTCTATTTCAATCTTTAATCATTTTAGTCTTTTATCAAACATTATTTTTATCAATCAGTGGGTTGACATCCCTTAAGGAAGTCTTTGTACTTCTGGGATCAAGCTTTTGCTTGGCAACCCACCATCTCCTCATCTAACGCCTTCTTTGTTTTAGTCTCTTTCTTTTGCAGGTGTCATCCTCCACAACCAAAGAGGAGTTCCTGCTATCGTCTGAATTTGGTGTGCAATTCCACATCCGGGTACGTACAAACCCTCATCCATTCTTCTTAGTTTCTCATTTTCCTTTCTGAATGTGAAAAGCAAAAATCATATGGAAACATTCTGGCACGCCCGGTGGGACCCTAGGGTCTTCCTTGGGTTCTTTTCTTTCTTTTCATATAGGGTGCATTAGGTTTCTCCTTTTCATCTCTTTCTTCTATCTTCCAAAAGATATCATAAGCAGGATTAAAAAGAACTCTTCTTTCTTTTCTTGCATCTTAGACTAGTCAAAAGTCATACTCTTCAACCCTTTCTCCATTTGTCTTCATACGAACTCACACTTCAATTTTAGGGCTTAAAACACATTGCATTTCACTTCTTCTTGACTGCATTTCTTAGTCCACATCTAGTAATTAAAAACCGCATCATGAATTAATCATCACTTATGTTACACAACCAAATCACTTGCACAAATCAAACATAAAAACTTACTTGAGATAAGGCCCGACTGGGATTTCATCACCCAGCAGATACCTTACCCATCCCAGCAATCCCACTTGGATTTCACCACCAAGGGGAAACCCCACTCTATTCTCTGGTAGAGGATAATCTCTAGGGAAAGTATATTTTGGCTAAGCGAGACCAGCTTATCACTAGTCTCGTGAAGTGAGGGGAGCTTGCTCCTTAGCACCAGGCCATGTACGAAACCTAACAGAGACTCTTGAGCACCTAAACAAACCTAAAACCATCCATAGACAACTTCTTCTAGGACCCGTCTCACAAGCCAACCTCCCAAACAAACACACTTTAAGGCATAAGCCAACAAGATTCTAAAAGTTGATTCTTAGGATTTAACGCTTAGGATATGCTTATGTTCTTCTATTTTTCTATTCTCATCTGGTTTTTTAAGCTAGTGAGGACGTTTTCTTCCTTTTTTTCCAAAAACTTTCAAAAATTTTAAGTTTCTGGAAAACACAATCACCGGCATCGGTTTTACCACTGACGTCGGCAACCTTCCTTCGTTGTCATCGATTATCTGACCTATGTCGGCCATTTGTTCTCACCGACATCAGTTTTTTGACCGACGTCGGTCACTATCATAGTCTTTTTTTTCAAAATAGCAACCTAAAACCTGACCCTTTTTCTGCCAAAACCACCTTCTGAGTTTCTGAAACTAAAAAAACACAGTTTCTAGAACCTGACCCTTTTTTGCCTTGAATGGTTTTGACACGCAGTCAAACCAAGGCTCTTCTTGACCATGTGAGACATCAACCGCTTCTGCCTTCCCCATCCATAACCAGTCCTATAATGGAGTTCCACTCGGAGACCGAAAGAACTCCTACTCGATTGACCCCGACTCAAACCCCCATTATCCCTGAAGGGGACCAAGATTTCAAAAGATTCTTGGACCTCAATGCCAAAGCCCTCCAAAACTATCTCGCAAGAAACCAAATGCGAGACCTTTCGGGTGAAGCGGCGATGATGTCAACACCATCTGCTACCCAGCCTTTTGCCTCAACCATTAACCCAACCATGGCCAATATGCAAAGTTTGGCCTCCCCATCTATTTTTAGACTGAACTCCATCGGGGTTTCATTACCCCCTCAACCATACACAATTCAACCAAGTTTTACATCATACCAGAACTTGATTGTCTCGACCCCACACACTCTTACGCCCATAAATGTAGGAATTTCTACCTCCCTTTTTGCCAATGCCACCACGCAACCACCTTTGGTAGTATCTAGTCAACTTATGCCTTCTACCTTCATGACGCAACCACCCTTGGCCTCCACTTCTATCCCAACGACTAGTTATCAATACGTTGCGCCCCTACAAGCACAACCAACTATGTTGTATGCCCCTTCTAGCACTTTTCAAGGGCCCTACAACCTAGGGGGTGCCCTATCTACCAATCCATCAATAGATCTCATTAAAATGTTGATGGACAAAATGTCTAGTCTCGAGACCTCTATTTTTGGTTCACACAATGCCCTCTCATATGAGCAAGTTTGTAACGAACCCATCCATCCCTCCGTCCCGATCTGACCATACCCTAACCAGTGGGAGCTTCCTAGATTTACTCACTTCCAGAGTAAGGAAAACCCGCAACAACACCTACGAGCATTTAGACATGCTTGTTATCTTATAGCCCACGATGATGCATTACTTCTACGCACGTTCCCCATGTCACTTTCTGGCCTCACCCTTGAATGGTATAGCTCTCTTACTAGACATTCTATCTTTTCATTCACTCAACTCACCCAATTATTTCTTGACCATTTTTCTATCAACATCACCAAACAAGTTTCGATCACAAACCTCTACTCCATCAGGCGATTTGACGACGAATCAATAGTCGATTTTGTCACCCATTGGAGAGGCTTGATTAACCAGCTCTCCTTCTCCTTGCCTCAATCTGAGCTCATCGAGATCTTTTCTCAAGCATGTGCCAGGCACATCTCATCCACCTTGTGGATTCAAACATTCCACACTTTTGACAAAGCTTTCACCATGGCCCGAAAGATTGAACTCCACGCCATTGAAGAAGATAAGGTCAAATTGCATAATACCAATGCAAAAGCCAATGGCCCTTCTTCTTCTAGACCTTCTTCTGCCAACTCCAAGTCCAAAAGATTGGCCAACACTGTGGTCATTAGATCACCATCTTCGATAACAACTAATCAATCTCAACCTTCAACATCCCAAAGCATCACAAAACAATTCCAACAACGGTACATACAGCGTAACTACACTCCACTTGGAAAATCATATGCTTCTATTTTGGAAAAAATCATCAAGCAGGGGGTCCTCAATCTCCCTCCAATCCAACCACCTCAATTTGACTCTTCAAAAGCTATCCCTACCTAGTATAGGGAGGCTGACTTCTGTCACTTCCATTGCGTCCATGACCACGACATCAACAATTGTTGAACCTTCAAAAACATTGTCCAAGATATGATCAACAAGGGAGATCTTGTTTTAGATAACCCGAACGCCCCACTCAATCAAAATATCAACATCTTCAGATAACCCTTTCCTAACCATCCTCTTAATCAAAACAATGTCCAGACCATGGCCGATAGCTCCCACGAGCATGACATACACACGGTCAACACGGTCTCACATCTTGTCCCTGACCAACCTCCTCCACAGGTAGAAGAATCCTCTTCTCCTATTAGTCCTCCATCGACCTCTCTTATATTATAGGATGCCTTGACCATACTGATGCCATTAGCCCCACCTTCATCTTTCCTCTTACCAATGGAGGACCATACCTTGCCTACTCCTCAACCACAAGTAGAAGACACGATCATCCCTGCCATCTATCCGCTTGAGGAGCCACACTCTCCTATTTCTTCTCCACCAAGAGAAAAACTGGTCTCTTCACCCATTTCAACTGAGGAAGACACAGTGACGGTTTCCTCTTGCCTTTTGCCTGAGATTGCTACATCTCACCCACCTCCGTCTGCATCCGAACCCAAACCCGTATCTAACCTCGCCTCGTACAATGGTGGCCCTCAACCCAAACCAAAGAAGGCAACTAAACCACACCAGAGGACTCCTCCCCCACCTTCATCATTACCTTTAATTTTGGGCCCACATTCATCCACTTTAATAGGAGTGCTTCCTACTCCCATACTTCATAGAGGCAAGTCACCTCCATTATCTCCTCAACCCATCAGACATATATTTCATCCAAAACATCCAACACCTATCACCACCAAAGTGCCATCTACATGTGTGGCTACACCACCCATGAAAATGATGGTACGACCAACGCCTCTTACACCTCTCAAACCAAAGTCATCAACCCACACTGCAACAAGACACGTAGACCCATTAGCAAGTTCTTATGCCTTACTGTTATGGCAATTGTTGCAGTCTTCTCACATCAATCTCCCACCTATTAAACTATATCAATCTCTCAGACCAAAACCAACCTGGTTTGACGACACTCAGATTTGTGCATATCATCGCACACCTGGGCACAACACCGAGCATTGTTGTGCCCTCAAGGTTGTCATTCGCCAATGTTTGGAAAAAGACACCCTTCTTCTTAACCATATTATCCACAAACCTTCAACACTACCCCACTCATCAACTCTTAGATCAAGACCATCTTGGTTTGACAACTCTAAATTTTGCCACTATCATCACAAACTAGGACATGACATTGAGCGTTGTTGTGCTCTTAAAGCTGTCATTCGTCAACACTGAAAAAAGGATACCATTCTCATCAAGGATCCTCTTGACCACCCCTTCGACAAATCATCAACACCGACCCATGCTTCTCAAACTTCATCACCTAAATCGGGATCTCCATGCCAGACTATGGTCCCTTTGCCACCTTTAACCCCATTATTTGACATCAGCATAGTCAATCTAACCACCAAGCCTCAATCTATCTTGACCAATCTGTCAAACATTTTCCCTAGCTATTGGGGGAATTCAACATTCATCCAAGCCTTGACCAACCTTTCGACCCAGTCTCGACCAAATATCAATCACTCTTTTAATCTTAAACCTCGACCAAGCCTCAATCAAACATCAACCAACCTCCTCGACCAAACATTCAACCCGACCTCAATCAAACATCAACCAACCTCCTCAACCAAACATTCAACCCGACCTCAACCAAACATCAACCAACCTCTTCGACCAAACATTCAACCCAACCATTGACCAATCATCGACCAAATATCAAACAACCAAACCTCGACCGACCATTGACCAAACATCATCTTCACATCTAGCATCATCATTCAACATGTGACCCATCTCGAAGAGGCAAATGGGGCAAATTTGCTCCTAATTGACTCAGACCTTATCATCACACACAAGCATGGACCAGGGACTTATCAAGAACTGAGCCTTTTAATGCCTTACATCTGCGACCATTCTACTATTAGTTGAGTACTCGTCCTCTTGACATTTAACTTGAGCTTGTCCCTTGAGCAATCCCCATCCTCTTAATCCCCATTTCAACCCTATTCCCCTTAACAAATCCTCTATAACCCTTTTATAAGTATGGATGCTTTGTCCTAATAAAAGGGAGCCCTTCAACTTCTATAGTCTTGTCCATGACTCACAATTCTGTCAAAAATAAATCAAGATGTCAAAATAACCAAGGTCACAAACTCTAAAAGGTAGACTGCTCCCTCAAAGGATAGCTATACTATCATTGCTGTAGCTAATAGACTACTCCCTCAAAGGATAGCTATTCAAAGCCCTCATATATATATAAAGCAAAAATATAGACCACTCCCTCGAAGGATGGCTATGACTAAATCTTGCTACAAACAACACTCTTTTAGAAACTCCCCACATTGATCAACTTCACAAATGACCACAAAGCAAAATGACATCTCTATGTAGACTACCCGCATTGATCAGTCTGCTCAAAAAAAAAAAAAAACATTGTGTCATGGACTTGGCTTGTAGTCGTCTCAGGGTCTCCTATCAAAAGGGGCAAAGTTATCCCTACTTAAAAAGGAGTTACCCTATCCTCCCATCTCATATCACCTACTCAAGGGACTTCGAGCTCATTTTAATATCAAAGTGATTTGATTACCTCTCTAACACAACTCATGGTCAACGATGTAATGCATGAATGGGGCTCTTGGTTCTAACAACCCCTATCTATGCTATCATTCTAGTCCGTGTCAATGAAAGAACAATTTGCCTTTCACTTTTTGTCACACTTTGGTCACATTCAACCACATCATTTTCCAACCAAACCAAACCAACCAAACCTTTTTCAGACCACAAAACATTATCATAAAACATTCACACTAGTTTCTATGGACACCAATACACATGGAAACAATCGACCACACAATTTATGTTAAGCATAAACCAATACTTGCTGAAGCATAAATAGACCTCAATTCATTTTTAACATACATCCATCACAAATATGGAAAATTTCTAGGGATGAAAGACCCCTCCACCAATGTTACAGAATACACCATCACACAATATGGAAAAGGCTGTAACATCATCTTATCTTCATCATTTCAACACATGACCAAACCAATCATCAACCAAATTATCAACTAGGCTGAACTACATTGGTCTGAGGCCCTAAGACCGGGGCTATGTAGGCAGCACTCAGTTGACATGATGTCCTCTGGGGTTAGCTCGACCACCCTCATTTGTTCATCTCCCTGATGGACAAACCCTATCCTCCTTTTGACCATGACCTTGACCTCAACCAAGACCATCGACCACTTTGACCCTCTTCCTCCCTTTTAGGGAGAACTACATTGGCCTGAGGCCCTTCACAAAGGGGCTATGTAGGCAGTACTCAGTCTTCTGGGGTTAACTCAGCCACATTCCTTCGTCCATCCATCCACCTTGACCAATGACCTTGGAGACCACGACTATCTCTTCAGACTCTGACCACTTCCAAGACAAACATTGCCTTGGTTGTTTTTGCATGTATGCTACCTCACAAATGGTTAGCAAAATTGTCTGCAACCCATATTTTGACCTTCACAAGTATAGGATCGCAAGCCGGTTGATCCCCACTACTTGTGACATTTTCGTGTTTCCAAGAGCACTTCCTGAGCCTAGGATACCTAGAACACGATGACCATTGGAGCTTTAGCTTAGATTGAATGACTCGATCAGCTACGACCAAATGCTGGGGCCTGATTATTTCAATTTTGGCACTCCTCGACCTTTGACCTGCAACAATTTGACCTGACCATCTCGTGAAGTGGTATACGTGCAATCACGACTATTGTAGCGTTTCTCACTCCATCTTCACCATCTTCATCCACTCTCTGTCAAATCGGCACCCGACTTCAAGTTCCCTTCCCTCGACTCCCACTTTGAGGGGGAATACCTCATCCATAATTGGGGCAACCAACCCTCCTATTTTTGTCTCGTAGTTCACTTGAACAACCAATAGGAAAAAATCAACCTTATCCCATACCTGGGGCAATCAACTCCTATTTTTGTCTTGCAGTTCATCATGAACAACCAAAAAGACAAAAAGGGGCAAATGTAGACACCAAAATCATGTCTACTCCCTAGGTTGACTCTCCCCCTTAGTCCCCTTGGTCCCTTTCCAATCTTAACCACTCCTAACCTATGTCTTATTAATTTAAAATAATTATCTTATTTTAAATTAATAATTCTCTCTCTCCCCTTGCCACCTCATCCATGCCACCTCTCCTCTCTTTGGATTCTTTGCCCTTGGATACCCTCATTTATCACCCTATGACCTATTCCAACTTCCCCTCCACTACCCCTTGCCAAGTCTTAAATGATTTAAGACCCCATTTCCCTTATCCCACTTATTTCCCATGCCGATTAATTTACCTTTGACTATTTCTTCCCCCAACCTGCTGACCCGATAGTTGGTAAAATGGATAAAAGGCTATTTTTAGCCTTTTTCCTACCTTTCAACCACCGGCGTCGTTCAACTATCGACCGACGTCAGTGATTTTGCCAGCGTCAGTTTTCTTTATAACTGCATTCCACCTCTAGAGTGTGAATACGGTTTTCCAATCTCTGCATCCGTTCTCTCAATCTTTGAATCTGCTCCTTCAACCTTCAATCATCCACCTTTTGACCTTCAACAATCAGCCAATCTTCCAGTCTCCAATCCACCAGACCTCTCACTCTCTCTCTCATAGGGCTTCTGCACCAGCTACAGCAATAGCAGGGACTCTACATCAGTCTTCTATAACAATAATAGGACTTCCACACCAGCAGCTTCAGCAATAGGTACAACCAGTCTGCAACATTCCTTCTCTAGTAGGTATGAGGTACGTATTTGCTACTATTTTCATTTTAGTATTTTCTTTTAAATCTATCTATTATTCAGCCAACCCAGACTTGACTCCCTCCTAGAAAGGCTGAGAGGCCTTCCCATATCCTTACCACCTCTATCCCCCTTTTCAAAACATACACTCTGTCCACTGTCCCTGCAACTCTGCCCAGACCCTTGCACAGACCATTAACAAGGCCCAAACTCCTCAGACTCATCTACAGCCCTGAAACCCATCCAAACTTGACTAGACCTCATCCAAAGACTACTACCCCGACCGATGCCAGCCACAGAGACCACTACCTTCACCGACGTTGGCAGACTAACCGACGTCGGCAGAACTTGACAACCAATGTCGGCAGACTAACCGATGTCAATGACTGTGACCAGGCCGATAGCAGCATTCAGGTAAGCATTTGCTTTTATTTCTATTTCAGTCTTTTATCATTCTGCCTTTTATTAGACATTATTTTTATCAATCAGTGGGTTGACATCCCTTAAAGAAGTCTTTATACTTCTGGGATCAAGCTTTTGCTTGGCAACCCACCATCTCCTCATCTAATGCCTTCTTTGTTTTAGTCTCTTTCTTTTGTAGGTGTCATCCTCCACAACCAAAGAGGATTTCCTGCTATCGTCTGAATTTGGTGCGCAAGTCCACATCTGGGTACGTACAAACCCTCATCCATTCTTCTTAGTTTCTCATTTTCCTTTCTGAATGTGAAAAGTGAAATGTTGTTTAGAAACATCACTCACCCACAAGTGAAGGCAGACTTGAACCTCACCTCACCCAATAGTAGCTCTCGTACTAAACCAAAGAAGGCTGCTAAACTACATTAGAGAACTCCTCCCCCACCATCATCATCACCCTCTATTTTGGGCCCACACTCTTCCACCTTAATAGGAGTGCTTCCTAATCCAACACCTATCAAAAACAAAAACAAATCGCCTCCATTATCCCCTTTACCCATCAAACACATACTTCCTCCAAAACATCCAACACCTCTCATTAAGCAAGTGCCATCTACTCATGTGGCTTCACAGCCAACCAAAAAGATGATACGACAAACTCCCCAAACAACTCTTAAAAAGAAGTTGTCAACACCTACTACAACACATGCAGACCCATTAAATGGTTCTTATGCGTTGATGTTATGTCGATTGTTGCAGTCATCTAGCATCACTCTCCCGCTTATTAAACCATATCAACCTCTCAGCTCAAAACCATCTTGGTTTGATAACACTAAAATATGCTAGTATCATCGCACACCTGGGCATGATACTGAGCATTGTTGTGCCCTTAAGGCTATCATTCATCAACACCTAAAAAAGGACACCCCTCACATTGAGGCTTCTTCTGACCACTTTTCTGACCAATCATCGACACCATCACACACCTCCCAAACTTCTTCACCCAAATCAAGATCCCCATACAAGACTATGGTCCCGTTACCACCATCCACTCCTTTATTCAAAATCAACACAATTGATGTGGCCACTAGGCCCCAAGCTGTGAGTTTGACATATCCATTATTCGTGAAGACCTCTCAACCAACACAACCCAAGATTTCTATCTTGGGCACATCTCGACCATCATCTCTGGGGGAAATTCTTCCTAACCTCTCAATTCCACATGACATTTGGTATAAGCGACTTATGGACTATTTGACACATTTTATCATACCTCCCAATCTCTCTAGCAATGGATGGTGGGCTTTTATCAAAAGCACTGCTCGCTACACCTTGTTGGGGGGACATCTCTACAAACAAGGTCAAGACGGCCTCCTTATCCAATGCCTAACAACCACTGAAACATCCCATGTCATCAAACAAGTCCATGACAGGACTTGTGGGGGACACTTTAGTGGTAACTCGGTTGCCAAATGCATCCTTTGTCTGGGCTATTATTGGCCCACTATCAACCAAGACTACAATAACTATGTTCAACATTGCACCAAATGCCAATATCATACTAACTGACTTCATGACCAACATCGACCAAAACCTGCCTACAACAACTACCAACATGTGACCAATTTGGAACGAAGCAAATGAGGCAAGTTTGCTCTTAATTGACTCGGACCTTACATCAACACACAAGCATGGATTAGAGACTTATCGTCTATCTTCTTTTGAAGGCCAGCTAGAACTTGAGCCCCTTTTATGCCTTACATCTTCGACCATTTTATTATTAGTGAAGTAATCATTCACTGGGCATTTAACTTGAGCTCATCCCTTGAGCAACCCCCATCATCATCATTCCTATTCCTTTTAACCCTTTTTCCCTACATTAGTCAGCCCTTTTGTCAAGCATGAATGCTTTGTCCTAATAAAAGGGAAACCTTTAAACCTCTATAGTCTAGTCCATGACTAAAACTTCAGTCAATAAAATCATAAAATTAGGACGCCTATTCAAAGGTCATAAACTATAAATGTAGACTGCTCCCTTGAAGGACAGCTACATCATTGCTGTAATTAATAGACTGCTCCCTTGAAGGATAGCTATTCACAGACATCCAAACATACAACAAGCAAAATATAGACCACTCCCTCGAAGGATGGATATGACCAACTTTTGCTACATACGCAACACAACATGACCATAAAACACAACAATATCCCCAAGTGGACTTCCTGCATTGACCAGTCCCACCAAAAAAAAATGACTGACAAATTATTAAATCATGGACTTGTCTATAGACGTTCTCAGGGTCACCTATAAAAGGGGCAAAGTTGTTCCTGCCAAAAAAGGTTACCCCATCCTGACATCTCACACAATCATGCCTATCACCCAACATACTCAAGGGATTTTGAGCTCACTTAATGTCAAGTGATTCGAATACTTCTCTAACACTAATCAATGGTCAACGACATAATGCATGAACAGAGCTTTTGTTTCCAAAAACCCTTATCTATGCCATCATTATAGTCCTTGTCAATGAAAGAGCAATGCACCTTTCACTTCTTATACATCTTGGTCACATCCAACCAAACCAAACCAAACTTTTTTTAGACCACTAACATGACTTAGCCCGTTCACACTAGTTTCTATGGAAAACAATACACATGGAAACTATCGACCACACACAACCAATGTTATAGAATACACCATCACACAATATGGAAAAGGTTATAACATCATCTACACTTCATTTTTAGCATACACCATCACCAATATGGAAAATTGCTAGGGATGAAAGACCACATCACCAATGTTATAGAATACACTATCACATAATATGGAAAAGGCTGTAACATCATCATATCTTCATCATTTTAAGCATGTACCATCACACATATGAGAAATGCTGACATCTCTAACCTGACCAACTATCGACCACTTAGACCCTTTTTCTGAACTACATTGGTCTGATGCCCCTTACAATAGGGGCTATGTAGGTAACACTTAGTCTTTTGAGGTTAGCTCAGCCATTCCCTCATTCATCTCCCTAATGACGATGGCCATTTCATTCGTCCATCTACCTGACGGACCAACCATCTAACCTTTAACCAAAGCATGACCAATCAACCAGCCCTGACACTGTAGAATTCACTTTTGACTTCTCATGGGGCACACTAGAGATCACATACATCTCCCTGACCACATCAAACAACACTTGAGATCACTTATATCTCAGTGCGACTTGACCCATGACTATGGAGATTACACCTATCTCCTCTGACCATGACTACTTTTGAGACAACTCTACCTTAGTTGTTTTGATTGTATGTATGCTACCTCACAAATAAATAGCAAAATTGTGTGCACCTCATATTATGACCCTCACAAGTATTGGATCACGCTCCAATTGATCCCCACTACTTGTGAAATTTTTGTGTTTTCTAAGAGCACTTCCTGAGCCCAAGATACTTGGAACATGATGACCATTGGAGCTACATCTTTGATCATTTAACCTAATCAGCTACGACTAAATGCTAGGGACCGGTTATTTTGATTTTAGCACTCCTCGACCTTTGACTGCGATAATTTGACCTATCTGTCACATGAAGTGGTGTACGCGCAATCCTAACTATTACAGCATTCACACTCAAACTTCACCATAACCCATCCACTACCTATCAAATCAGCAACCGATATTAGGTTAGCTTCCCTCAACTCCTGCTTTGAGGGGGAATACCTCATCACCATACTTGGGGCATCTACTCTTATTTTTGTCTTGCAATTCATCCAGAACAACCAACAAGACAAAAAGGGGCAAATATAGACACCTAAAATGTGTTGACTCTCCCTTGGTCCCCTCCTTAACCCTTACACATCTTATTAATTTAAAATACATTACTTATTTTAAATTATGACATCACCCTTGACACCTCACCGTGGACACATCACCTTGGACACCTTGCCCTTAGACCTTTTCTCACCCCATGACTCACCTAAGACCTATTCTTACTTCTCCCTAACCTCCTAACTAACTCTCATGCGTATTTATCCCAACCTTTGACCATTCTCCAATGGACGATGCACTTGGCAGATGGAGAATGGGCTGTTAAGCCCTTTTACTAGTTCTCTACCCACCGACATTGGTCAATTGTTGGCCGATGCCGGTGGGATCGCTGATGTCAACTACATAAACTAATGTCTAACACAGAGTTAAGCTCTTAGACTCATCTAATCACCCTTGAGCTCTTATCAATCATTTTTGGGACTCTCGCTTGTTGGGATCTAGCTCGCTTTCTCTTCCTCTCAGAATCTGAGACATCAATAGGCATTAGACTTCAACTAATGCTCCCTTGGCCATAGAGACTATACACCAGTCGCTCTAGATTGGACTGAAGCATTACACAGCGACCTAGACATCAACTGTAATAGGCACAAGCATTCAACACCTTGGTTCTTCATCTCACCAGAGCTAAGTATTTCTTTTGCCCTTTCATTTTAGTAATTTAGAAAGCATTAGTAATTATACTATTTTTAAATACTATCAACCAGACCAGACCTGACCTTCAACTAGACCCAACTTCTTCCAGGGAGAGGTTGAAAAGCCTTCCTCTCACCCTTACCCTTTTTGAGAACCTAGCCTCTATCTTTGTCATTTTGCAGACCTTATTTGTCTCCCTACAACCTTGCACAGACCCAGACTCCTTCCAGACCCTTTTGTTGACCACAAACCCGTCCAAAACCCATCTAAGGCCATTGCCCTGACCAACATAGACCACTACCCTTACCGATGCCAACATCGTAACTGACATTGGCAACATTGACCAATCGATGATGGCAGACTAACCGACATTGGCAACTGTGATAGACCGATAGTAGAATACAGGTACGCATTACCTCTATTTCTTTTGTTTAGTCTTTCATTATTTCTTTTCTAGCATCAATCTTTTTGTCAATAAGTGGACTGTCATCCCTCAAGGAAGTCTTTGCACTTTTGGGACCGAGCAATCGCTTGGCAGTCCACCATATTTGTCTCTAACATTTTTCTGTTTAGTCTTATTCTCTTTATAGGTGTCATCCTCCACAACCAAAGAGGAACTCCTTCAATCCTCTAGATACGGTGCGCAAATTCATTCGGGTATCATCTAACCCTTGACCATTATCTCAGTTTCTTATTTATTTTGAGTATTAAATAACAAAAAATGAGTAGAAATAGTACTTGGTATTAAGGAATGAATTATAGTTATTGGGTTGGAAATAGAACTTGTTGATGACTGGTTGTACCCTATATTATGGAGTGTATATGTTGTTGTCCAAATGCTTGTTGTTAAAATTGTTGCATGGTTAGTACTTGTTTGGAGTATGGTATTTTGTGGGTGAAATACACTGACTATCTACTAATTACCTATTGTGTATTTGGCACTTGGCATTGTTGAATACTTTTTGCCTACCAAATATCTATTTTTGTCCAACTACAATATTTTGTTGACTAGTAATATTATGTTATTAGTTAAACCCTATTTGGGATGGAACATTTACCACTTGTTATGGTGATACATTTGTCTATGTTGGATGTTGTAGAATGTTAGTATCTACCTATTGGGGTTGGAGTAATATTCACCACCTGTTAAGGTGGAGGATTGGTCTATTTTTGACTTTTTTCCCCCTATTCTGTGTTCATGAAAGCAACAAGTTAAGGGGGAGTAGTTGTGTGTTTCACTTATAAGCTTGGCATTCCTACCTCCTATTATGAACTAATCATAATGTTTATTGGAACCTATTGTGAATTGGTCCTTTGAATATTTGAATTAGCCTAGTTTGAGTTAGGGTACACCTATACGTTACCTATCATGTTTTTTTATAAAGGTATTTAGTCTATGATATGGTTTGTTCTTGAGTTATAGGAAAATGAAATATGTCCACAACATTCATTTTTTGAACAAATAGATCTATGGTTGGGTTAGCATAACTTGATGATTCAATTTATATCCCCATGAAAGGAGCTAACTCTATTAATGGCATATTAGAAATCATCATGGCATTCAAATTTCTAGCCAAGTTGAGGTATGTTTGGTATGCCTATTGCCTTTACGTTATTTGGTCAATAATGTGACCCTTTCCTTTCACTGATGTAGTTAATTATAAGTTGTACATTAGTATTAGAGCCTGAATTTAGATAGATGAGTCTTGTTCAAATTTTTTGACTCGAGGCCTATTACTAGACACACACACCAAGCTAGGTAAATTCTTGTGAATAAATTTTGAAGGAAACTTAGCATCTACCTCCACTGCTTTAACAAGGATTTTGTCCCTATTTTCTAAGAGATGGAGATCAAACAAGAATGGATCATAACTTGTTCTATTCAATGGATTTATGTAATATGACATTTGTTTTTGTTGAACTTATTATATAAAACTTGGCACATTTTCTAGGTATTGGGTTATCTAGTCTTGTTCTTGCCCTAGATATGAAGGTATCTTGAAAATATTATGTGCCAAAGGATATTGGATTTTTTTGACATAGTTATTATCATATGAGGGATATGGATCCATCACATAAGCTACTTCCTCTTCATAAGGCTCATGAATAAATGCATTACTTGTGATAATATTCTCATAATCTAGATTATACATGGTCCCGCTATGTGTATAATGAGGCATGTTGGAATCAAGTGTCTCACAAAAGGTTGGTCTAATGTTTTAAATATCTTTAAACTTGGCTTAGAATGGAAACTTGGTATACTTTTGCAAATGGCTAAAAATTGGTTTAAAAAATATCTCTTCTTGAAAACTAACAATTAGAGCTTCATCTAAATTATCATTAAAACTCTAAGGTCTTTTCAACAAACTGTCAATGAGAGATAAACATGGATTTTGGATTTGGAAAATGTTCTAAACAAACTCAAATCTTGTAACATGGCACATGATATTTCAACTAAGAAAAAAAACTAAGGTCTAGAAGTAGGCACATGAAATAGGTCCTAGAAACTAGGTCTTAGAAACAAACTTGATCCAGGCAAAGTGAAATCAATCTTGAAAACAAACTTTAACTAGGTTTTTAGAAACAAAATCAATCTAGGCTTGTGAATTTTGAAACACTCTTAAGTCTAAGGTTTCTATTTTGAAATTAATAGCACACCTGGTCTCTAGGAAAAGGTATTTAAAAATCAAACTAAAAATTGATCCAAGTTGCAAAATCTAAACACATAAAGGTGAATACTTCAAGCCCAAGTTATAAACAAGACTCAAGCATAAACCAATCATTTTTAGATCTAAACTTGGAAAAATGGGTTTTGAATGATATTTTGAAAGACTTGGATGAACAAAGATCTAGACTAAAACTAACATGCTAACAATGTTTTGTCTAAAAATAAAGGCAAAATTGGTCTTGGTCTTAGATTGAGTTATGGGAAATGGCATGAATGATTTCTAAAACATAACTCTTCTTTCTAAATTGTTGTATGCAACATATGTCTATTTACTTTTTTTTTTTAATTTTGGAAAAGTAACTTTTAGACTAAAATAACATACACAAGTAAAATAAAAGGTTACACTTAAGTGTGTGCTCTTATTCTAAAATTGAAATAAGGTATGTAATGTATCCACCAAAGTTTCCATGGATATACCAGTCTTGAAAGGAATTAAGTGTTAATCTAATAAAGAAAAGAGTGCATTTAGGTAGATTTTTTAATCCCCCCTTTATCTCAAGAACTAGTACGTGGTAAGAAACTTAGAGTGTCGATGTAATATACCTAAAGAGGGGAATATAGTGCATAATAGGGGTAGAATAGTAGCATAACTAGTAGAATAGTGAATAGTAGTGAATAGTAATGAATAATAGTTTAGTACCACATGCATAAGAATGAGGATTTGGGTAAATGAGAACTAGTCTAAATAAAGGGGAATAGCTTAGTGTTAAGGCATCCTAGTAAATATAAATCAATTAGAGCAATGCTTGGATAAGGAGGAATCCCCTTCGAAGTGGCAAGTGATTGTGGAGTTATTCCTTCCTACCAAAAAGGAATATTATAATTTATATTATCATATATGTAGTTTATTATGTTTATGAGTCTAGAGGTTCTTAAAATTTAGTATCATAGCTCTTTCTAGGGCCATTTTCATGTATTTTTTGTGCATTGTAGGAAGGTAACTAAGTTATTTTTTTTGATTCTATGCACCGTATGCTCTCACCTTGCCTTAATGGGATCCTGGTGATTAGAAATTAGATGGAAATTTTGGTTTAGGTTTTCATCAAATAATAATTTGTTTACTATTTTGAGTTATGAGATTCTTCTATCTAGATAGGTTTATAAAGGTGTGTAATAAATTCAAGTTTCCAGGAGAATTTCTTCTTTGTGTGTTTTTGCAAGCATATTTTAGAGCTTCATGGAGTAAGTATGAGTTCTCCATTACATATTAGGTGTCTAAAAACATTTTATATTTGCCCCTCATCTTGTCCTAGTTATAATTTGAGACTAGCTTTGTCATTTATTTGTAGATTCAAGTGCATATTTGTGTTTTTGTCCTAAAAAACACTTGACTAGTATTATGTTTACAACTCTTTAATAGTAAACAATCACATCAAACCATTTTGGGTTTTGTTCGCCTCTTTTCTAAATTTGTAGGAAATTTTAAAGTTATGAAATTTAATTTCATATTATGAAACTTATTGTAATTTTAGTGATTACTACTATGTAAAATTTAGAGAGAGAGAGAGAGAGAGAGAGAGAGAGAGAGAGAGAGAGAGAAAGAGAGAGAGAGAGAGAGAGAGAGAGAGAGAGAGAATGTGATTTATGGAAGTCTAAGTGTAGGACATATTTTTAATTGAAACCAACATCCACTCATTTATAATCAAGGGGTTTCAATTTTTATTTGGATCTCATATCACATTCTCCTTCAATAAACTTCAAGAAATCAATACAGTACAAGATTATCAACTTAAACTTGAAAAACTAGCCAATCAAACTATCAACCAATCTAATGCTTTGTTCAAAAATTTCTTCATCAACAGACTCCATGAAGATAATCAAGTAGCGGTTAACATGTTCAAAACTCACACTATGATGGAAGGTATAGGATTAGATAATCTCATTAAAGACCACATAAACTAATAATGTCATAGTGAAACACCCTCCCAACCATATTTATTTGAGAATCCCAAATGCATGACAATGACAGAAACATTGTCTCTTCTTATTGTTGTTTTACCACTTACTATAATGGTGATTGCATGTTCTATATTGGATGATATATACATAAACTCATAAGTGATATGCATATTAATTTTGATAGATTTAATCTACACTCCCATATCTTAACCCAAAATGATGATGACATAGGTACATGGCTCAATTGGGAGACTACCTACACATAATGGCATGAGGATTTAGTTCTTATTATTGAAGACTATGTTATAGACATAACTACATGGATAGATTTTGAGGCTAATTATAGATCTTGGTCTTTTAATTTCAATCACTTAAACCCCAATAATGTTTGAATTGGTAGCAAAAGCAGTTGAGCCTGTTGTTTCCAAAATCAGCTTAGCTCATTTTTTGAAGCAACCCCCTACGAAACTTGTCTGTTTCATCTTTTGTCTCTCTAAGTTCATTTTTCGATATGAATTCTATAATTCATTTTTGTCTTGGTTGGATCGGGGAGTGGTTACTATCCCGTCAAGGCAAAGTTTTCCCTTCCCCTTTTCTTTTTCTCCTCCTTCCGGAGTTGGTCTCTTTTTGTCTTTCCCTGCAAGGGCGGCGAATTTCGCCGCCCCTGCACATTCCCTGCAAGGGCGGCAAATTTTGCTGCCCCTGCACTTTCCCTGCAAGGGCAGTGAATTTCGCCACCCCTGCACTTTCCCTGCAAGGGTGGTGAATTTTTCCACCCCTGCACTTTCCCTGCAAGGGCGGTGAATTTCACCGCCCCTGCAAAAGAGACCGACTACATGCAAGGGCGGTGATTTTCGCCACCCTTGCACATCTCAATTTCCACACAAGGCATTAATGGCCATGCACGGCTGGTTGTTAGGGTGAGTTTTTCACCCTATATATTCTGATTTGAGCCTCTTTCTTCTCACTGCTTCCTCTTCTCCTCCTACCTCTTGCACCTGAGTGCCCCAAGAGACATTTCAACGCACCAGCTCACGGATCTGACCTTATGGTGTGCGTGTTTTCCAGGTAGGGTTTGTTTTTAGGTTTATTTCTTGTTTTTCTTTCTAGCTTAGTTGTTTTTAGACATTTTTTTTTCTTTCTTCTTCCCCCTTCCTACCCGTGGTTTTTTCCCTCGCAGCCTCATGCGGGCGGCATTTTTTTCCGCCCACGTTTTTCCCATCTTTCGTGCAAAGGCGGCAAAATACGCTGCCCTTCCACGCTACCCTTGTCAAGTGCGGTGGTGGCAAATTTTGCTGCCTCTGCACTTTACTGCTTTCTCCTTGCAAGGGCGGTGATTTTTTCCACCCCTGCATCCTTTTGCAAGGGCGGCGATTTTTGCCGCCCCTGCATTTTTCCTTACATTTTTAGCTAACTCCCAGAATTTTTCTGAGTTGTCCCTTTTGCACTTTTTCTTCCTTGTTCTCTACTCCTTGACCAACTCGGCTTATTTAAGTGACCTCCAATAACCCATGTCACTTAAATTGCGCTCTCCCTCTCTCACTCACTCTCCTTTTGTCTGTGATCATGGCTGCAGCAACTTCAGCGAGCTCCTGTACACCTGCTCCCGTCCAATCAAGATCGTCCCCTATGACAGAAGCATCTCCCTCAAAGGTGAAGATGATGAAATAAAAGTATCAAGGCATCTTTCCACTCACATCAGTCACCTTGAATGTCGATGACATTCGAGATACCGAGATCAGCCACGTGGACATGGCCGAATTCCTGGAGCAAACCAAGGCAACAAATCCCAGCACTGGGATAAAGAGGATTGTTGAGAGCAACATCCACTTGGTGGCCGCCTTTCCTATAGTAGTGCATCATGTGGAATTCATCCTCTAGTGTGCGCACTTTTACAACAAAGAGACCAGATCGGTCTCCGACGCCAGTGGCGGCATGATAATTTGGTTGGACCTCGATTTTATCGACAAAGTTTTCCTATGTCCACCAGCCACCAAAGTAACCCAAATTGACTTCGAAAACATGCAAAAGGAGTATGACAAAGACCCCAAAAAGGCAAAGAAGGTCATAAACCACAAATGGCTAAAGACCCCGAGGACCAGTCTCTCTAGATGGTCGAAAAACTTCTCCAAAAGTGATTTCGTTGAAGAAGTTGGTGACTTAGTCACCCTCCTCAGCAGAATACGGGGCCTCCCATCCTCTTCACAATTTCATGAATAGATGTATCCATTCATTAAGATCATCCTTTAAGGCAAACAAACCATCTTTTGGGGGGAACAGATCAGCAACGCTATCCACAAACAACTGACCAAGGTACAAACCTCCTTCAAATTCTACATGACCTCATACCTGGTCTATATAGCTGCTGCAATGAGATCTTTCCCGTGTTTGACAACAGAGGGAGATAGAAAGATCACCCCGGTCTACTCATACTATCCTTAGCTGACGCTTCAAGGGCCAACACGTCATTTTAGGTGAGTAAATGATGCATTTTTTACTGTATTCTTGTGTCTCTTCGACCCTCAGCTGGAGCAGAAGAGAATATCAGACGAGGCCTGGATGGTGGTGAACGGTTATGGTTGCATGTTCCTCCAGTTCTCTACATTTTGCTATCTTTAGGTAGGTTTATACCAAGGATACCCTTATATGCTCCCCAAATTCCCTTTAGACAGGTTGGTCCTAATGGAGCTTTGCTGACAACTGGCTGTCATGCACGCAAAACAGATGGAACTTAAGAGACCCAGCTTCAAGTTTCCTATCCAGATTGGCAGGTTCTTAGTTGCTACATCAACTAAAGCCAGGATCATGGAAACAAAAATGCAGATGGTTACCATCAAACCATTCAAAAGATGGGAGAAATTTGACTACAGGGGAGTCAGAGAGACGATCCGAAGGAAAACTCAGTTCCATGAGCCCATGATTGAAGATATCTGGGTGGACATGAGGATGGCTGATGAGATAAGAAAGATGGACTATTCCCATCTCACACTAGAGCAGATAGATTACCTTAGGCTTGCAGTGATCCCTTCAGGATTAATTGATGATGGGAATATTGTAAACAACAGATATCTAGCAGAAAAGGTCGCTAGTTACCCTCTCCCTCCAATTAACTAGTCTCAGAAGGAACTGACTTCTCTGAGGAAGAGATTCAAACCAATATTAGCTAACACCAATGATTGGTTAGCAGCCAAAGGGATCACCCTGAAAGAATTCATCACAGGATCAGACGCTGAGTACCAAGTGAAATTGAGAAGGAAGGCAGAAAACCGAACAAAAAACAAAGGTGACGTTCCTTCTCCTTCTAGGCCTCACAAACCTAGAATCATTTTTGTCTCCAAAAAGCCTAAGCCTACACAAGAGCCTGAAATGGAAGCTGAAGGAACCAAAGAACAAAGCCCCGAGGCACAAGCAGCTCAACCCATGAAGACACAGGATCAACCTTCAGAATGAACAAGTGTTGAGTCTCCAATCTCCCCGGGACAAGCGCAGCCGCTCCATAGTGCCTCTCCTTCTCCTCCTCAGTCTCCTGCGGTACCCACTTCTCTTATCTCTCCAATCAGTGTTCCCTCTTCCAGAGCTGCTTCCCCTTTCAGGGTTATTTTTGGTGATCCTCAGGGTCCTTCAGCAGGTTCTCCTCGCTCTTCTGGGTCCATTTCGAGTCTATCATCTCCTTCTTTCAACCTGCCACCAAGCCCCGCACCTGAGCCAGAACCAGTAGTTGATACAGTTTCACCAGTTACTCCAACTATAACTACTGTCATCACCAGTAGTGCAGAAACTGCTACAGTGACACTAGCAGAGGCAACTATGGTTACAACAGGTACTTCTCTCCCGCATTGGATGTCTGCTTTCACACCAAAAAGAAAGAAAATGGCCATCTCCCCAGATGAATTCAATTTTGTCAAGATAGTGCCAGCAAAATCAAGGGCTCCTAAGAGGCCAAAAATCCTCTCCAAGTTGGTCGAAGAAAAGGGGCAAAAATTTCTAAAAATTGCCAAGCCTCCTCAGGATGCAACCCTTGAGGGTTTTGAGATGAGCAGCTATTCCATCTCTCATGTTGAACTTGGCAAAGTTACTCATGAAGGTGCAAAGAGTGATCTTCAGTCAGTGATGGACATTATGGTCGAAAAATTTGATAGAGAGAAGGATATGAAGGATTACTATAAAGCCAAAACGGAGCAGTTAACAACAGTGATCAGAAGATTCACTATCCCGCCTGAAGTAGCGACTCCAGAGGCCTTTTCTGTGGATGATTTAGTCATTCAGAAAGCTGAAAAGACCTATTTAAAGGGGAAAGTAATGGAGGAATATATTGACAAAATGCACAACCAGGGAGTCTCTCTGCTATCAGAGGTTGCGGAAAGAACAGGTAAAATGAAGAGGTTGAAAGCTCAGGTAGATGATTTTGTCTCCCTTGTTTCTCAAAAAATTGATGAATTAGAGAAAGATCTCGACAGATGGAAGGAAATGAAAGATCTAAAAAAGAGTACCCTGATATCTATCGGTGTCATCCCCAACAAAGATTCCTATGTTGAGATCAAGGAGTCAATGATCTTCAGGATTCAGGTACTTAAGGATCTAATTGATGATCTCAAAGCTTTCAAGGAAGCTAGTGATAAAAGTGACCTGAGCCTGTTGAACAAGTTGGAAGAGCTGCCCTGCAACTTAACCTCTAATGGTCATCAGTTCCTTCCAGCAGAAGAAATGATTCAGAATTTTGAAGGGATGATCTGGAAGGATTTTGAAGGAGCGTCTTTCTCAATGACTTCGGTGGACAACATTCTGGATGCTTAGTTAACTTTGGAGAATTTAAAATCCAGGTTAACTGGCCACTCTAAAGCCATCACAGCATTAAAAGACGCACTGATCAAATCAAGGGTCGTCTCCAAGAATGCAGTTGCGTCAGACAACATAGGGATTCAAGCATCGATCACCATGTACGATGCTCATCTGAAGAAGTCCGGCAGCAAGAATTGACTCTCTCTCTCCCTTTCTCTTTTCTTCTATCCTTATGCATTTCTATTTTGTGCAGAATGCATGCAATTTTGTAATATGTAATTACATGTAAATATTTTGGAAAATATCTAAAAGTCAAAGATGAGTCATCTTTGACCAAGATATTTTATATTTTATTATTTTCTATTTTTGAGGATTTTCTCCCTATATATAGTGGAGACCTCATTTGTAAAACTTCTTCTGGAAAATTTAATAGCAAACACTACTGAAATTGAAACAACTTTTGAGACTTTGTGCTCAAATTTATAAATCATGTTTTAATTGAATAAATGAGAAGCAAGTTTATTTCAGACTTTGTGTTGAGATTATCTGTGTTATTTAAGAAATAATTCTTATGTCTTTTTCTTAGTAATATCTTGTTTAACTGATCCTATAAGCAGTGGGTGTGTTTATATTATCTAAAGGCATTTCTAGAGGATAAAAGATAGACTTTGTGTTACTTTTGTCTTTGAGATTCAGTTATATTTTGTAGTTTCAGGTGAAGACTTTGTGCTTCAATTTACTCTATGGTTGTACTTGTTTCGAATCTGTGAAGAAGCTACGGAAGACTTTGTGTTTACGTGAGCGTTCTTGTGACTTTGTTGCTTCAGGTAATCTCTTGCTCTTCATTTGATACCATTCCTGAAAGAAGAGGAGTCTTGTTAGCTTTAGACCAGGAATTTTCCTCTTTTGTCCTTCATACATTACTTCTGAAAAAAGAGAAGTAGATGCTGTTATACCACCCCATGTGTTATTTTTTGCTTAATTATATATATGCTTATAGCACGTAAATATTGATAGGGAACCTCCCCTTGATGAGAAGAGAGATTTACCTCATCCAAATCTGGTAAAGGCACACTCCTCATGGTCTAAATCTCCCTTATGTTGTGGCTGATATCCCCATTTTGCCAATCAGTTAGTTGATGACAAAATATTCCCCCAACAATTTTTGGCGACTCCGCTGGGGAAGCGAATGTGCAGTCTGAAACCTCAAGTTTCAGATTGAATCAGTCCCTACCCTTATCCATTACATAATCTGGCAACTCCATTTCATGTCTTACTCATTATCATTCTAGCCTTACCAGCTACCTCCATTATATTATCTGGTCTACAAAACCAGAGCTACTGGAAAGAATGCACATCTTGGAGCCTCAAGCTTCAACTTGAAGTAGTTTCAGTCCCATTTTTGTTTTAAAAATCGGGCAACCCCATGCTACACTAGAAGTCAGAGATCTAAGGGTGTTGTTGACCCTGTGTTTGAATTAGCGCAACAGAGTAATTTTGATCTATTTCCTTCATCAACCTCTATTCAACGAACTAGGAGTTTTCCTTCTAGCCTTGGCAGATCTCCAACACGAGGTAGGACTCCTTTTCCTGTTGTTAATCGCTGCCTACCTATAAACACTCCACCAAGGTTTGTTATCCCACCTGTTCATCCTCTTATCGTAATGGCTCAAGGCCCATGGGGTAATTCCTTCGGCCCTCTTAATTTAACCCCACCTCTGCATGAACTACCTAGTAGTTCTAGGAAAAAATTTCCTAAATTTTTTGGTGATGGAAAGGTTCATCCCGATGAGCATATTGCTGCTTTCTCCATAGCATGTGGTGTAATAGGGGTCAAATTTGAAGATGTGGTAGTAAGACTCTTTGTGGAAACTTTACAAGGAGCTGTCGCGGATTGGTTTTTTTACCTGCAGGCTGGATCAGTGACAAGCTGGGATACGCTCAAGTCCAAATTTGAAGCTAGATTTAAACCCGCTGAGGATGTGCATGCTTTGTTGGCACAGCTGACACAATTAAAGAAAGAATCCTAGAAACCCATGAGGGATTTCATAGCCAAATTCAACAAATTGAAGAATCGAATTCCGACTGTAGCTCAACCCACGTCGAAAAATCTCAAATGCTTTTTCATCAACTCACAACTTCCCGAAGTAAGTTTTCTATTGAGACAAGCTAGCCCTATGGACCTAGCCTTGGCTCAAGGTTTGGCTACCAAGATTGAAGACGATCTTATCCTGGCAGGCAAGATCAGGAAAGATTCTGGTAAAAATAAATTCCCCTCACCTGCTGAAAGCTCTTCCACAGGCACTATAGATCCTATGGTGCAAAAATTAACAAACGAACTGATAGCTTTGAAAAGACAAATTGCCCAAGGTACGCCTACTCCTACCTATCAAGATGCACCCAGGAGGACATTCCAGAATCAACAATATCAAAGTAATACTACCCGAACCCAAGGGCAATCAAATCGCCTACCTCCTCCTTCAGGAAGATTAGCTATTGAAGCAACACTTGCCAATTCAGCGGTCAGATACCTGGAGGCTGAACACGACAACTCCTTTCAACCACAGCTAGATCAATCAGAAAATGCTAACCTCTTTGATGAACAGGATGAAGAATTAGTGGGCGATTCCAATATCGGTTTCTTGGATTACCAAGATGAAGCTGGGAGTAAAGGGGAAGATTCAGAGGAAACTTACGCTGTTTTTACCAGATCTCAAAATCAGTCAGCTTCACATACTGACAAAAGAAAGGCAGATGAGGAGCAACCCTGGCCAACAGTTTTTATTGCCAAACACGGGACTCCATTACCTCCACCATCAAAAGAGCAGGTAACTCATAAAAAAGTAAGTACTCCCAATCACCCAATATCCCCCTCTTCTGCTACTCAGGCCAGTGGAGTGCCTGCCAAAACCTCTGATGATGGAATCTCTTTTTCTATTGCAACTTCTTTTCAATCATTTGATATAATTGATCATGCTAGAAAGACTAAGATTCAGATGACAGAGGTTGAGTATTTGAGAGCCAACCCAGAACGGTTTGATAGGTTAGCAGAGTATGTTAAAAATAAAGCTGTCTCTGTAGGACAAGACTCTTTGAAAGTTGTTCCTAATCTCTCCAAAGACCAACCAGCCCAAAACAATCTGGTTGTGACTCCTCCTATCGCTCTCAGAAAAATAGAACCTTTCTATGTTTCCCTGCTTATAAATGGTTACAAACTAAGTAATTGTATTATAGACTCTGGGGCTTCAGATAATGTTATGCCTGCAAAAGTGGTAGATTCTCTCAGCCTAACTTTGACCAAAACTTTTGGGAGGTGTTTTTCCATGAAAAACAAACAGGTTCCCCTCCTTGGCCAAATAAAAGATGCCCAATACGCCTTTGCGGCTTTTCCAAAAAAGCGAATAAAAATGACGGTTCTAGTAGCCAATGTTCCAGCATCTTACGGCATCCTGCTTGGGCAGAATTTCTATAAGGATGTTGGGGGCGAGTTAAGCATGGACCTATCAGAAGCAAGGATTCCAGTTCAAGGCGTCATGAAAAAATTGCTTCCTGAAAAAGAAGCCAGGTATGTAGTTACCCGTTTCGCAGCACCTGAAGCTCAGATTTTATTTGAGTCATTAGGCATGGGCACTTATTTCTTATCCACAGACGAGATCCATGGTGCATTAAATAAAACTTACGTGTGATGATTTGGTTTTGGTTTCAGCTGACGTGAAGGGTGGAATGCCCAAGCAAAATGAACACATAAAACAACCCTTTCCCCAAAATGGAAAAGTTTTTATTGAAAAAGCAATACCTGATGAGCTATGGACTTTGGAGTTCGACGGCAGTTGCTCTTCTACTGGATTAGGAGCAGGAGTTGTGTTGGTATCCCCTCAGGGAGAAATTACTCCTTTTTCTTACAAATTGTAATTCAACAATACTAATAACACAACCAAATACGAATCCCTATTTCTTGGACTATAGGCTGCTAAAGAAAAGGGCGTTAGAAAACTCCACACTAAAGGAGACACTGAGTTGATAGTCTGTCAGGTAAGGAACCTCTATCAAACCAAGAATGAGAGGTTGCGCCATTACCACAATCTAGTATGGGATCAGATCAAAAATTTTGACGCCTTCAATATCTCCGCCGTTCTGAGGGAATTCAATGATCGAGCAGATGCATTGGCTGTCTCTGCCACCCTCTTGATTCCCCACCTGGATTTTAAGGAAGATAAATATACTATTGAGCTAGTTTTCCGACCAAGTGTACCAGACAATGTCGACCACTGGCAAGTGTTTAACAATGATGATCAAATCATCACCTTCTTGGAGCAAAAGGACACTTTCAAGCAACTGTGTTTTGAAGGTAGTGAGCCCCGAGAGTGCGGACTAACCCTTGAAATCCAGACCAATACAGGTGAAGATTTTCTATAGCTCAAGGGGAATAAAATTCCCAAAGGTTTGGTTTCCCTAGAGAAGTTGTTTGATGACCATGACAGGTTTGTCAAATAACAACGAACAGATTCAAATTCTTCTCAAGATTTTGATCAAGTCAACTTGGGGACCAAGCACAACCCTAAGATGGTAAACATTGGGAAATGCTGCACTTCCAAAGAAAGGTTTGAGCTTGCTAGTTTACTCTGTCAATATAGGGATGTGTTGGCTTACTCTTACAATGACTTGAAATCTCTCAGGCCACACGACATCCATCATGACATCCCCCTGAAAGCCAACTCTGTGCCTTACAAACAAAAATCTAGGCAATATAATCCAAAAATCTTAGGTACTATTTTAGCTGAGATACAAAAGATGCTAGATGCTCGGATAATTTTTCCGATCCATCACTCAACATGGGTTGCTAATATAGTACCCGTTAGAAATAAAAATGGTGAGATTCGAATCTGTGTAGATTTCAGAAACTTGAATTAGTTGTCCTTAAAAGATAACTACCCCCTCCCCATTATGGATCAAGTCTTACAGATGGTAACAGGTTTAGAAATGTTATCAATGCTTGACAGTTTTTTGGGTTATAATCAAGTTGAGGTCGGGAAAGCAGATCAACACAAGATAGCGTTCACCACACCCTGGGGCACTTTTGCTTACCGCAAGATGCCGTTCGGTGTAATAAATGCAGGTGCCACTTTTCAAAGGGCCATGGATCTCGCTTTTGAAGATGTAATGGGAAAATTCATTTTAGTATACCTAGATGATCTGACAGTATTTTCAAAATGGCGTTCTGAGCATGTTCACCATTTGCAAAAGGTACTGGAACGCTGCCGTCAAAACGGCATCTCGTTAAACCCAAAGAAATCCATCTTCGGAGTAACGGAAGGGAAACTTCTTGGACACATAGTGTCCTGAGAAGGCATCAAAATTGATTCAGAAAGAGTTAGCTCCATCCAGGAACTTACTCTGCCTACCAACAAGACCGCAGTTCACTCTTTCTTTAGAAAGGTGAATTTCCTTAGGAGATTCATTCTGGAATTCACCGAGAAAACCCATCACATTGTCAACATGATGAAGAGCAATGCCACATTTAGGTTGACTACCGAGGGCAAATCAGCATTCAAAAAAATTAAAGAAGCAATTGCTCATGCACCAGTCTTGGTCTGTCCAGACTATACTAAAGGTTTCAAGATATATAGTTATGCCTCTGAGCATACACTATTAGCTATTTTGGTTCAACCCAATTCAGAAAATGCAGAATCTCCTATTTCATTCATGAGTTGCCCACTAAAAAATCATGAATTGAAATATTCCCTTATGGAGAAACATGCATACACCATGGTCAAGGCTGTCAAACATTTCAGGTTTTATATCCTGAATTCTTACACCAAAGTTCTCGTGCCAGATACAACAATAAAATCTATTTTGACTCAGCAAGAGTTCGGTACAAAGAGAGGTAACTGGATTTCCAAAACTTAGGAATTCGATCTGGACATTAAACCAACCAAGCTTGTACAAGGAAGGGGTCTCTGCCAATTGATCACCAACAACATTCCAGACAGATTAAAAAGCGAAGAACAAGATATCAAAAGCGTGCCCGTAGTTCTCTTTGTCACCACTACTGATGAGTGGTATTCTAACATTGCTCATTTCCTAACATATGGCGAGTGTCCTGCTCATCTTTCTTTTAAAGAAAAATGGAATGTTAAATTGAAAGCAGTTGGTTATGTTCTGTGGGACAATGGTCTTTATAAGAGAAACCTGGACGGGGCATTTCTCTGTTGTGTTGACAAAACTCAACAAAGAAGACTTTTAAAATCTTTCCACAATTTGGCTTGTGGAGGACATTTCTCCGCATCGGTGATGGCACACAAGATCTTATGAGCAAGGTACTATTGGCCCATGCTTTTTTAGGATGCTTACAAATGGGTGCATAAGTGTGAGCTGTGTCAGCAATTCATTAGATAGCCTAAGCTGCCTGCTTTGCCCCTCAACACAGTTGTGATCGAGGAACCATTTCAGTAATGGGGTGTTGATTTCATTGGTGCAGTTAACCCGTCTTCAAGTGCCAGACATGATTATGTCCTCACCATGATGGATTATTTTACTAAATGGGTGGAGGCCATACCAACCAAGCATGCTACATCTGAAGTAGTATGCAGCTTCCTCAAAGAAAATATCATCTCCAGGTTTGGGGTTCCACTAAAAATTGTGACGGATAATGCGGCCTATTTTTCGTCACACAAAATCACTCAATTTTGTTTCCATTATGGGATTACCTTGTCTCACACTTCATATTATTTCCCTCAAGGAAATGGACAAGCAGAATTGAGCAACAAAAACTTGGTCACCATTATCAGGAAGTTGGTGGACGACAATCAGAGAACATGGCACAAAGCTTTGTATGACGCTTTATGGGCCAACAGGATAACACCCAAAAGAGCTATAGGTATGTCACCTTTCCAACTCCTATATAGACGAAATGCAAAAATTCCCATCACCCTTGAAATACCAGCACTCAGATTAACCAGAGCAATCGAAGACTCAACCTTTGAAAGCTCAGTTGACAAGCGAATCATGTTACTGATCGAGCTGAACGAACAACGAGTTATGGTGGTGGATCGGATCAAGGAACATCAGGACCGGGTGAAAGCACTTTTTGATAAAAAAGCTAGAACGCGTGAGTTCCAAGTTAGAGATCAAGTCTTGTTATGGGACAAGCGACGTGAACCAAAAGGGATGCACGGCAAATTTAACTCCCTGTGGAGGGGTCCGTTCACCATTCGGCAGCTCTGTGGTGAGGTCAGCTTTTTGCTGGAGTATAAAGATGAACATCGTTTACACTACCTCATAATGGGCAGCATCTAAAGCTTTTCAACCCTTGAAGCTCGGATGAGTCCATTTGTAAAATATGTACAGTTCTTATGTTTTGTCTATTTTTCTTTCTCATTTTTTGCTCGACTCCGTAGCCTAATGGCTGGGATGAAGGCACTTAGAGACTGGTTTTTTGCTTCTGCTTATCATTTCGACAAGCAGAAGTTCTCCAACAGGAGCCAACTGTTGTTTTCAAAATCAGCTTAGCTCATTTTTTGAAGCAACCCCCTACGAAACTTGTCCATTTCATCTTTTGTCTCTCTAAGTTTATTTTTCGATACGAATTCTATAATTTGTTTTCGTCTTGGTCAGATCGGGGAGTGGTTACTATCCCATCAAGGCCAAGTTTTCCCTTCCCCTTTTTTTTTCTCTTCCTTCCAGAGTTGGTCTCTTTTTGTCTTTCAGTGCAACGGCAGCGAATTTCGCTGCCCTTGCACATTCCTTGCAAGGGCAGCAAATTTTGCCACCCCTGCACTTTCCCTGCAAGGGCAGAAAATTTTGCCGCCCCTGCACATTCCCTGCAAGGGCGGTGAATTTCGCCGCCCCTGCACTTTCCCTGCAAGGGCGGCAAATTTTGCCGCCCCTACACTTTTCCTGCAAGGGCGGCAAATTTTGCCGCCCCTGCACTTTCCCTGCAAGGGCGATGAATTTTGCCACCCCTGCAAAAGAGACCGACTACATGCAAGAGCGGCAATTTTTGCCACCCTTGCACGTCTCAATTTCCATGTAAGGCATTAATGGCCACGCACGGCGGGTTGTTGAGGTGATTTTTTCACTCTATATATTCTGATTTGAGCCTCTTTCTTCTCACTACTTCCTCTTCTCCTCCTACCTCTTACACCTGAGTACCCCAAGAGACATTTTGACGCACCAACTCGCAGATCCGATCTCGTGGCGCGCGTATTTTCTAGGTAGGGTTTGTTTTTAGGTTTATTTCTTATTTTTCTTTCTAGCTTAGTTGTTTCTAGATGTTTTTTCTTTCTTTCTTCTTCCCCCTTCCTACCCATGGTTTTTTCCACCGCGACCTCATGCGGGCGGCATTTTTTGCCGCCCACATTTTTTCCATCTTCTGTGCAAAGGCAGTGAAATATGCCGCCCTTCCACGCTACCCTTGTCAAGTGCGGTGGCGGCAAATTTCATCGCCTCTGCACTTTACTGCTTTCTCCTTGCAAGGGCAGTGATTTTTGCCACCCCTGCATCCTTTTGCAAGGGTGGCGATTTTTGCCACCCCTGCAATTTCTTCCAATTTATGCAAGGGCGGTGATTTTCACTGCCCTTGCATTTTTCCTTACATTTTCAGCTAACTCTCAGAATTTTTTCCGAGTTGTCCCTTTCGCACTTTTTCTTCCTCATTCTCCGCTCCTTGACCGACTCGACCTATTTAAGTGACCTCCAGTAACTCATGTCACTTAAATTGCACTCTCTCTCTCTCATTCACTCTCTTTTTGTCTGTGATCATGGTTGCAGCACCTTCAGTGAGCTCCTGTACACCTGCTCCCATCCAATCAAGATCATCCCCTATGACGGAAGCATCTCCCTCAAAGGCGAAGATGATGAAATACAAGTATCAGGGCATCTTCCTGCTCACATCATTCACCTCGAATGTCGATGACATTCAAGATATCGAGATCAGCCACATGGACATGGCTGAATTCTTGGAGTGAACCAAGGCAACAAATCCCAGCACTAGGATAAAGAGGATTGTTGAGAGTAACATCCACTTGGTGGCCGCCTTTCTTGTAGCAGTGCATCATGAAGAATTCATCCTCCAGTGCGTGCACTTTTACAACAAAGAGACCAGATCGGTCTCTGACTCCAGTGGCGACATGATAATTCGGTTGGACCTCGATTTTATCGACAAAATTTTCCTATGTCCACCAGCCACCGAAGTAACCTAGATTGACTTTGAAAATGCATAAAAGGAGTACAACAAAGACCCCAAAAGGGCAAAGAAGGTCATAAACCACAAATTGCTAAAGACCCCAAGGACCAGTCTCTCTAGATGGCCGAAAAGCTTCCCCAGAAGTGATTTCGTCGAAGAAGTTGGTGACTTAGTCACCCTCCTCAGCAGAATATGGGGCCTCCCATCCTCTTCACAATTTCATGAATGGATGTATTCATTTATTAAGATCATCCTTCAAGGCAAACAAATCATCTTTTGGGGGGAACAGATCAGCAATGCTATCCATGAACAACTAACTAAGGTACAAACCTCCTTCAAATTCTACATGACCTCGTACCTGGTCTATATGCTATAATGTAATCTTTCCTGGGTTTGACAATGGAGGGAGATAGAAAGATCACCCCGGTCTACTCATACTATCCTTAGCTGACGCTTCAAGGGTTAACACATCATTTTAGGTGAGTAAATGTTGAGTTCTTCATCGTATTCTTGTGTCTCTTCGACCCTCAGCTGGAGCAGAAGAGAATATCAGACGAGGCCTGGATGGTGGTGAACGGTTATGGCTGCATGTTCCTCCAGTTCTCTATATTTTTTTATCTTTGGGTAGGTTTCTATCAAGGATACCCTTATATGCTCCCCAAATTCCCTTCAGACAGGTTGGTCCTAATGGAGCTTTGCCGATAACTGGCTGTCGTGCACACAAAACAGATGGAACTTAAGAGACCTGGCTTCAAGTTTCCTATCTAGATTGGTAGGTTCTCAGTTGCTACATCAACTAAAGCCAGGATCATGGAAATAGAAATGCAGATGGTTACCATCAAACCATTCAAAAGATGGGAGAAATTTGACTACAGGGGAGTCAGAGAGATGATCTGAAGGAAAACTCTGTTCCACGAGCCCATGATTGAAGATATCTGGGTGGACATGAGGATGGTTGATGAGATAAGAAAGATGGACTATTATCGTGTCACACTAGAGCAAATAGAGTACCTCAGGCTTGCAGTGATCCCTTCAAGATTAATTGATGATGGGAATATCGTAAACAGCAGATATCTAGCAGAAAAGGTTGCTAGTTCCCCTCTCCCTCCAATTAACTGGTCTCAAAAGGAACTAACTTCTCTGAGGAAGAGATTCAAACCAATATTGGCTAACACCAATGATTGGTTAGAAGCCAAAGGGATCACCCTGAAAGAATTCATCACAGGATCAGAGGCTAAGTACCAAGTAGAATTGAGAAGGAAGGCAGAAAACCAAACAAAAAACAAAGGTGACGTTCCTTCTCTTTCTAGGCCTCACAAACCTAGAATCTTTTTTGTCTCCAAAAAGCCTAAGCCTGCACAAGAGCCTGAAATGGCAGCTGAAGGACCCAAAGAACAAAGCTCCGAGGCACAGACAGCTCAACCCATGAAGACACAGGATCAACCTTTAGAATGAACAAGTGTTGAGTCTCTAATCTCGCTGGGACAAGCGCAGCCGCTCCATAGCACCTCTCCTTCTCCTCCTCAGTCTCCTGCGGTACCCGCTTCTCCTATCTCTCCAATCAGTGTTCTCTTTTTCAAAGCCACTTCCCCTTCCAGGCTTGTTTTTGGTGATCCTCAGGGTCCTTCAGCAGGTTCTCCTCGCTCTTTTGGGTCCATTCCGAGTCTATCATCTCCGTCTTTCAACCTACCACTGAGCCCCGCACCTGAGCCAGAACCAGTAGTTGATACAGTTTTGCCAGTTACTCCAACTACAACTACTGTCATCACCAGTAGTGCAGAAACTGCTACAGTGACACCGGCAGAGGCAACTATGGTTACAACAGGTACTTCTCTCCCACCTTGGATGTCTGCTTTCACACCAAAAAGAAAGAAAATGGCCATCTCCCTAGATGAATTTGATTTTGGCAAGATAGTGCCGGCAAAAGCAAGGGCTCCTAAGAGGCTGAAAATCCTCTCCAAGTTGGTCAAAGAAAATGGGAAAATTTTTCTAGAAATTGCCAAGCCTCCTCAGGACGCAACCCTTGAGGGTTTTGAGATGAGTAGCTATTCCATCTCTCATGTTGAACTTGGCAAAGTTACTCACGAAGGTGCAAAGAGCGATCTTCAGTCAGCGATGGACATTATGGTCCAAAAATTTGACAGAGAGAAGGATATGAAGGATTACTATAAAGCCAAAATGGAGTAGTTAATAGCAGTGATCAGAAGATTCACTATCCCGCCTAAAGCAGTGACTCCAGAGGCCTTTTTCATGGATGATTCAGTCATTCAGAACGCTGAAAAAACCTATTTAAAGGGGAAAGTAATGGAGGAATATATTGATAGAATGCACAACCAGGGAGTCTCTCTGCTATCAAAGGTTGCAGAAAGAACAGGTAAAATGAAGAGGTTGAAAGCTCAGGTAGACGATTTTGTCTCCCTTGTTTCTTAGGAAATTGATGAATTAGAGAAAGATCTCGATAGATGGAAGGAAATGAAAGATCTAAAAAAGAGTACCCTGATATCTATCGGTGTCATCCCCAACAAAGATTCCTATGTTGAGATCAAGGAGTCAATGATCTTCAGGATTCAGGTACTTAAGGATCTAATTGATGATCTCAAAGCTTTCAAGGAAGCTAGTGATAAAAGTGACCTGAGCCTGTTGAACAAGTTGGAAGAGCTGCCCTGCAACTTGACCTCCAATGATCATTAGTTCCTTCCAGCAGAAGAAATGATTCAGAATTTTGAAGGGATGATCTGGAAGGATTTTGAAGGAGCGTCTTTCTCAATGACTTCGGTGGACAACATTCTGGATGCTTAGTTAACTTTGGAGAATTTAAAATCCAGGTTAACTGGCCACTCTAAAGCCATCACAGCATTAAAAGACGCACTGATCAAATCAAGGGTCGTCTCCAAGAATGCAGTTGCGTCAGACAACATAGGGATTCAAGCATCGATCACCATGTACGATGCTCATCTGAAGAAGTCCGGCAGCAAGAATTGACTCTCTCTCTCCCTTTCTCTTTTCTTCTATCCTTATGCATTTCTATTTTGTGCAGAATGCATGCAATTTTGTAATATGTAATTACATGTAAATATTTTGGAAAATATCTAAAAGTCAAAGATGAGTCATCTTTGACCAAGATATTTTATATTTTATTATTTTCTATTTTTGAGGATTTTCTCCCTATATATAGTGGAGACCTCATTTGTAAAACTTCTTCTGGAAAATTTAATAGCAAACACTACTGAAATTGAAACAACTTTTGAGACTTTGTGCTCAAATTTATAAATCATGTTTTAATTGAATAAATGAGAAGCAAGTTTATTTCAGACTTTGTGTTGAGATTATCTGTGTTATTTAGGAAATAATTCTTATGTCTTTTTCTTAGTAATATCTTGTTTATCTGATCTTATAAGCAGTGGGTGTGTTTATATTATCTAAAGGCAATTCTAGAGGATAGAAGATAGACTTTGTGCTACTTTTGTCTTTGAGATTCAGTTATCTTTTGTAGTTTTAGGTGAAGACTTTGTGCTTCACTTTACTCTACAGTTGTACTTGTTCTGAATCTGTGAAGAAGCTACGAAAGACTTTGTGTTTACGTGAGCATTCTTGTGACTTTGTTGCTTCAGGTAATCTCTTGCTCTTCGTTTGATACCATTCCTGAAAGAAGAGGAGTGTTGTTAGCTTTAGACCAGGAATTTTCCTCTTTTGTCCTTCATACATTACTTCTGAAAAAAGAGAAGTAGATGCTGTTATACCACCCCATGTGTTATTTTCTGCTTAATTATATATATATGCTTATAGCACGTAAATATTGATAGGGAACCTCCCCTTGATGAGAGGAGAGATTTACCTCGTCCAGATCTGGTAAAGCCATACTCCTCATGGTGTAAATCTCCATTAAGCTGTGGCTGATATCCCCATTTTACCAATCAGTTAGTTGATGACAAAATATTCACCCAACAGAGCCAACACCAAATACACCCCAACAGGCCCAAACAAAGCTAGAGTAGGTAAGAATAGCCCCTAATATGGCATTATCAAAACCAAACTAGAAGATACAAATCCCAAGAAAGGAAATGAAGCTTCAAATCACTCAAATAACCATGCTAATGGGGATGACTTGTAACCTCAATTGAAAAATTAAGAAGATTATTTTTTGTTCCCTTGTTCTAGCCTTGAGCACTTGATTATCAAACTTCAAATTTCAGTGACAAATTATCACATCCAGCTTTAAATGTTTCTAGTTGAGGTTATTAACTTCATCATTATATATGCACTTGAAATTAATATTTAGTGATTATGATCATAATCTAACACCACTAGAAAAAGTGGAAGTGGAAAAGGATGCATGGTTGGGCCTCCATCTGGTGATCAACATAGTTTAATATGTAATTTTGTGCATGTTTCGAGGATGAAACATGTGAATGGGTTTTGAATGTAATATACCTATATAGGGGTATATATTATGTATTGGGGGTAGAATAGTAGTAGAATGAATAGGAATGAATAGTAAGGAATAGTAATAATAATACCACATTCATAGAAATGAAGAGTGGGATAGTTTATAATAGTATAAATAAGAGGGAATATGCTAATGTTAAGGCATCCAAGTAATTAAAAATAAATTAGATAAATGTTATGATAAGGAGGAATCCCCCTCAAAGTGGTAAGATATTTTGGAGTTATTCCTTCCCACCAAAAACTAATATTGCAATTTATGTTATAACATATGCAGTTTATTGTGTTTATGAGTCTAGAGGTTCTTAACAGCTGAAGCAACTCTAAATTTGGAAGGATGTTCCATGGTAAGTGGGGTTAATTATTCTAAAAAATTTATTTGTATTTCTAAATGGTCCACAATTTCTTAAAAACATGTGGGCACAAGTTCACATCAATTGGATCTAAACCATCTAGCTTGTTATGTAAAGGTCTTGTCCTTTACATAATGAATTCATCCATGTACCAGTTAGTGAATTTTGATGTTTAGATACCACATAGACTGGGTACCCATTGAAATTTTTAGGCTAACCACTCAACCAATATCTAATCCAACAGTCTACCCAATTTATATACCCCACTAGAGAGTGGGATTCAAATAGTGTTGGGAGATTAAAACCTAGGTCAAAGCCATGTTAGAGGTATAATCACTAAGAGGGTGGGTGAATTAGTGATGAAAGAAAATCAAACTTCAATTCCATTCAAATTAAGCATTCATGAATTATATAAACCATTCATTGTAATGAACAAAGAAAACAATGCAAGATCAAAGCACATAACACATGAATTATGTGAGAACCCCCATGGGGGAGAAAACCCACTAAAAAAACCTTTGGAATACTATATTATAAAGGTATTTATTCAATTTATATCAGCACCAACTAATTAAGGAGAACCCACCCCTCAATTTAGTTAAGCACCCATTAGACCTTTAGCTAGAACCAACTAACAAGGAGGCTAAAACCCCTAGATGAGCAAGTACCAACTCAATCACCTTCAAACTGATATCCATCTCTAATATGATGTCTAAAACACCTAATGATGGAATTATCTTACTATAACACATTCAAACTTGCCTCTCTACCTCATACAAGCCACTTGGGCTCATTTGCTCAACTAGGTCACCCTCTTCATAACTTGGTCATTCAACCTAGCTTTCCATGCATAGAGTTCCTTCTCAACATTATAACTAATTAGGAAATATGTTGGGGATCAACCAACAATTTGATTACACTTATGAAAGCAATAAACATGGAATTAAATTAGAATGATAAGTAACTAGAATCAGATAATAGCAAAGAACAAGAAATACAAGAAACCACCCTGAAAACTTATATTAAACTCTTTACAGAAGGAATACAATTGAAGAAACTTCTTTCTTCCACACCTCTCTTAGATGTACAGATCTCTATTTAGATCTCTTTCCCTCAAGAGCTCTCTCTCTCAAGTACAATCAACTCCAACAACCTGGAATGATTCACCTATACAATTCTTTACTGTTCTTCAACATTCACATACATTACAATAAGCTAAGAAGATCTATCCTAATATAGAATTAGGAAACTTGAGCATGCATATACAACCAAGTGTTAAGCCTCTTGAACAAGGGCTCTAAAAATATTCTTACTAATAATAGAGATGCAAACTTAAGACTATGACTTAATCTCATCATGCAAACACTCGGTTCTGTCCTCAAAAATAGCTCTCTGGATGCACAAGTAACTGATGCCAGTTCCTGCCTGCTTGCCTGTGACCGACGTCGGCCGATCCCTATCGATGTCGGCATCTTCTGAACTACTCTTGACCGACGTCAGTTGCTCCTGACTGACACCGGCGATTGTGTAAACCTACAAACTATCAAATGTGCTCCTTGGTGAAGCTTTTAGGCTCCACACCTTAACAATCTCCCACTTAGAGATAAACAGCTGCACCAGTACCTATATAGCAATATCTTTTAGCTCCTCCATCTTCAACTCAATCATGAAGACTAACAGAAGTTGAATAAAGATTCAACTTCTCTTTTGTAACCAGCTTGGTTAACATATCAACATGATTCTTATCTGTATGGATCTTCTCCAGCTTCAACTCACCATCTTCCAATACCTATCGTATGAAGTGGTACCTTAGCTGTATGTGCTTTGTTCTTGAATGAAAGGCTGAATTCTTAGCCAAATGAATTGCACTCTGACTATCACTATATAATTTGCAACTCTCTTGCTCCTTTCCAAGCTCTTCCATGAACCGTGTCATCCATATCATCTCTTTGCTAGCCTCTGTGGCTGCAATATACTCTGCTTCTATAGTTGACAAGGCAACAACCTTCTGCAACTTTGATATCTAGCTAACCGCCGTTCCACCTACAGTGAAAACATATCCTGTGGTGCTTCTTCTGCCATCCAAATCACCTACCATATCTAAATCTACATAACCATGTAGAGAAGTATCTAAACCTTCATAGCACAAGTGCCTACTGTTGGTTCCTCTCAGATATCTAAGGATCCACTGAACTGCTTTCCAATGTTTCTTTCTTGGATTGGCCATATATTTACTTACAACTCCCACTGCTTGGGCAATATCCGATCTAGTACACACCATTGCATACATTAAACTCCCTACTATGGAAGAATATGGAACTCTATTCATGTACTCTACCTCATCATGTGAATTAGGATATTTTTCTTTACTCAACTTAAAATGTCCAGCCAAAGGTGTGCTTACCGGTTTTGCATCCTGCATATTGAACCGTTTCAACACCTTGTTCACATAATCCTCTTGAGATAAAATCAACCTGTGATTTTTCCTGTCTCTTTTAATGCTCATGCCAAGGATTTTCTTTGCTGCTCCCAAATCCTTCATGGCAAACGTTTGAGCTAATTTCACCTTAAGCTCAGAGATATCCTGCATGTGTGATCCTGCAACCAGCATATCATCTACATACAACAATAGAATAATATATCTACCATTATCCAATATCTTAAAATACACACAATGGTTAGATTGACACCTATTGTAGCCATGCTCAGTCATAAACCTATCAAATTTCAAATACCACTGTCTAGGAGCTTGCTTGAGGCCATACAAGCTTTTCTTCAATCTGCACACTAACTTCTCCTTACCTTTGACCTCAAATCCTTCCGACTGTTCCATATATATTTTCTCATCCAATTCTCCATGAAGAAATGCTATCTTAACATCTAGCTGCTCAAGATGCAAATCCTCAATAACAACTAAAGATAGTACAACCTATATAGAAGTCATTTTAACAATAGGAGAAAAAATCTCACCAAAATCAATACCTGGCTTTTGTGCAAATCCTTTCACTACCAATTTGGCCTTATATCTCATCTGTCTATTCTCACTTTCTTTCAACCTATAGGTCTATTTGTTCTTCAGTGTCCTCTTACCAGCTAGCAATTCAATCAAATCCCATGTTTGGTTCTCTTTCAAGACTCCATTTCCTCAACCATGCCACGCTCCCACTGATTCTTGGACTTCACCTATATTGCTTCTTGAAAACTCTCTGGGTCTCCACCATCAGTTAGCAATAAATAGAATAATGAAGGGGAATATCAAATTGAAAGTTTACTTACCCTTTCTGACCTCCTGATGGGCATCTAAGACTCATCCACAACACGTTGTCTGCCCAAATTCTCTAGCAGTGACCGACCTCAGTCACTTCCAGGCCTGTAACTGGCTGACACTGATTCTTCCTAACTGACGTCGATGCTTGTTCTGTCGATTCAATCTCTATATGACTGACATCAATTTCTATCCTACCGACGTCGGTTCCTGACCTACTGATGTCGGTCTTTGTGTTTTCCTGCAAGTGATTATTTCTTTTTCCTGCGAGCTCATTTTGGACCGTCACCTCGTCCAATTCTCCATTGCTCTGCCTAGATTGATTTAGCTTCTTCAGCTAATCACTATACATCACTTTTTCATTGAAAACAACATCATGGCTCCTAATTATCTTGTTAGTTCCTAGATTCCAAAACCTGAAACCGAAATCATCTGAGCCATAGCCAATAAATGTGCACCTCATAGACTTAGCATCCAGCTTCTTTCTATTTTCCTTATCAACATGCACAAAGGCTTCACAACCAAAAACTTTGAGGAATGAGAGATCTACCTTTTTACCTATCCATGCTTCTTCTGGAATTCCACCATCCAGAGCTGTAGAGGGTCTTCTGTTAATCAGGTACACTATAGTGTCAACAGCTTCTACCCAAAACTCTAAGGGCAAACCAGCATGCAATCTCATACACCTCACACGCTCCATAATTTTTCTGTTCATCCTTTCAGCAATTCCATTCTGTTAAGGTGTCCTTGGAACCATCCTTTGCCTATGGATTCCATGCATATAACAATACCAGTTGAACTTATAGCTGCAGAACTCACCACCATTGTCAGATCTTAGGCACTTCAATCTTCTGCCTGTTTCATTCTCAACCATAGCTTTCCAAATCTTAAAAGTCTCAAATACATCAGATTTCTTCTTAATACAATAGATCCATACCTTTCTTGTAGCATCATCTATGAACAAAACATAGTACTATGATCCTCCAATAGAAGCAACCTGAGCCGGTCCCCACACGTCTGTGTGAACAAGCTGCAACTTATGCTTTTTCTTTGTTGACCCAGTCTTGAGAAAACTCACTCTCTTCTATTTCCCAAAAACACAGTGCTCACAAAAATCTAGATCTATTCTTTTCAAATCTGAAAGCTTACCTTTAGACTTAAGAATTGACATTCCCTTCTCACTCATGTGGCCAAGCCTTGAGTGCCACAATTTTGCATCCACATCTGAAGTAGATAATATAGAAGGAGAATTGTTAATAACACAATTACATAAATAGAGAGTACCTACTCTCTTACCTCTGGCCATAACAAGTGCACCCTTGGTCACCTTCCAAGATTCAGCTATGAGAGTTACTGTACAACCCTCATCCCCTAACTTTCCTGCAGAAATCAAATTCCTCTTCAAGCTAGGAACATGCATCACATCTCTCAACACCCATGTGTTGCCATTCTTCATTTTCAGCTGCACTTTACCTTTGCCAATAATTTTACAAGGCTCATCATCCCCTAAATACACTATTCTAAAATCTCCATGGATATAGTCACTAAAATATTCTCTATTAGGGGTAGCATGAAAAGATGCACCAAAATCTAACACCCAAGATTCTATATTATTATGCAAAGAGAATATTAAAGCATCTTGTGCAATACTTGCAACCTTTGCTTCTTCTTTTCCTTCATGCTGATTGTCCTCCTTAGGCTTAGACCATCAATCTCTGCTTATGTGCCCCATCTTTCCACAATTCCAGCATTGTGGCTTCCTGTCATTTCTAGATTTGGATCTACCTCTCACCTTAGATTTAGACCTTGATCTTCCTTTCTTGCTCTTCTCTTTTTGCCTTCCCCTACTCTCAAAACTTAAAGTGTTCCCTAATATTTCCTCTGCGCTTTTCCTGCAAATTTCCTCATTCAAGATAACACTAACAACATCCTCTACTTTTAAAATATTTGAAGCAAATGTAGTATTACTAACTGCCATTACTAAGCTATGCCAGCTTTTAGGTAAAGAACATAATATTAAAAGAGCTTTAATTTCATCATTAAACACAATATTGACTAAACTTAATTGATTTACAATTCCATGGAAATCATTCAGGTGATTAGATACAGATCCCCCTTCTTGCATATGCAAATTAAATAGCTGCTTCATAAGATATACCTTATTAGAAGCTGAGGGTTTTTCATACAAATTTGCTAAAGTAGTCATCAACTCTACTGTTGTTTTTGCCTGTGATAAATTAGATATCACAGTAGATGCTAGACTCAGTCTTATAGACCCCAGAGCCTTTCTATCAAGAACTTCCCATTCTTCATCATCCATGTCTGTGGGCTTCTTTACAATCCCACATAATGGTAAGTATAGATCTTTCTGATACAGATAGTCCTCTATCTGCATTCTCCAATGTTGATAATTATTCACCTATACAATTTTGTACTATTCTTCAACATTCACTCATACACTTATACAATAAGCTAAGAAGATCTATCCTAATATAGAATTAGGAAACTTGAGCATGCATATACAACCAATAGTTAAGCCTCTTGAACAAGGGCTCTAAAAATAGTCTTACTAATAATAAAGACGCGGACTTAAGACTATGGCTTAATCTCATCATGCAAACACTTGGTTCTATCCTCAAAAATATATTTCTGGATGCACAGGTAACCGACGTCGATTCCTGCCTGCTTGCCTGTGACCAATGTCGATTGATCCCTGCCGACGTCGGCATCTCTTCAACTGCACTTGACCGATGTTGGTTGCTCCTGACCGACGTCGGTGACTGTGTAAACCTGCAAACTATCAAATGCGCTCCTTGGTGAATATAAAGCCCTTCAAATCCTTGCTCTTAGACAAGATTCTTCCTCTAACCCTTGTTGGTCAACCAAAAGACATTCCTTAACTCTTAAGGATTATATCCCACTTATAAAAAAGATAAAAATCACCTACATATGTCAACCATATCATTAATATATCACCCTTAAGCAACAACACATTTAAAATAGGCCTAAGTAAACCTTTTAGGTCTATGGATACCTATTCATTCCTTTAACACTTCACCGAGAAAAAATAGAAACACAAGACCAATTCATAGCACATGGGTCCATGCCATATGACACCTAAGATAACCTCAAGTTATTACAGTCATCACTACATACCTCTGTATATGCAAAACCTTTCAATCAGTTGCCTTGTACAAAAGGTCAAATTCCAAGCAATGGTTCATACTAAAGATGGATTGTTCAAACCTCTAAAATCCATACAAATGATCCTCATGGAGTCTAAAAAACTATCCAGTAGATAAATCATAATAAAACATCCAAAATCCATCAATAAAAACACAAACATCCTTCTTAGGTCCTTAACAGATGAAGGTCAAACCCTTGGTCAACTTTGAGCCATAATAAATGCAATTATACAACCATTAAAACCTTTTAATAAATTTTATTGGAATTCCATTGAAGTTAAATACCACTTTGATTTTTAATCCATCATCAAATTCATCCAATATCAAAATTTATAATCAAAACACTACAAACTGGTTTTCCTTTATAAAATTCAAATATTTGAATTCCAACAGTCACTAAAAATGTAAATTTGGTTAAGTATGAAAATGATGAAATCTGCTTGGGAAAGAAAATTTTCACTATCATAACCTTTTATAGACATCATGTCAAGGCATTAAATTTTAAACATATGATTTAGGCACAAAAATGAATAGACCCATGTGACCACTTTATTCTGACACCTTCACATGTGTAAATGTTGATGTCATCAATCTGCTTACTTGAGAAACTCTGCCAAGATGACTAGGATAACCTAGAGCTTCATAAGACTAATAAAATAGATTATTTTCACTTCTAAAAGTAAACAAATCACTTCTTAATACCCACATAACCCCTAAAATATGGTCAACACATCATCAACATCCATCATCTTGTCTAACCAAACAAACAATATAAGATCCATGCATGATCACTAAGGCAGACTTTGTTATTGACCTACTAACTTAATTGACACCTCATGAACACTCTTTTACACCTTGGAGACATAATTGAAAACACATCAAAAATATCCCCATTTTTCATTGATGTCAACACTTTTAAACACCAACATAAAGTTATGCACATACCTTTTCTCCCTCTATAGATACTTTCTCCCCCTTTGAATAAATGATAAAGTGGGCTTACATGTTGATCTTGAAGACCTGTAAATATTTTAAAATCTAAAATCAAGAAGGGACCTCCTATGAGAGATGATATAAACTCCTCATATCACTATGCATACCATTTCTTATCATGACTGCCTCAAACCTATTTATTGACAACACTTCTTCTTTAACCATGCACTGCTATATGAACAAGAAACACATAATAATACCAAAAAATATTTTAAAACACCTTAATAACACTGAGAGGGACTCCCCATAAGTAATTTAAGCTTAATAATCCTTTGAATACTATCAAACCAACTTAAACCAAGAAGAATCTTCTTAGTTATCTTCAAATTTGCTCTCATAAGCCAACTCCATGATCACCAACAGATGTTCAAGCCATTATTAAAACATGAAATATGCTCAAAATAAACTAAAAAACTCATATGATAACCAATCATACCTTGGTATTTTGGAAAAAATCACCAAAAACTCCATTTGAATCACCTAGCCTTGTCTAGAGGCCTAGTAGACCTAGTTGAACCTTGTAGAGCCCATAACTTTCTTTGTAGAGACCTCCATGACTTGAATCTTCATATCTGATGAAAAATCATATGCCTCATTATGGAATTCAATTTTAATCATCCAAATCTTCCTTTATACCATAGTTCCTTCACAAATTGACCTATTAATTAACCCTCCATTTGGACAAATGCTCAACCATAGAACAAACCATACACTTCCAAATCACTGTAAAGTAATTTATGAGTACAAATTTGGCCATTTAAACTTATTAATCATCCTAATACATCAAATACTTTGGGAAGGACACTAACCCACATGGGCTAAAACACTAAAGCATTAATAAGAGACATGAACAACTTACCATCTTAAGGTCAATAATGGATCCTAAAATTTCTCTCACACTTTTATATCACAAAATCACACTACTGGACAAATTATTTATATTTTACTCCTTATGGAACTCATATAACCATGAAATGGTTTTTGGCCTGCTAGCCCTTAAGCAAAGAGTATCATACTCGAGAGCCATCAAAAATATTCAACTTACTCTCAAAAGGCATTCAAAGCTTGAAACAACTTGGATCACACCTATATGAGGTAAACCCACCTTTATATGCTACAAATTCACCTTTAAAACTTGTAAATATTCATTCGATACCTAGAAATCTCATGATTGTGCTTATAGACCCTATGTATACACCTGTCACTGTGCCAAAACATCATAAAAGGATCATGGGATCATTTTGACATCTCCATAACACTTTTGAAAGTATACACATCAAATAAAATTGGCCTCAACCCTTGGTTATCATCATATAACTCAAATACACCTATTTTGCATGGTGAGTTCTCATTAGGCAATGAATATTGAGCAAAATGATCAAACTAAACAAATGGTCATGAAAGGTTATTTTGACCAACTTGGCACATCTGAACCTATGGAATACACTTGGAAAATTACTCTACACACTCTAAATCAATATTTCCTTCATTATTCATGATTTTACCAACTAAACTAAGCTTCAAAGATTGACAAGAACTTGTCTTTAAGACCAATGCCCCTTAACAGGTCTCTTAAAGATTTTCATCACAAACCTTTGGAGCAAGCTCATGAACTTATTTTTCCCCCTTAACCTATGACCATATATTATTTTATAGAAAAGGAGATGAGTCCTAAGCTTTATCTTAGATATTAAAATGTTTCTTTTCTCAATGGTTTATTCATAATATTTGTAAGTTATTCTTTTGTAGCTATTGACCAAATTTGACCCTGTAGGTCAAATTAGGACCCCTATAAGTAAGAAATTGAACCTTATATGTTTTAGGGGGTCTATTATTATGTAATAAGGTGTATTATAGGTAATTTTATGTCATTTCATGTCATATTAGTCTTGGTCTTTGTCATTTTAAATATTTATGTCCTTTTGAGTCATTTTGGGGGTCAAAATAGAACATTAAATGACTTGTATGGCCTCCCACAATTGAGGACACTTTAGTAGTGTCTCTTGGTCTTCCACATACTTGTTATAGTGACTAGTTTTATTAGAGGTTCCAATAAATAAAGAAAACCATTTCTCTCTTCTTTCACTAGGCTTGGCAAGCAAAAATAGTATCTAGGTTTGTACTTGGTATGGTTAGCAAGAGAAGTTTTAGACAAATTAATCTTGGGGGTGTCTTCTACACTCAGCGATCTACCATTTTATGATTGGTGCTTTATGAACCATTCCTAAGAAGTTATATTATATAATTTTCTTGCTAATATGTACATCTTGAGGGTGTAGCCATGATGTCAACAAGCAAAGTTCTATTTTAATGTTGTCTTGGTATAGTTAGGAATCAATAACTTAATTTGATATCATCATTAATAAACTAGCCCCTTAACCTAGTAATTACCAGCTCTGAAAAATGATCAAAGGAATTCATATTTTCCTAAGTCTAAGACTTAATATATGTCCTAATTTGATCAATGGCCCATAATTCATCATACATAGGTGATCCAATGAAGTGAAGCAAATTCAAATTGTTAAAGGCTCCTTTGAGTTAATGTGCTAGTGACAAGTGTCACATTCATGAATCTTTTTAGATAGAGACCTAATGAGTGCAAGCTTGTTAGAGTTAATGTTTGAGTTAGTTGGAAGATCAATGGTTAATGCTTAATCAGACATTAGAGATCTAATAGAGAGAATGGACTCAAATGCTATAAAGTTCTTGAGGTTTATCGACATAGTGATGAGTTAAAGACTGATCAAGTTTGATAAGATTGACAAAGTGAAAGCAATCCAAAAACATAAGAAGCCGTGACATGAATTCAAAGTGCCAAAGCTTAACAACAAAGTCAAGGTAAAGTTCATGCAAGTTCAAAGATATAATGACACATAGGAGCTAGGATCTAGAAGATCTGATAGAGTGAATAAGAGTTAATGTGTTAATGAATCATAGGGATGAATCACAATCAAATGACTGGATCATGATCTATGACTCACATTACTTTGTACATCTTGATCCTATAGTGCGTAGGAGGTCAAAAAGTCAAGATCTAACAGTGAGGATCTATGAAACCAATAAGAATAAATTTGATTGGTCTGAGTCAGTTTCAATGGATAAATGTCAAACCAAAGAGTCATTTTTAACTGGAGTAAGTGAATATCATAGACATAGTTTAGAAAGGAATCAAAATCATGGCAAGGGAAATCCATATGAGAAAATATGTAAGATTGAAGATCTTGTAGTGAAGCAAGCTCTTCAAACTCATATGCCACTATGAAATTCTAGTCGAGGTTTGAGATGAATAGTGACTACCAAATGTAAAGAGCAAAGTCCAAAAAATCAAAAAATTATTATAAATGGTGAACATAGGTGTCCATAAGATAACTATTAGTTAGGAGAGCATATTATAACTATAATAACATGTTTCAACCCCCTTAAACAATGTTTATGTGTTGAATCTCTTGGTTCAATTATAAATGCTCGTAGGATGGTCCATGATGGAAATAGTTTCACAAAGGTTGGTGGAAGAGTCATTACATCATTTTGGAATGAATTTACCATGGTTTACAAGGAAATTTGGCTTGGAAGGCATTCATTGTCTATTTCACACTCAGTCACAACTATAACATAACTAGTTTTCATGCTTGGACATGTGTTCTAGTGACCCTTAAATTTATTTCTTTTTTTATCTCTCATAAGTTCTATAAATAACTAACATTTTGTATTTATAAGGGATACCACATCCATGTATGGTGAAGCCCTATTGGATTGATTTCATATTTTACATTTGGATATTAATGCAAGTTTGTTTTTGAGTTCTTAAATAATTGTCTAAGTGTGTAAGTGATCTATAGTGATAATAAGTGATAATCTTCTATCCTTCTTTCCTTTATCCTCTGATATCTGAGAAATATTTCGTAATCTAATAGGTCATAAAGAGTCTAGTCAAATGTGTCAAACTCTTTCAAGTGTATAATTATCCTTGGAATGTGCAACTTGCCTTTTGGTTCATTTGCCTTGTGTTGTTTCACATATCTCACCTCTATATTGAAATACTCATTTTAGAACCTTTTAGGAATTTGATATTAGTTTGTATGCCTTGTTCCATAGTGCTTGGACTATGATGGTCTTGTGGATATAATCTTGGTGCATCACCTCTATAGACTAGGTTCAATTCAGGTTGTTTCTAACTCTTTCCTCTACAAGTAAATACTAGTTTAGGTGATAAGATTTAAAAAGATATATTCAAGGAGCTATCCCTTTAAATCTAGAGGCTCATTTCCATAATAGGTACACCCACATACCTAGAAATGTTCCCATGTTGCCTAAATTTGGAAGAGGTTTGAACAGCCTCTTCTAGGGTGTAAAATTTGGTGACAACAATTCTAGGATGCCCAGTGGGACCTTGTCTTCAAGATAATTTGTCAAGATAAATGTTGGTCTTGACAACATAAATTGTAGATTAGTGTGCTTCTTAGCATTTGGTGACTCCACCAAGATAAATCTAGTTTAAGACCATTGTTTTTTTATAAAATTTCTCCCATAATTCATGGTTCTCACTAGGTCAGCCTCTAGAAGAGTTCTCAATCCCATTGACCAACCCTTTCAGCCTAAACTCCCCTTTCCAGTTCAATATCCTCTTCTTAATCTTCACTTTGGAGACCAATAGATTTTTCTAGATAAAAAGAGACTAAAGATTTTCTAGTGAGGGAAGTTAAGAGAGTGAACAAGTTGAAGATTTTGAAGAAGAAATGGCTAGACCTCAAGCTTTTCCTATATTTAATATAGAAAATCTTATTGACCTTCAAGCATATGATTCTATTTCTCCCAATGCCATAAAAGGTGTGCCTCAATTCAATGTTGAAAGTCATGTTACACCCAGTGATCATATTAGATATGTCTCCAACTTCTATAACTTCCATAATATCACTCAAGAGAACGTTGTTATCAGACTTATTGTCATGTCCCTTAGAGAGAAGTCTCTTGATTGGTTTATGACTTTAGAAGGTGGATGCACCACATCATGGGATGAATTTAGAGTGCTACTGACTATGAGATTTGGAAATGAGAGTGACCATGCCTCTCTTATACACTAGCTTAATGTAATATAGAGAGGACCTAAAGAAACAATACATGATTTTAACTAGAGATTCCAAAAGACTTGGAATAGACCACCTCTTCCTATGAGGCCACCTCCCAACTTTGTGTTTTTAACCTATTTGAGATCTATTGGTACTAAAATTATTGTCAAGATTCAGTCTATGGGTGGTTTGACCCTCCTTAAAGAATATGAAATTGATATCAAAGCTAAAAAAAATCTCACCTAATCTTGAAGATTACCACCTAAAGTTTTTATGCCTTCATTGTCTCATACTTTTGTTGTGCTCCAATGATGGCTCAAACTCCTAGTGCTAGTATCAAGTCTAAGGCTACCCCTAGACAAAAAGAAAATAATTTTGATTGGGAAGTTACTAGCCTTGAAATCTCAAAATATGCAAGCTATTATGTAGAAAGGTGCCTATCATAATTCCTATCCTTATCAACCATAGCATGGAAGAGGAATATGCTAATGCTAGCCTAATCCCAATAGGCATGCTAATGCATACAATCCTAATTCTACCACCAATAAAAGAGATATGGTACCCATTCATAGTAATTTGGTGAAAGGTGAAAATTAAAAGCAAGGCCAATTTATGGACATTAGTAAAGGTGGAGATTAAGTTCTTGTTGCTTAAGGAGAATTTATTCTTCTCCTATATATTGAATATGAGGTTATGATGCAGACAAGTGAAGGTGGACACCCTCAAAAAGAGGTCTTCACCAACTTCTTGGTTGAGGATGATTTTATGCTTAATCAAGGAACCTCAGTTGTAGATAAAAATAGAGCCAAAATAAAGGCTTTGGGAAGTGATATCAAGGTGCCTATTGGTTCATCCAATCCTCCTACAAGGCAACTAGGCATAACTGTAAGTGGGACAATTCCAAAGGCTCCTACACTTCCATCAAATCAGAATGTTGGAAGGATTGTTCAAAGCACTCCAACTCTTTAGGCTTCAAGAACTTCCTTGCCTCCAATAATTTAGGATAAAGTAGTTATGGGCTCTTTAAACTTTGTATATTCATTGAAAATTACTAACACTTCCATTTCCCTTTGGGATGTTTTGTATATGCCTGGTTAGAAAGAGATCCTAAAAATTTATTATTTGTTATCCCTATTAGTGTCCCTCTTTCAAATCAAGGTCAAATTCATGTTGTCCTTGTAATTTTCCCAAATACCATTATTTAACCATCCACTAGAGTTAATAAACCTACACCATTCTACCTCACCCTCATAGTGGGTGACAAGCTAGTCCATAATTGCATAGTTGATAGTGGAGCTTCAACATTGATCATGCCGAAGGTGGTAGCTGATAAATTAGGTCTAAAGTATGAACCCCATAGTAATTTAATTCTCAAATTATATGGTATAGATACCAAGATGATAGGACTGATAAGAAACTTTAAAGTCTTCTTGCATGATTGTCCCAATTTTCCTATCTTACAAGATATAGTTGTTGATCTCCCAACCCACTTGGCAATCTACATCTTGAGGGACTTCACTACCAAGATTAGTGGCTATATTTTATCTTATTGGTATTTTCTATCCTTTAGAACATGGTATGGTACTAAGGTGAAAATTAATACACAACCACTTGCAAGGTTTCATATAGAACCTTACATTGAGACAAGTTCTAATTTGAACTATGTAGTTTATGAAGAGAAAAATTATATTATAGATGATCACACATCTTCTAAACTTACAGGAATTGTAGATTTGTTTCTTGATGAATATGTTAAAAACACTTATGATCATGATCCTTATTCTCTCATATAGGAAATTTATTTAGGAGTATATTACATACATGAAAGAGGAATGCCAACACCTCTACTTACCAAGGAAGAAGGTGAAGAAGATGAGATGTGGAAAATGTTTTTTGATGGTTAAAGAAGTAAAATTGGTTTAGGAACTGGTGTCATGATAGTCTCCACATCTAAATATTAATACTATGCTTCATATATATTTCATTTTAGTTGTACTTGTAATGTAGCTGAGTATGAAGGTTTAATTGATGGCCTTCATTAGGCAAGGAGAAAAGGAATCAAGAACTTACAAGTGTATGTAGATAGTGAATTGGTTATTCATTAGGTTATGAATGTGTTTACTACCAAGAACCATTTTATTAAGGACTAAAATCATAATTTATGTGATTTTCTTGAATATTTTAATGTATTCAACATATAGTCAATCTTAAGGGAGTAGAATAATCATGTTGATAGACTAGTTACCATAGGAGCTCAATTTGATACTCCAACTACTATAAAAGAAAAGGGGAAAGAATATCACATTAATATCATTACCAAACCTTATATACCTAATAATGAGGTGTCTTGTAAAGTTTTTGACAATGATAAGCACATTGCATGTTTCTTATAGAATGAAGCTAAGTTCTCCTCAAGGAATCAGAAGAGATTCTAAGAGTAATTTGGTGACCAGGCTGTGTAGCTAAGGACAAATAATATACTTAAGGTCCTAGTGACCTTAGAAGGTATATTTAATGAGAATGATAAAAATAATAAGGAAAATTTGAGTATGTCTATGAAAGAGGATAATTATGAAAGAGTTTTGATATTCAAAGATAGACTCCTCAAACTAGGCAATGTATGTTCTACATTAAAAAAGAAAGCATTCATTGATTTGTGTAGGGAGTTTCATCACATATTTTATTGGGAATATAAAGAACTAAAAGGATTTTATCCTAGCCTATCAAGATAAACTATTGAGTTAGAATATGGAATTAAACTGGTTAGACAAAAATAGAGGTCTATCAATCCCAAGGTTGAACAACTCATGAGGTTAGAGCTCACTAAACTCCTTAAATCTAAAATAATCTTTCCTATAAAAAATTAAACATGTGTAGATAATATTGTGCCTATTATAAATAAGAGTGGGGAGTTAATTTTTTTTTGTGGACTTTAAAGATATTAATAGAGTGTCACTCAAAGATCACTATCCCCTACCCTAAATGGAGTAGATTTCACAAGTAGTTTCAAGTTCTTAAAATTTCTCTCTTTTTTATGGATATTCAGGTTATATTTAGATCCTTGTAAATGATGATGATTAGTATAAGAAAACATTTACCACTAAATTGGGGATTTTTGCTTATATAAAGATGCCATTTGATTTGTCAAATATTGGTGTTACCTTTTAAAGAACCATGGACATGACCCTCAAAGGTTTGATTAATGAGATGTTGTTGGTTTATCTAGATGATATAGTAGTTTTTTAAAAGGATCCTAATGAACATATACAACATTTGAGATAATTTTTTTAAAGATGCAAGAAAAATGGAGTATCTCTTAATCCAAAGAAATGCATCTTTGTTGTCCATGAAGGTAAGCTCTTGGGACACATTATTTATAAATATGGTTTGGCTATTGATCTTGAAAGGATAGAGGTTATTATTGGTCTATCATTAATCTTTCATAAGAAATGTCTTCAAAGTTTCTTAGGTGAGATAAATTTTATAAGGATATTCATACCTGGGTTTGCATCTTTAGTGAAACCCATCACAGTAATGTTAAAAAAGAATTAGGTCTTTTCTTGGAATAAAGAGGGTAAGAACAATTTAGAAGCCATATAAAAGGAAATTGCATAAGCTCATAATATGTTGAATCCTAAAATTTCCAAATACTTCATGTTGTATTCATTTTCTAATCTTAACACTATCTCAACCATGTTAATGTAAAAGAATGATGAGGGTGTGGAGCAACCTATTGCATTCTTTAGTCAAGGTTTATAAGATTATGAAGTCAATTATACCTATGTAGAGAAAATTAATCACTATTGTAAGAGGACTAAATAAGTTTAGGCATAAGGTTTCAAATAATAAAATTCATGTTATGGTTTCTCATCCTAGTACCAAAAAGTTCCTTTTGAGCAAAGACCTTAGCGAGAAGAGAGTAGGATGGATCATTAAGGTAATGGAATATGATGTTGATATCAAATTAACAAAGTTGGTAAGAGGGAAAGGTATTTGTTAACACTTAGTTTAAATTTTTCATGATTCAAAAGAAGATGTTCTAATCAATCATGATTTCTCCCAACCAACTAGTTCCTTGAATAAATAGAGTTGGACACAAGATGTGATTAGATTTCTTCAAAATGGTGAGTATCCTAATAATATGAGTAGATCACAAAGGAGATATTTTAGATTGAAATATATTCCATTTTATCTTGTGGATGGTTTCATTTTTAGAAGATACATTAATGGTGTGCTATTGAGATGCATTGATAATGATCAGTTTGGGGGTGTTGTTGGGGAAGTTTCATGATGGGATAGTAGGAGGTCATTTCTCCCCAAGAACTACAACTGATAAGATCATGAGAGTAGGTTATTACTAGCCTAGCCTCTTCAAGGACTACCATGCTTGGGTGATAAGGTGTGTAAAATGTGATTTATTTGTGGTAAAGCATAAGCTTATAGTTCTCCCTTTAAAGCCTATCCAAGTTGATCAACCTGTCATGCAATGGGGTCTTGATTTCATTGGTATGATAAACCCCCCATCAAGTTTTGGTCATAAATGGACATTCATAGCAATTGATTATTCTACAAGATGGGTTAAGGTAGTATCATTGAAGGAAGATAATGAGAATGCTATCTTGGATTTCTATGAGAGCATCATAACAAGGTTTAACACTCCTACTATTATTTCAAATAATGGTCTTGCTTTTATGGGTGTTAAGATAACTGATTGCGAAAATAGTAATGGAATATTTCTGAGCACTTCATCTAACTATTATCCTCAAGGTAATGGGTTGGCTGAATTTAATAACAAGAACCTAATTAGAATCATCAAGAGAACCTTGGAGCAAAATTAGAGGGCTTGGCACACCTAATTAAAGATAGCCTTATGGGATGATAGAATAACTCCCAAGAAGTCAACAAGGAATTATCCTTTTGTGCTTATCTATGGGAGAGAATTTAGGTTGTCTATTTCTCAATATATACTTACCTTAGAGTTATCACACCAACTAAAGTTGCTTTAAAATACTCCAATGAAAGTGAGCTTGATATAATTAATGGAGTTACAAGAGACCAGAGATAAGGATCATCGAGATTTGGAGCATCACCAAGTACTAATGAAGAAGTATTTTGACAATAGGGTAACTATAAAATCATTTCAATAAGGTGAATTAGTGTTGAAGTGAGATGAATATAGGGAAAAACTAGGAAGACATACAAAAATTGATACTCTATGAAGTGGACTATATGTCATCATCAAGTGCAAGTAAATCAACTCTTTCTAGCTAGCAAGGATGAATGGAAAAGAGATACCTATCCCTATGAATGGGATACATTTTAAACCTTGATATTTATTGGTAAATTTATATCTTATAAATAGTAGATTAGGTTTGTGTTTTGTTTCAATTGTGTGTGTAGTGTTCCCTAAGTGTTCTAGTTGAACATATGTTTGATTCTACTTGTTGTTTTATCCTTGTTGTTTTCTATTGTTGTGTGTTATCAAAGGCATTTGTGTGTCAATATATTTTACATGTGACTTCATATCCTAATGGATAGGATTAGGCTACTGGTCTAGTTAGCATTGCAGGCATGCTACCCCTATGAGTCACCAATTTGTTGACTAAATTTGACCCTATAGGTCAAATTAGGACCCTTATAGGTTAAAAATTGAACCTTAGATGTTTTATAGGGTCTATTATTATGTAATAAGATGTATTATAGGTCATTTTATGTCATTTCCTGTCACATTAGCCTTAGTCTTGGTCATTTTAAATATTTATGTCCTTTTGAGTCATTGTGGGGGTCAAAATAGAGCATTAAATGACTTGTATAGACTCCTACAACTAAGAACACTTTAGTAGTGTCTCTTTGTATTTTACACACTTATTCTAGTGATTATTTTAATCAAAGGTTCAAATAAATTAAGAATACCATTTTTCTCTTTTTCCACTAGGCTTGGCAAGCAAAAATGGTCTTCAGGTTTGTACTTGGTATAGTCAATAAGATAACTTTAAAATAAATTATTCTTGGGGGTGTCTTCTACGTTCATCTACCTTCCATTTGATGTTTTTTTATAGAGGAATGGTGATTGGTGCTTTATGAAACATTCCTAAGAAGTTAGACTATCTAATTTACTTGATAATTTATGCATCGTAAGGGTTTAGCTATGACGTCAACAAGAAAAAATTTATTTTAATGTTGAATTGGTATATTTGGGAACTGGTAACTTAAATTAAAACTTAATTCCATATCATTGTTAAGAAACTAGCCCCTCGACCTAACAATTACTAGCTTCAAACAATGATAAAAGGAATTTATAGTTTCCTAAGTCTAAGACTTAATATATGTCCCATTTGATAAATGGAACACACTTCATCCTATATAGATGATCAAATGAAGTTAAGCAAATTCAAATTTTCAAAGGTTCCTTTGATTTAATGTGATAGTGACAAGTGTAACATTCATGGAGATTATTAGACAGAGACCCAATGAACACAAGCTTACTAGAGTTAATGTTTGAGCTAGTTGGAAGATCAATGGTTAGATCTTAATCAAACATTTGAGATCCAATGGATCGAATGGATTGAAATGATATAAAGTGCTTAAGGTTTATCAAAACAATGATAAGTTAAAGATTGTGCAAGTCTGAGAAGATCGATAAAGTAAAAGTGATCCAAAGTCATAGGAAGTAGTGAGATAAAGTCAAAGTATCAAAGTTTAATGACCAAGTCAAGGTAAATTTCATGAAAGTTCAAATATATAATGACACGTAGGAGCCAAGATCTAGAATATTTGATGGAATGAATGAGATTCAATGTGTTAATGAATCCTAAGGATGAATCATAGTCAAGCAATTAGATCATGATCTATGACTCATGTTCCTTTGTACATCTTGATCCTATGACATGTAGGAGGTAAAAATGACAAGATATAATAGCAAGGATATGTGAAACCAATAAGAATAAATTTAATTGGTTTCAATCAGCTTAGATAGACAAATGTTGAACCAAAGAGTCATTTTTTACTAGAGCAAATGAATATCACAAACATTGTTTATAAAGGAATGAGTAGTATGGCAAGGGAATGCCACATGAGTAAATATGTAAGACCAAGGATCCTATAGTGAATCAAGCTATTCAAACTCATCTACCACCATGAAAGCCCAGTCGAGGTCTGAGATGAATAGTAACTACCAAATATAAAGAGCAAAGTCTAGGAAATAAATAAATGATTACAGATGGTGGACAAAGGTGTCTAGAGGATAGCTAGTAGTTAGGAGAGCATATTATAACTATCATATCATGTTTCAAACCCATTTAATAGTGTTTATGTGTTGACTCTCCTCATTCAGTTTCAAATGCTCATAAGATGGTCCATGATATAAATAGTTTCACAAAGGTTGGTGTAAGATTCATTACACCATTTTGTAAGGAACTTGTCATGGTTTACATGGACATTTGGCTTATAAGGCATTCATTATCTATTTCAAACTCAGTCACACCTAAAATGTAACTGGTTCCCATGCCTAGACATGTGTTATAGTGACCCTTAAACTTCTTTCTTTTCTTCTCTCTTAGAAGTTTTATAAATAACTACCATTTTGGATTTGTAAAGGATACCACATCCATGTATGGTAAATCCATACTAGAATGATGTCATATTTTTCCTTTGAATATTAATGCAAGTTTTTTTCTAAGTTCTCAAACAATTATCTAAGTGTGTAAGTGATTTATAATTATAATAAGTGATAACCTTCTATCCTTTTTTTCTTTATCCTTTCATATCTGAGCAAGATTTCTTAGTCTAACAGGTCATATAAATTGTAGTCAAATGTGTCAAACTCTTTCAAGTGTATAATTTTCCTTAGAATGTGCAACCTACCTTCTGGTTCATTTTCCTTGTGTTGTTTCACATATATCACCCCTATATTGAAATAATCATGTTAGAACCTTTTAGTACTTTGAGACTAGTTTGTTTACCTTGTTCCATAGTGCTTGGAATATGTTGGTCATGTGGATATAATCTTGGTGCATCACCTCTATAGACTAGGTTCAATTCAAGTTGTTTCTAAATCTTTCCAATATAAGTAAATACTAGTTTAGGTGGTAAGTTTTGTAAAGATATATTCAAGGAGCTAGACCTTTAAATCTAGGGGCTCATTTCCATAATAGGTACACCCACATACCTAAAAATGTTCCCATGTTTCCCAAATTTGGAAGAGGTTTGAACACCCTCTTCTAGGGTGAAAAATTTGGTGACAACCATAGGCACATATTCCAACTCAACACTTTGATTACTCACTTTTTCTCTCAAGAAATGATATCTAATAGGAATGAGTTTAGTTTTTTAGTGCATAACAAGATTCTTTAAGATACTAATTGCAATAGTATTGTCATAATAGATAGAACAAGGTCCATTTTGTCTTAACTTATAGTCTTCCAAGGTTTGCTTTATCCATATTACTTGAGTGCAACAAGAAGTATTAGTTATATACTCAACTTTTGTAGTTGATAGGGATATAGAGCCTTGATTTTTACTTAGCCACGATGCCAAGCATTCACCCATGAATAAAACACCACCACTAGTACTCCTCCTATCATCCACACATCCTGTCTAATCTGCATTAGTGTATGTCCTTAGAGTGAACTATTTTCTCCTAGGGTACCATAAACCATATTCTATGGTTCTCTTGAGATACCTCAAGATCCTTTTGACTACTTTCAAGTGAGACTCTCTAGGGTCATCTTAAAACCTACCTATAAGGCCCACTATTTGCATGATATCATGCCTAGAAGCAATAGAGTACAAAAGACTTCCAATCATGGATCTATACAAGGTTTGATCAACCTTTAGTGAGTCATATTTTTTACTTAACTTGCATCCTATGATCATTGAATTACTCATTGTCTTGAAATCCATCATGTCAAAATTCCTTAGCATATCCTTGATGTATTTTTCCTATGAAATGAATATCCTTGCATCAAGTTGGTTAATCTATAATCCTATAAAGAAATTAATTTCTACCAACATTGACATTTCAAACTTAGTCTTTATAACATCTGTAAAATCTCTACTCATGTTGTCATTATCAAATCCAAAAACTATGTCATCAACATAGACTACCACTAATATTGATGATTGCCCTTTATCTTAATGTACAAATTATTTTCAACTAATCCTCTTTTGAATCCTTGGATTAATAGATACTTGTATAACCTATCATAACAAGATCTAGGAGCTTGTTTAAGACCATATAAAGCCTTCTTTAGTTTACAAACATAGTCTTGATTACTTGTTATGGAAAAAAATTCAAGTAGCTCAATATAGACTTCATCTAAGTTGCCATTCAAAAATGTAGGTTTCACATCCATTTGGTAAACTTTAAAACATTTGAAGCTTTCATATGACAAGAAGCATCTAATTTATGCCATTATTTCCATAGGATCAAATGTCTCATCAAAGTCTATTCCTTCAACTTGAGCATATCCTTTACACACCAGTCTAGCCTTATTTCTTGTGACCTATCCTTTCTCATTCATCTTATTTATAAATACCCACTTAGTACCTATCACATTTTTGTTTGTTGGCCTAGGTACCAAATCCCATGTTTCATTATTTACTATTTGATCAAGTTCCTCAACCATTACACATGTCCAATTTTCATCTTTTCTAGCTTCTAAGAATTTTTTGGGTTCAATGTTGGATAACAAAGTTGTTTCTTGTTGATTCTGATTGATCAACATTATCCTTCTAGTCTGTAAAATTACATTAATATTTCTAATTACTTGGTAATATAGATGATCCTATTGCATTCTCATAAATGGAGCCTTAGTTTCCTATGTTACCTCTTCCTCTTCATCATCTGATTGAACAAATATGACTTCTTCATTTGAGTTAAGGTTCTCTGTAGTGTCATTTGTCTACAATTTAGGCCTCTTAATTTCACCTACTTCCTAAAAATATTACATTTGACCTTTAAAAAAACCTGTGAAGTCTCTTATTGAAGCATCTATAATTATAACTAATAGAGGAATAACCCAAGAAGATACCCTCATCATATCTTGAATAAAATTTGCCAATATTTTATTCATCCCTCTTGATAAAACACTTGCTCACAAACACTCTAAAACTTTTGACATTATCTACCCTATTTTTCCATAGCTAATACAAAGTCTTATCACCATTTACTATAACTTGTCATCTATTTAAGATGTATACTAATGTATTAGTAGCCTCTTCCAAAAAACCATTTGATAGTTTAGAATCTTGAAGCATGGTTCTACTCATCTCTTGGATAGTTCTATTTGTCCTTTCAGCTACCCTACTTTATTGGGGTGTCTTAATAGTAGAATATTTTCTTCTAATCCTTTTATCTTAACAAAAATTATCAAACTCATAAGACCAAAATTCATGTCCTTTTTTTGATCTCACACACTTGATTTTTGATCCCTTTTCATTTTCCACAAGAGATTTAAATGCTTTAAACCTTACAAAAGATTCTAATTTTTTTTTTTGAGAAAATATATCCAAGTCATCCTAGTAAAATAATCAATTAATAGCATGAAGTAGTTTTTACCTTGAATACCTTGATTTCTTTTAGGTCCACATAGGTTAGTGTGGATCAACTCCAATGGTACTATGGTGGAATTCTCCTTAGATTTGTAGCTTCTCTTGGTTTGCTTCCCATGAAGGCATGCCCTGCAAAGAGTATGAGGAATCTTAGTGATTTTAGGCATATACCTCACTAACCCTTTTGAAATGATCCTCACCAATTTATTACAATTCAAATGTCCAAATATTATATGCCAAAGCCAACTTTCCTCTAATTGATTCATGAAACACTCCTCCCTTATGGATTCATGGAACACATACAAGTTTTTATCTACTTTGTGAATATTTTCAACTAATTGTTAGACTTTTCTCTTCTTACTTTACATCCTTTATCATGAAAATTCAAAACATTTCCTTGGTCACACATTTGGATAACACTTAGAAGATTATGTTTCAAACCTTCTACATATAAAACATTTTCAGTTTTGGTATGACCATTATCCAAAATTACAAAACCTTTGCCAACTATGTTAGAAAAAAATTTGTCACCAAATCTTACTGAACCTAAATTTTTTTTTTAAGAGAGATAAACTTGCTCCTATCTCCTATCATATGACTTGAGCATCCACTATCTATGTACCATTTCTTGTTTTCATCCTCTTGAGTATTCAAGGTAGTTTGAACAAACATTGATTCTTCCTTTGGTGCATTACATAAATTTTTCTTATTCTTTTCTTCAATATTGGATTTGTCTTCCTTGAACCATTTGATCATCTTAATGACTTATATGTCCTTTTTCTAATAGGCCCTCTTGCAATACTTGGCTACATGTCCCTGTTGGTTGTAGTTGTAGCATAGAACCTCATTTCTATTCTTTGAAGAGAAAGTTTAATCCCTATATCTTTGACCATATTGATTACAAGTGTAATGGTACCCATTGAAGACATAACTATAGTTATTCATGTTAGATATTCCTTTTACTTGACCATCAATAATCCAAGAACTTTCATCTTTAAATTTTTTGGTAGAGCTAGGACTCTTCTTGTCTTTAGATAAAAGTACATCTATATATGTCATATTTTTACCTTCCAAATGATCCATTCTTTGATTCAAGCCTTTATCCATCATGTCCTAAAAAATATTTACTATTGTTTCTATTTTGTCTATTTATGTCATCATACCATCAATGCTTGCATTAATCCCATAACATATTAACGAAGTTAGATCTGAATTTTTACTTCCTTTCTTATTCATCAATATTTCATTCTCTTCCTCTAGACATTTGATATTTGATAAAGCAAATACTAGTTCACCTTGAATATATGTCTCATCCTCTTTGTCATCCATTATACCTTTGATCACCTTCAAGTGGTTAAAATTTTCAAAGAAATTATGGCTCTGATACCAATTATTAGAGGTATAATCACTGAGAGGGGGAATGAATCCATGATGCAAGCAAATAAAAATTCAATTCCAATTCTTCAAACTCTTAACCATTCAAATTAAGCATTCATGAATCATATAAACCATTAATTACAATGAACAAAGAAAACAATGCAAGATCAAAGCACATAACACATGAATTATGTGGGAAACTGTCATGTCCCCTTTTTAGTTGACATGTTTAGAGTTGATGGTTAGCCTATTATACGACCCTCGTAGGCTGATAAGATGGATAGAGGGTCATGATGGAGCTTGGCTTGGCTTCGATTAGCAGAATTCCTATAGTTGGCTTTCATTTAAGCTCTTTTAGACATGTTTTGCCTGAGCTCCTATTATTTAGGGACTTCTGACACATAGTAGAGCACCCTTGTTTTAGTATGGTCATGTGAAGAATCACTCCCTGATTCACTAGCTTCAGTCGGTTCGAGGATCGGACATATATTGAGGGAGATATTAATATTTGATTTATTTAATTAAATATTAATTATTTGCCCTATTTTTAATTAAGAAACCCTAATTCTAATTTAAGAAACCCTAATTAGGGCAAGCATATCTTTTTGGGAGGTATAAGGGTTTCTCATGGGAGAGAATTGAATTATGTATTGATCCACTGATTATTGATTATTGATATTGATTGTTGCTAAAAATTCTTCTGTGAAGACTGAGCCAAGGGTTCTAGGATTCCATTTGCATTGGAGAACGTCCACTCTTTAGTGTGTGAAATTCAGAGGCTGTGAAATATCAGCTGATCTATTGTCGATTTGAGAGATAGCTTCATACAGAAGTTATCACAGAGGTTTACAAGTTTGGGAGATAACTTCACACATAAGTTATCACAGGGATTTCAGGTATTTATTTCCTTATGTTTTGATTTAATAAATTATACAGATAGAGATCTTCATATTAGGTATCAGAATAGAGGTCACAGCATATATTTTGCTTTTTTATGGAATTTGTACTGATCCATGCAATTATGTACCATTTTGCCATAGGCCAGACAGCACCACAGGGGACACAAGAATCGACATCGGCATCCCAGTGACCGACATCGGCTGACTGAAGATCGACGTCGGTAGAGCAGCCAACTGATAGAGACCAACGTCGACCATATATCGACTGATGATGGTGACTGTGTTGTTGACATAGCAACCCGAGAGCCATTCCAGATTTGCAAAAGATCAGGGTTTGAGATGATATTTGTATTCTTTTATATGCATGATAGAGGACATCTATTGTAATCATTCTAAAGAATAATAAGAGCACTAATTAGCCAGTTGATAGATTGTACTACTATCTATCCATTTAATTGAATTTATTCTATAAAATTGTATCTTTGTTTAGAGCTTTTATCTTTTTATAGTCCCTATTGGTTGGGGATATTACAGTGGTATCAAAGCTTTTGTCTTGCTATATTCCCTATTGGATAGGGGATACTATAGAAACCCTCATGTGGGAGAAAACCCATTGAAATAAGCTTTGGAATAGTTTCCTATAAAGGTATTTCTTTAGTTTATACTAGCATGAACTGATCAAGGAGCACCCACTAGACCTTTAGCTAGCACCAACTAACAAGGAGGCTACAACCCCCTAGATGATCAAGAACCAACTCAAATCACCTCCAAACTAATATCCACCTCTGATATGATGTTTGACACACTTTACGATGGACTTATCTTTCTCTAACACATAAAAACCTACCTCTATACTTCATACAAACCACTTAGGCTTATTTGCTCAACTAGGTTACCCTCTTAAAAACTTGGTGATTCAAACTAGATTTCCATGCATAGAGCTCATTATTAGCACTGTAATTGATTATGAAAGATTAATATCACTTATTGGATATGTTTTACCACCTTTTTCTACTCTTTAAAACACCTATATCATTTGCTTTAGCTCATACACACAACTAGTCTATAAAGGCCTTAATATCCTTGCTCTTATACAAGATTCTTCATCTAACCCTTATTGGTCAGATAAAATACATTAATTAACTCTTAAGGATTCTATTCCAGTTATAAAAAATATAAAAATCACCTACATAGGTCAACCATATCATTGATATATCATCCTTAAGAAACACCACCTTTCAAATAGGCCTAAGTAGCCCTTTTAGGTCCATGGAGACCTATTCATCCCTTTAACACTTCACCAAGAAAAAATAGAAATACAATACCACTTCAAAGAACATATTTACATGTCACATGAACTATAAGACACCCTCAAGTTATTAAAATCATCACTACATACATCTTCATATGCAAAACCTTTCAATCATTTGCTTTGTACATGAAAACACCATGAATGACCAAAAAGTCATCTTCCAAGTAATGGTTCATACTAAATATGGATTTAAAAAACCTCAAAAATTCATATAAATTATCCTCATGGAGTATAAAACACTCTCAAATGTATAAATCATCATAAAACATTCAAACACCATCAAGAAAAACACAAACATCCTTCTCGGGTCCTTAATAGATAAAGGTCAAACCCTTGGTAAACTTTGAGCCATAATAAATACAATTGTATGAAAATTAAAACCTATTAATCAATTTTCCTATATTTATCTTTAAGTTATATACCACTTTTATTTTTACTCCATCATCAAATTCATCCAAAATCAAAAGTTGTAATCAAAACACTGCAGACTGGTTTTCCTTTGTAAAATTCAAATATTTGAATTCCAACAGTCACTAAAAAATGCAAATTTGGATATGGAAATGATGAAATATTCCTGGGAAAATAAATTTTCACTATCATAAATTTTTATAGACATCATTTCAATGCATTAAATTTGACACACGTGCTCTAGGAACAAAACTGAAGAGATCGATGTGACCACTTTCTTCTGACACTTTCACACGTGCAAATACTAACATCATCAGTATACTTACTCAAAAAACTCTGCCAAGATCACTAGGATAACCTAGACCTTCACAAGACTACTCAAATGCATTATTTTTAATTCCAAAATTACACCAAGCACTTATTACACCCCATATAACCCCTCAAACATGGTTAACACATCATCAACATCCATCATCTTGCCTAACCAAGAAAACACTATAAGATCCATTCATGATCATTAAGGCACACTTTGTCATTGGCCTAATATATTACTTAACACCTCATAAGCTCTATTTTCCACCTCGGATACATATTTTACAACACCTAAAGAATTCCTCCTAAATAACTCATTAGGAGGTGATGAACTCCCACTCACAAGCCAAATGCAATAAATAAAAAATAAAGAACTCAATTATTTCTAAGTCACTCAAGTCTCTAGGAATGAGAGGAGAGAATACATGAAATTTATTTGGGTGAATCTAAAAAAAAAATTTAAATAATTATGTTTTTGGTCACCCAAGTTCCTGAACGAGGATAAGGGGAGAGCATACATGCATAATTTCTACTAAAAAAGAAACTAGTCTAGAAATGAAACTAGCTTAAGTGCTTTTAAAAATGAAGAACACGAAAGTAAAGTGCTCTTAGGAACACTAAATCTAGAGTGTTTGTTACTTTTAATCACTAATTGAAAGATAGGTTGAATTTTATCCTTTGTGAAAAATTAAAAATGATGAAAAAATAAAATTTGTTTGTTCAAGTTCTTAAACACCAAAATAAATGTGAAAATGGCCTTGCTAGTATGTGAAAACTTCTTCTAATTTGCCTAATTCCATAAAAAAAAATTTAGTGGTTTAATTTAATTAAATTAGTTTGTAATAAGTTAAAAATTTATAATTTTTGAAATATAGGGTTTTTGACATAGAGCAAAGTCATCGTTTACTCAACAAGGTAAAGTCACCAATTTTCTGAAAATAAACCAGACAGACAGAACTTTGGCAAAGTCACCAATTAGTATGGGAAAAGTCTCTGATTATAACCAATAAATTCATTATTTTCATTGAAAATTTAAGTAAACATAAAGGATGGTTACTTGATAAAGTCACCATTTTTGAGGAATGAAGGCGTTATTTTCTCTACAAGAAGTCATTGTTTTTAGACAAGTATGGCCAAAGGGTAAAATCATTGATTATCAGGGGTGATGTTATTATTTGATGCAAAGTCATTGATATGCAGTGGTGAAGTAATTATTTTCCCTATAAAACATACAAAAATAGAATATAGGAAATGTGTCTAAGTTGTCAATTAGCAGGGGCAAAGTCACCGATATGCAGTCAACAAAAAACAAGGGATTTTTAAAGGAAAAAAAGCTAAACTAAGGTCTAAAATGGACTTTTTTTGAATTTTTAACAGTGTCAAAGTACTCCTATGATGGTTTATGGGTTGCATCATGTCCCACCAGGTGTGCCATTATGTATCTGAAGAATCCAAGGAAAATGAGGATAACTTCTATTTGGTAGTAAAATTAACACAACAAATCAAAGAAAGCTAATTTTCCAAGCCTAGGATCTAGGAGGAGATAGATAACAAAGAAAAAGAAGTACAACTAAAATGCATTTAACACTTTTACCTTACAATTTTAAAGAGATTTTTGGCATGAGGTTAGGCTTGATCTTATCTTGTGAGCAATGGTTCTTTATCAATGGTGCTCTAGCATCATCTCCCTTTGTTCACTTAGTCTATGGCCTTAGTAATTGATCTTGTTTGAAACAACTCTAGGGGTAATTTAGCATAATAAAATTGCACAAAAATCTAGTGAGAAGTGAGTGTGAATCATTATATTTATAGGCTTCACACTAAACCCAACCTAAGTGTAGTTAATTATAGGTTAACCCTAGGTCAACCTTAGGAAGCCAAATACAATCAATAAGGTCATTAATTATTCATTTATGGAGTCATGGATCAACATTTCTAATTTGTAAGGCATTTATGTTGATATTTTTCCATTTTTGACTTTGAGGATGATGATGTGATCATGACCTCACTTTACCTGATATTTGTTAAATTTTAATTTTTGGAAATTATATTTTCACTAAGTTAACATGGAATATTTAACTAAGCATATAATTTGATTTGTTTTCTTAATTAATTATGCTTAATCTTTTTGTTATTTTAGGAATTGGATTAAGTGCCACATTTAATAGGTTGAAAGTGATAGTTTGATTGGTCACAACCTGATTAAGGATGAATCTATGGGAGGTGATTGTTGCATAAAGGATAATATCCAAAATAGGGATGCTTCAACATGATTTTTGGAATTGATGTCTGATGTGCAGATGGAATTAGGATGTTTAGGTAATTTTTAGGTTTAATTTACATCATTTGCTATAAATTGGTCTGATATCTATTTTAAACATATATGTGGCCAAAATGGAGTGTTTATAGAGTTCATCATTCTAAACAAGACACAAAGTATACTACAAAACATTATTAGGATAATGATACATATGTTTAAGAGTCAAATCAATTTAAAAATTCTGAGTTGAGACTAGTTGCTTCACAGGGGTATAATACTCTCCATTCATGAGAGGTCATATTTATTATGCTAAACACATGACATATTGATTGTGAGGATTTTATGAGAATAATTGATTAATATGTTCCTTTTTAGTTTTTAATATATTCAAAAATACAAAAAAATAAGATATTTTAAAAAATTATAAAAACTATCACCTATGCATGTTTCGTTTAGTTCTTTTACATTAGTAGATTTGTAATTAGTATATGAAGTACTTATCTATATCTAGTTTTATATAAAATATGCTTCACAATTTTACTTTAATGAGTTATAAAAAATACAAGTTATCATTTCCAAATGTAGTTACAAATGGTGATACTATCTCAAGCCCATAAATTTTACACAAAAAAACTACTCTAACTCAGATACTAACTCACAATAATCTTGTTTGATTCCAATGGAATTTTACAATAAACATAGGCTTTATGTTTCCATATTAGAATTAGTCACATTCTATTTATAGTTTGCATATATTACAATAATTTCATTGGGGGCATCCTTTTACACAAGTTTTATCATTCTATGACTATCATTATTATTCATATTTTAGTACATTACCTTGTGTGATTATTTACTAATTTACTTTCACATTGATATATTATTATATACCTGAGTTTCTAAATATAATAGTGTTACAACTTGCTAATGTGAATGATCTTATTCATGCATGTTTTTCATGTTTAATTCCTTGTTTCATGTTTTGTGTGTATTTATCTTGTTTGGATTGTGGACATTTGAATATGTTCTTGATTGTATCTCTAATCCTTATTACATGTTTCTATGTGTTTTAGTGACATTTGAACATTTGTATTTTATGTGGCCCCTTGGCCTTCTTGCATATTTTGGGTCCTCTTGTGTGTTCTCTTTAAGTATGCATCATGTCCATGACACTTGTTTGATCAGTATTTGATGCCATTAAGGATATCATGCATATTCCCATTTTTTTGATGTCATGATGGATATCATGAATCCTCTCTAATTTTTTCTGTTCAATTCACATGCTCAATATATAATCATTGATTCACTATATTTTTAATTACTAACATGTATCTAAACATGACACTATGTATGCTTATTTCCACACACAACTTATATCACTATTTTTCTTAGTTTACATATGGTGATGATTTTTTCTTCATGTTATCATTACTATTTATATTTACATATTTCCATAACATCTCTCACACATATTTTTATTATGAATTGAGTTATTACATAGGATTCACAAGTCCCTCAAAATAGGTGTCATCCACAGTAGCTTGTATTAAATACTAAACTATAATAGTATACAACACAATTATAAATCAACATGCTTTACACAATTGATCATGATCCATACTCAAATTTTACCCAGAAAGCATTTTTAGATAGAAACACTCTATTTATATAGTAGCATAGGTCAATCATGTCAAAAATAATGTGTTGTTATCCTAGTACATAGAAACAATTATTTCCATAATTATCACATTCAGATTCAATGCTTGGAATATATTTCAATGAGTACCTAGTCACATTTTTCAAAAAAATACATAGGTTTGTTCCAAGTTAGAGGCATCATGCCCAACATGTGTTCCAAGATTATTTACATAGGTTGGCACATAAATTTTACTTGCTACCACACAATTTTTTTTAATATGCTTAGATATCAGATTAGGGGCATGTGTGTAGCACATGATCACCCCATTGCTTAGTTTTGCACCAGTTTCATAGAAGAAATGACAATTCATATCATTTTCTATGTTGTATACACCAAACTTAGATTATGATATTTTTCACCAATTTTTCACAATTTTTGCACTAGAAATTAAGCTTATTCCATCTACAATGTTTGATTCACCTTTTTGCACCAGTTTTGCACTAGTTTTGCACCAAAATTATCTATTAACATTTTTATAAGGATTCAAAATTAGTATAATACTTTAGGTATGAAATGATGGATCCCAAAACACCTTTATTTCTTATGAACACTCTTATAATAATGAGTATTGGGGCATGCACATTCTAATCCAAGTGTTTCAATGAATAATAAATCTCTAAGGGTCCTACCCTCTATAGTCACCATTTATTCACTAGAAAACACAAAATTTGCATACCCATCAAGTGTATTCATTCCTTATTATTTGATTTGTAAGTTTCTTATCTTTACTTTAAAATTTTCATCTTAAGTGAGGACTAATTTGTACATGTTTCCTTGTAGGTTTACATGAAGCACAATTCAACATTGTGTCCTACATTCAATATTGTTCTTCATAAGTTCATTTAGGTGTAACTCTTTCCATTTTATTCTAGTAAGTTCACTTTGTTGCATTACTAGATTAAAATGGATTCAAATGTAGACACTTAAATTAATATTTATTGACAAAACAATACACTCGTGACTACTCCTTATACAGAGTTAGATCATGTTCGATTCTATAGACCTTGACCACCCTTCCTTCACTTTTTGTATGGGTGAATATTAACTCTTAATAAAATTTAGGTTCTAAATATCCCTAACCAAATATAGACACTAAATATGATTTATATATCACCTCAGTCTTGTATACTTGTAAAGTAATTCTCATGGTTATACCTTTAGTTCCTAGATCTTATTATTACTAAAAGGATTATATACATTGTTTCTTATGCCTAATACTTATCTCTTAGTCCAAAAATTTATTATTATAATAAATAGGACTTATATACTTCTCAAAATGCTTTAAACCTACTTATTATCATCCTCTACAAGTTTTAGACCTGTACATGTTCTCTAGCTTCCTGAACACTTGCATCCCAACCATATTGTAAGATTTGGTTGAAAATCCACCCAAGAATCAAAATAAGTGAAAGGAAAGGATAACGAGGAAACCAAAAATGATAGAATAAACTATATTATACTCAACAAGAATGCTAATAAAAAGCTTCTCTATATTATTCTCTATGTAAAATGAGAGAAAGAGGTGAGTATATATAGGATAGACCACCTAAGAGACTAGAAACACATGAAATGTGGGATAAAAGATTAAAAAACCACAAAGTAAGCTTAAGTAAGTGTAAATAGGTCTAATTTATGGAACCAATTAGGGGAATAACCTTTTTCACATTGGAAAGTGAGAAAAAGACCTCAAAAACATGAAGAGAAACCTTTTACACTAACACATATGCCTACATCGACGCAAGTATCTAGTGCCAAACTAAGTGTCTAATGCCTAAAGTCATAAAATTTACAATTATAATGTATCTTTATGGTTGGCCTAAGTGATTTAATTTGAAATATTTCTTGAAATAATTGATAAATATGCATGATCAATCCTCATTCATTCCTCACCTAGCAAAGAACTAGCAACTCATAAGACAACTTATCAAGAGAACGCAATAAACATTCAAGTGAGAAAGGATTCCCTATTCATTATTATTTTAGTATCAGTCATAGGGAAAAACCATATATATGTCTAAAGTGTTGAAAGGAACATTCTATGAGACATATTTGCCAAGTTACAAGTTAGGTCACTCTATGTACTTTCTTATCACGCATTGCATCATTATGCACACACAATCCAACACTTAGGGAAGAATGACATAATTATAAGGCCCTATTTGGAGTATTTGCATCCTTATACACACAAAAGTCAACACATAAGGAAGAAATACATAATTATAATTCCCTCTTTGGAGTATTGGCCATGTAGGTAATTCCCACTGATAAATGGGTCCTTGGGGTAGTTTGACATCATGTGCCCACTAACCCATTTTTCTTAAAACCACTCCAAGGGTGAGGATGCTATGGTTTTATCATTTAATAAAGAGTGACATCATGTTAATGAGATATAAACAAAATAAATCAAGGTGATAGAAAACCCATAAGATTCTAGATGGTCACATCTAGATATAGTCAGTATTCCATACTAGACACCTATGTCCAACTAAGAAACCATCATCGATACAACTACCCAGATCTAACACAAGTGTTTGAGTCCATAAAATGTAAATTTATAGAATATTATGATTCTTGTAAAATTTAGATCTGACCTACTTATAGCTTTTTCCATATCACATCTACATGTGCATAGTAAACCAACTAAGTACTATTGTTTTCAATTTATTACAATATCAATCAATAATTATACTTTCTATTTTTGGCATATCTTAGTATTATAAATTTAAGATATTATTCATTTGAGATTATCATTAATTGGCCTACTATAGATATGTTTATCACACTTGTGTTTATTCATTTCTATAATCTTAACCATTTACTATATTAACCCATCTCAATTTAGGGTTAAACATTTGGTGAGCCCATCTCTTTATAAAAATTATAACTTTAAGGTATTTATCCTTCTTATATTTTTTATTGTTATGTTTTTTTAGCTTTTCTCTATCATTTTTATGCAACCTAGGTGTATCCCTAGATTAGTTGGTGTTTCTATATAACACCTAGAGCTTCCTCCTTATTCATATAAGATGGCTCAAAATAACAAGGTAATACATCCTAAACCTATTGAATATGCTAATAAGGAAACTAAACCACATATTAAATAAGTTATTATATAAATTGATTCTAAACATGAACAAATAGACTAAGATCAAGTACAAAATCTTGCTATGTTTTGACATTGTATTTGGTAAAACCTAGATAATATTGATGAGATCCTCAAAAAAATATTAGAAACTAAAAAAGTAAAAAGTGTAGATGAATAACTAGGTCCATATATTGATCATTATATTAGATTTATGGGCCATCCCCATATAAAAATAACCATCCCCTTGGTCACATCATCATTTCATACTTCTAATGGGGGAATGAGATATGTGTTTACAACTTATTCCCCAAAATAAATCCTTATATTTATACATAATACATGGGAAACATTAACACTTCAACCCAATTACTGGTTTCAATGCGTATATCCACTCAAACTATGGGTACACCTTATTTGGTGACTTCTCAAGATTCAATCCTTAATGACCAAAAGGTGAAAGCTCTTATCCCAACCATAAAACTTTTTCAAGATAAGATTTAAAATATTTAATAAATTTATATAAAATCACCTTATTTTATTGATTCAAAAGAGGTGTTGCATAACCCTCTTGTACCTGAAATATCTTTGTACCCCTTGACAACTATATTTTTTACACCTAAATTCACATTCTATGATGGAAAGAGTGATCCTAAACAACATCTTGAATATTTCTATACTACATGCCTTGATTATGCCTCCAATGATAAACTTTTGACTAAACTATTTCCAAGAATCCTCAAGGACTATGTTTTAATGTGGTACTATGATTTACCAATCCCATCAGTAAAAGTATTCAAACCTCTTTCAAATTAATTTTTGGCACACTTCTCTATTAGCATTACTATAAAGGTTTCTTATTCCCAAATTGCCAAAATAAAATAAGGAACCAATGAACCTATCAATGAATATGGCATACAGTACAACACAATGTTGGTGGCTAAAATGACCAATACAGTGGAAGATAAAGAGATTAAAAACATATTCAAAAAAAAATTCTTTCCCAATTAAATGAGTCCATTGTTTTCAAAAAGTTAAAAAAAATTGATGACTTGTGTCGTATTGTATTTTATCATGAAATGAAGCTTATCTCATTGAACAAACTTATGTATGTAGCAATCATAGTAACTACATCAAATATCAAGTTTACTATCAAACCAACATATAAGATGAAACCCATAAAACCTAAAAAAATAAATAACTACTATAGTTAATGTGGTTTCACAACAACCTAATCATATTACCTTATCTAATGCACCAAGGACATAATTTACACACTTACCTGAGTCTCTAGCTTTGTTACTTTAGAAGCTTATGGAGTGTCACCTCATATCTCTCCCTCATCCTATAGAGGTTGATATGATATGGAATTTACCCAAATTATATGATGTCAATGCTTATTGTGACTATCACCAAGGCCCTAAGCATTCTACAAACTAATGTTTTATCTTGAAGCATAAGATCCAAGACCTTATCGATGACAAAAAAATTACATTTGATGATCCTCTAAAGGAATCAAGTTTACAACCTAGTGATCACCATAATTTTAAAAATATTTAACAACCCTTTTCAAGACCATTCTAAGAAGGAACCAATAGTATAAATGGCATATAATTCACATCCTCCTCCAACACATTATCGACACCCATTATATGGGATTATTGGTACTTATACGTGACATACACCTCATATGGTTTAGATACCTTATATTAATTTTGATTATAGTGATTTTATGGATGATGACTCATATATTCATTCCTTATTCATTTGAGCATACTTTGATAACCAAGCTATACACAATGTTGTGATCGATAATGGTACAAGCAAGAATGTTTACACCATGACATTACTTATGAATTTAGGTTATATACATGATTTACATCCTTGTACTGAATCAGTTAAAGTATTTGATGGGACCTCATAGTAGGTTCTTGGTAAGATTAATGTACCTTTATAGGTCATCCTAACACATGTGGTCACTATGTTCTCAGTTATACCATACATAGGTATCTTTGATATGTTATTTGGATGACCTTGGATACATACACTTTGTGTAGTACCTTCTATAGTGCATAGGTGTGTTAAATATATTCATGTAAATAAGATCATTATAATTTCCAAAATTCCATATAAACATTTATCTGAATAAAATAATTTTATACCCAGACAATTGATTATCAAACCTACTAAGGTTAATCCTTTGTGAAATGGAAAACAACAATCAATCCCCTCTCCTAGGTAGATAGTAGTTGAGAAACCATTACATCAAAGACAATAGATTCCACATAATCCTTATCTACTATGTACCATATTCAGATATCCAAAACACCTAAACATGTTCATATTACTGCTACTTCAAATAAACCAAAGAGAATTTAGTGATGGGTTCCTTGAAATCCTACTCATTATATTGTATCTTTACAACCACATAGTTGTATTATATATACACATAGCATTAAATATCCTACAATGTGAAATATTACACCTATATGTGCCTTGGTAGTAACACTAGTTTCTTTCACTAGGTTCCCAATGGGGAGATACCTATGAACATACTTTGGATCAGATCATAGGATTGTCTTTTCTATTCAAATATTAA